>CM031947.1:19910063-20310063 GCA_018749465.1 Paracanthobrama guichenoti
TTAATGCTCAATTATTCAGATTACATCATGACACTGAATAAGAAGTCAATAGAAAATATATGATAAATATATAAATCCGGACACTGATTTGTTAATAGTTACATTTATTGGAATTTAATTAACCAGTGTTAGTAGTTTACAAAAATCCATTCATTCACTTATCTGCTATAACCCATTAGCTGAAATCATTGAGGTTGGTTAGCAGTAATGATCTATATGACTAGCATTTTTCTTTTTTTTTTTTTACTATAAGGAATCTTACCTTACGTGGACAAGTCTTGCCAAACAATACACTGAGATACATGAAGAGGAATTACAAATTATTCCAAATAGTTAAACGTTAAACGTAATCTTAAATCTGTTCACCCCTTTAATTTGATGAACCTTTTAATTAATTAAATTAATTTTGTATCTTGCATATTTAAGCAAAGTACTGACATCTTTTCAACATTATCCTAAAGTGTTACTTACTTCCAGTTATTTTATTCTATTCCCAACTATGGTTAGCACCAAATGGTCCATCTGATCAATTTCCTCACTGAGGTTTTAGCCATATTTGGTGTTAGCCACATTTAACTTCTGCATTGCTTGCAAAGCAAGTACAGTATAAAGAGCATGGGCAGAACTAGAGACCTTTGCGTTCACAAGACCAGTCAAGTTTGCTTGTGGTGAGACAAAACTTTAATTTATTTTTCAAGATGTAAAAAAGAAAGAAAAAAGATGCCATCTTATTTGATAACCTGTATCAACTATTTGTACAGTAATTCAGTTTGTGCACTTTTAAAGACAAAAAAGTTGCTAATTTCTTTATAATATAATTCAGACATGAAAAAGCATGGTTTTAATGTATAATATCTTTGTGTGTATTACAGTGTTTCAGAAATTCATCAGAACTTGTGGCAGTGTGGTAAGTTAAACTAAATACATTTTATGGGAAAATTAATACTGAAAAAGGCATTAGTGTTCTGGCCCTGTGTAGAAACACACACACACACACACACACACATTTTATATATTCAATATCCATGTTTTACTAGAGGGTTTCTCAAATCTGGCCCTGGAGGGCCACTGACCTGTTTAGTTCAAACCCTGATCAGATCTACCTGTAATTTTCTAGTAACTCTAGCTTGCTCAGATGTCTTTGATTAGGGTTGGATCTAACTCTGCAGGACAGTGGCCTTTCAGGGCTGGATTTGACATGCTAGGACATGCTTTACAATATCCTTTACTTTACTCATTGTAGACAATTAGTGGTCAAATGCCTGCCAATTTACACTGTTTACCTATTGTTGTGATAATCATTAAATTGCAGAAGTAAGCCGCCACCATGAGTACGGACGCGGAGATGGCCATTTATGGCAAGGCTGCCATTTACCTCCGTAAGCCTGAGAAGGAGAGAATCGAGGCTCAGAGCAAACCATTTGATGCCAAGACTGCCTGCTATGTGGCTGATGACAAGGAGTTGTACCTCAAGGGAACAATCAAGAGCAAAGACGGTGGCAAAGTCACAGTTGTTTTGCTTGACACTAAGGAGGTAAATTTATTTTATTTCATTAAAACTGGATGCTCGCTCTAAATGAATCATTACATGGTCTTGATAAATCTAAAATTGACTGGATAATATTTATAGGAGAGAGTTGCTAAGGAGGATGACGTCCACCCAATGAATCCTCCCAAGTTTGACAAGATTGAGGACATGGCCATGATGACCCATCTCAATGAAGCCTCTGTGCTGTATAACCTCAAAGAGCGTTATGCTGCATGGATGATCTACGTAAGTTCTGAAACAATGTAAAGCAGCATTGAAATTAATTTTGTGTTGCTGCAATCTGACCACATCTCTGCTCATTTCAGACCTACTCTGGACTCTTCTGTGCAACTGTGAACCCCTACAAGTGGCTCCCAGTGTATGATGCAGAAGTGGTGTCTGCCTACAGAGGCAAAAAGCGTATGGAGGCCCCACCCCACATCTTCTCTGTCTCTGACAACGCCTATCAGTTCATGCTGTGTGGTAAGATCTGATTCATGAGATCTAAATTAAATAATTAAATAAGTTGAAATTCACATTCATAGTTTTATAAAACAATTGCTTAAACATTATTACGTTTGAATTAACAGACCGAGAGAACCAGTCTGTCCTGATTACGTATGTATCAAGCCTTCAATTAGAGATGTTGAGATCATTTATATTTTTCTCTTGTGGAACTTCCTCATGTCTTATCATCTTGTGTCTTCTAATCTCTCATAAACCAGTGGAGAATCTGGTGCTGGAAAGACTGTGAACACCAAGCGTGTCATCCAGTACTTTGCCACAATTGCAGTGGCAGGTGGTGACAAGAAGAAAGAGCAGACTTCTGGCAAAATGCAGGTATGAGCTATATATTATTTTGAAAGATGGTGATTTACACTCATCTCAAAAACTATATGATATATGAATTTGTGAAATGCCTATAAACAGTGTTTAGTCATGACATAGAAAATAACTGAAAACCCCTCAAACAACACAGGGCTCTCTTGAGGACCAGATCATTGCTGCCAACCCTCTGCTTGAGGCTTATGGTAATGCCAAGACTGTGAGAAATGACAACTCCTCTCGTTTTGTAAGTTCACCATTCACCACTGTTTTATTTACAGTAAAGTTGGTCAGTTGTGTTTGTTTTTTCTATACAGTTTTCTATAACACAATTTTTTATATTATTATTTATTTATAATGTTATTTTGTTTTAAACAGGGTAAATTCATCAGAATTCACTTCGGTACATCTGGAAAACTGGCTAGTGCTGACATTGAGACATGTAGGTGGACATGATTTCATTGATCCATCCTGCACATTTGTCTTTGTCTGTCACTCTTCAGATGATTGTGACTCAAGTACATTCTCTCAACAGATCTGCTGGAGAAGTCTAGAGTGTCATTCCAGCTTCCAGATGAGAGAGGCTACCACATCTTCTACCAGATGATGACCAACCATAAGCCTGAGCTGATTGGTAGGTGCACATATTTCATTCTCTGTTTTAGATAATATTGTAAGATCGTTCGTTCATAAATGCTGTGCATTTTACAGAAATGACGCTCATCACCACCAACCCCTATGACTTCCCCATGTGCAGTCAGGG
Organism: Paracanthobrama guichenoti; assembly: GCA_018749465.1. Lineage (NCBI taxonomy): Eukaryota > Metazoa > Chordata > Actinopteri > Cypriniformes > Gobionidae > Paracanthobrama > Paracanthobrama guichenoti. The sequence goes on from CM031947.1 coordinate 19,913,180, forward strand.
TCAGATCACAGTGGCCAGCATTGATGATACAGTGGAGCTGGATGCTACTGATGTGAGTCACTGCTGTTTGAATAGTGGCATATTCTATTTAAATATGACACATCCTAGAGCTCATTCTTCTCTGTAATTCTCAGAGTGCTATCGACATTCTGGGCTTTAGTAATGAGGAGAAAATGAGCATCTACAAGTTCACTGGAGCTGTGCTTCATCATGGCAACATGAAGTTCAAGCAGAAGCAGCGTGAGGAGCAGGCCGAGCCTGATGGCACAGAGGGTGAGACTAAATAGTACTAATGTGTGTCAACATGCAGTGTTTTGAATTGAGAGATCTGTATTTCTGTTTTCACAAAGAAAATGTTTTAGGGGGTCTAGTTTTCAAGGCAAGAAAAGGGATGGATTTTTTAATTTTTTAATTATAGAGGCTGACAAAGTTGCCTACCTTCTGGGTTTGAACTCTGCTGATATGCTGAAGGCTTTGTGCTACCCCAGAGTCAAGGTCGGAAATGAGTTTGTGACCAAAGGCCAGACCGTGCCACAGGTATGTAGTATTTGTTCAGTCTGACTAATTATTGCAAAAGCGAAAAAGCAGAAGTATTTAATAAAATATCCAATCTATTCTACAGGTGTATAACTCTGTTAGTGCCTTGGCCAAATCTATCTATGAGAGGATGTTCTTGTGGATGGTCATTCGTATCAACCAGATGTTGGACACAAAACAACAAAGAAATTTCTACATTGGTGTGCTGGATATTGCTGGCTTTGAGATCTTTGATGTAAGAATGATTATTTTATCTCTTTTTATGGTAAATTTAATCATATTCAGTAAGTAAAATGTTTCTGTTATTATTTCTTCTAGTTCAACAGCATGGAGCAGCTGTGCATCAACTTCACCAATGAGAAACTGCAACAGTTTTTCAACCACACCATGTTTGTGCTGGAACAAGAGGAATACAAGAAGGAGGGCATTGTTTGGGAGTTCATTGACTTCGGCATGGACTTGGCCGCTTGCATTGAGCTCATTGAGAAGGTTTTTACCGGTTTTTGAACTTATTAATTTCCATGGTCCATTCTCAAAATCATACATTTTTACTAATTAAACAACATTCTTTTATAAACAGCCCATGGGTATCTTCTCCATCCTTGAAGAAGAGTGCATGTTCCCCAAGGCTACAGACACTTCCTTCAAGAACAAGCTGTATGATCAGCATCTTGGCAAGAACAAAGCTTTTGAGAAACCAAAGCCTGCCAAAGGCAAGGCTGAAGCCCACTTCTCCCTGGTTCACTACGCTGGAACTGTGGACTACAACATTTCTGGCTGGTTGGACAAGAACAAGGATCCACTGAATGAGTCTGTTTTGCAGCTGTACCAGAAGTCTTCTGTCAAACTGCTGGCTACTCTCTACCCACCTGTTGTTGAGGGTAATAAACTGAAGTGTTAACATGATTATGTACATCATTTTAACCAAACTTTGAATCAGTTTTACACTGTTCTCTTGTTATTACTTTAAATGTTTTCTTTTGTCTCTTTATCTGAATAGAGACTGGTGGCGGCAAGAAGGGAGGCAAGAAGAAGGGTGGTTCCATGCAGACTGTGTCTTCTCAGTTCAGAGTATGTGTTCGTTAGAGACCAAATGTGAATAATGATGCAACTGAAAGGACTTAAGATGCATTGACTGTACATCACCTTGCTTGAGTTTATATCAGAGAAATCAACAACTGATAGAATGCGAGTAAGAATGCTGAATCTTTTCATGATTTAACAGGAGAACTTGGGCAAGCTCATGACCAACTTGAGGAGCACTCACCCTCACTTTGTGCGTTGTCTGATTCCCAATGAGTCCAAGACTCCAGGTAAAGTAATAAAGAGCTCACAGATATTCTCATATTAATACAATATTTAATGTATATAATAATGATGTTAATTTGCTAAGCTCATGATGTAAACTGTTCATTATAGGTCTCATGGAGAACTTCCTGGTTATCCACCAGCTGAGGTGTAACGGTGTACTGGAGGGTATCAGAATCTGCAGAAAGGGCTTCCCCAGCAGAATCCTCTATGGTGACTTCAAGCAGAGGTAAATGGGACCACATGAAAATACAATTTCCTGTAGGATGCTCTTTATTGGAAGATATGAATCATTTTGATCAATCCTACACAGATACAAGGTGCTGAATGCCAGTGTTATCCCAGACGGACAGTTTATGGATAACAAGAAGGCCAGTGAGAAACTCCTAGGATCCATTGATGTTAATCATGATGAGTACAGATTTGGACACACAAAGGTTCATATTCAGCTTTACAACTTTCAAGATTCAGTGATCATGGTCATTTAGCCTATACAAGTAAACCAATATATTTTTATTTACTGTTTTACATAAATTCAGGTGTTCTTCAAAGCTGGTCTTCTGGGTACTCTTGAGGAGATGCGTGATGAGAAGCTGGCTGCTCTGGTCACAATGACTCAGGCTCTCTGCCGTGGCTACCTGATGAGGAGGGAGTTTGTGAAGATGACAGCGAGGAGGTAAGGAATGTCATGAAAAAAGTATAAAGCTTTTTCAGTGGGGAATTTAACAACAATGATTCATAACCCACATTCATTTACAGTGTTTATGGGTTATCAATACAAAGATTTTTAAAGGTATTTAAAAATAGGGGAGCGCAGGGCACAACCTAACGCGGGTTTAGTTGTAACACGCATGGTTTAAAACTTTCCACACATGCCAGGATGATGAAACTTTGTGCATTCACTAGTTTATATATAAACACTACATAGAGAAAAAATTGTGCCAAAATTAAGTTTATTTTTCATCTCTGTTTTTTGTGTTTATTTAAAATAAGACAAATCTGATATTATTGTAATCTTATATCTGTTATTTAACAGTTGATATGGTTCTTTAATGCTGATCTAACAGCAGAAGACACGAGCTGTGGTTTAAATCCCAGTTGAGCAGGTGGGGTGTGTTGTAACACTGCGTTACTATGAGCCCCTATTAGAAATATGCTATTATATTCTATACTTTTATGAATTCTTTTGAGAAACCATGATAAAAGGGTGAATAATGACTGAGAGTCAATGTTCAGAAATTATTATTATGTTTTTAACTATGCTGTATAGCTGTATTTAGCAATGTGTTTATCAAACTCAAAAAAAATTTATTCAAAAACTCAAAAAAGTTTATTTTTAATTATTAAAAATGCCATTATTTTATTTAAAAATATATATAATTGTATTTTATTGGCAACATATTTTAGTTTGTTTTGTATATATTTTTGATTAGATCATTTTTGATTAGATCAGGTAACATTTTAAGCTGTCATATGGTCATGTTACATCGTGCTCCTCACATGTTACAATGTACCCCACCAATGGGGCATGTTGTCACATTTCACTTCCATTCTTTCAGGGTAAATCAAGAAAAAAGTATACACTGTATTAATGGAACAAAACCACATATTTGTACTAGACATGGGGAAATTAATGTGGGAAAAAAGAACTACTCTGAACCCCAAGTGGATTTACACAAAAAAAACCTTTTTAAAAAAAATCAAAAAGCATTAGGTTGTACCCCGCTCTCCCCTACTCTATACAAATATGTTTGACCCATAAAGTGAAGGAAATATTTTGTTGACTAGTTTAAAAATAAGTGCATTTACCAATAATTCTGCATTTGATCATCCCAATTGTTTCATCAGAGATGCAATTTACACCCTCCAATACAACATCCGCTCATTCATGAATGTCAAACACTGGCCATGGATGAAGGTTTATTACAAGATTAAACCTCTGCTGAAGAGTGCTGAGACTGAGAAGGAGCTGGCAACCATGAAAGAGGACTATACAAAATGCAAAGAAGATCTTGCCAAGGCTGAAGCCAAAAAGAAGGAGCTTGAAGAGAAGATGGTAGCACTGCTGCAAGAGAAAAATGATCTGCAGCTGCAAGTAGCATCTGTGAGTATTCTTGAATTAAATTAATACAATTTAGCCTCCATTAGCCTGTACAACGCTGTTTCCAATGATATAGCAATCTATTTTTTTTAACAGGAATCTGAGAATCTCTCTGATGCTGAGGAGAGGTGTGAGGGTCTGATCAAAAGCAAAATCCAGCTTGAAGCTAAACTCAAAGAGACAACTGAGAGACTGGAGGATGAGGAAGAAATCAATGCTGAACTGACAGCCAAGAAGAGGAAACTGGAGGATGAGTGCTCTGAGCTGAAGAAAGACATTGATGACCTGGAGCTCACCTTGGCTAAAGTGGAGAAGGAGAAACATGCCACTGAGAATAAGGTTGGAGATTGAGTTGGTTTAAGATTGGACTTAATCTCTGTCTTATGTGTTGATATAGAATATGAATTGTAAATAAAATATAAGCTTATTTGGAACAAAAATACAGGTCAAGAACTTGACTGAGGAAATGGCAGCTCAGGATGAGAGCATTGCCAAGCTTACGAAGGAGAAGAAAGCCCTCCAAGAGGCACATCAGCAGACACTGGATGATCTTCAGGCCGAGGAGGACAAAGTCAACACCCTGACCAAATCCAAGACAAAGCTTGAGCAGCAAGTTGATGATGTGAGTTTATTATGTAAACATGTTATTAATGAACTGTGTTTATATTTTATCACTGTGAACATAACAATTATATTTATAACAATTAATATATTTGATATATTATTGTCCTGTAGCTTGAGGGCTCCCTTGAACAAGAGAAGAAGCTTCGCATGGATCTTGAGAGAGCCAAGAGAAAGCTTGAAGGAGACCTGAAATTAGCCCAAGAGTCTGTCATGGACCTGGAGAATGACAAGCAGCAATCTGATGAGAAGCTGAAGAAGTAAGAATTCTTAGCAAATTCTTATAAAAATAATGGTTTTCATTTATTTCAGACCATTCATTATTTTACCCTTTTACACACAGAAAAGACTTTGAAACGAGCCAGCTGCTCAGCAAGATAGAAGATGAACAATCTCTGGGTGCTCAACTCCAGAAGAAGATCAAGGAGCTTCAGGTATTTTCAGATTTCAGATTCAGATTTTTTCATACATTACGATCATTATGATCAAATACAGATCAAATACAAATCATCTAATTAATTACTTTCCACCATAGGCTCGCATTGAGGAACTGGAGGAAGAGATTGAGGCTGAGCGTGCTGCTCGTGCCAAGGTTGAGAAGCAGAGAGCTGATCTATCCAGGGAACTTGAGGAGATCAGTGAGAGGCTTGAGGAGGCTGGAGGAGCCACTGCTGCTCAGATCGAGATGAACAAGAAGAGAGAAGCTGAATTCCAGAAGCTGCGTCGTGATCTTGAAGAGTCCACCCTCCAGCATGAAGCTACTGCTGCTGCCCTCCGCAAGAAGCAGGCAGACAGTGTGGCCGAGCTGGGGGAGCAAATCGACAACCTGCAGCGAGTCAAGCAGAAGCTTGAGAAAGAGAAGAGCGAATTTAAAATGGAGATTGATGATCTTTCCAGCAACATGGAGGCTGTTGCCAAAGCAAAGGTTTGAGAACTGATTCTAAAATATTTTTAAGGAAATATATCAAATGTGGTTAAGATTCTTAAAAAATGTAATCAAATGTTCTTACAGGCTAATCTTGAGAAGATGTGCCGCACACTTGAGGACCAACTTAGTGAAATTAAGTCCAAGAATGACGAGAACCTTCGCCAGATAAATGACCTCAGTGCTCAAAGAGCAAGACTTCAAACTGAAAATGGTAACAAGTGGCACAATAGCTCAAAACTATAAATGTATTTTTAATTTCCTCCACTATCAAATGACTTACATGATCACAAACCTATAGTGGCAGAATTGTTTACACACTGGCAGTAGCACACATTAAAGAGATAATGTTGGATATGCCACTTTTTTGACAGGAATTTAAGCATGTTGTGGTTTACTCTGATACAGCAAAACAGAAACTAGACTGATAGCAGTGCACTAAAACCTCTCCAAGTAGTTTATCAACTATAAAGAATTGGCACTGCTGTCATAAAAACATTGTTTCTTCCCTCTCAATTAATATTAATATAAACCATTTTCCTCACCATCATTGTGTCTTGTCTTACAAATGTTTTTGTAAATGTAAATCTCAAAAGGTGAGTTTGGCCGTCAGCTGGAGGAGAAGGAGGCTCTGGTTTCTCAGCTCACCAGAGGCAAACAAGCTTTCACTCAGCAAATTGAGGAGCTTAAGAGGCATATTGAAGAGGAGGTTAAGGTAATACAGCATAAACAATACATACACACTTGTTAATTACTTTACTGTAGAGACAAGCTAATATGATGTGACTTTGTCTCTTAGGCTAAGAACGCACTGGCCCATGCTGTGCAATCAGCCCGTCATGACTGTGACCTGCTCCGTGAGCAGTTTGAGGAAGAGCAGGAGGCAAAGGCTGAGCTGCAGCGGGGAATGTCAAAGGCCAACAGTGAGGTTGCTCAGTGGAGAACCAAATATGAAACCGATGCCATCCAGCGCACTGAGGAGCTTGAAGAGTCCAAGTATGTATATTATTGTATAATATTTCCAATTCTCACAGCTATTATATAGACTGGAATTTAAAATAATGTGTATTACATAACAGGAAGAAGCTGGCTCAGCGTCTGCAAGAGGCAGAGGAACAAGTTGAGGCAGTGAACTCCAAATGCGCATCTCTGGAGAAGACCAAACAGAGACTCCAGGGTGAGGTGGAGGACCTCATGATTGATGTGGAGAGAGCCAATGGTTTGGCTGCTAACCTTGACAAGAAACAGAGGAACTTTGACAAGGTAAACAATTTGAGTCATTATATGATATTCTCTTTTGTAAAGTATTGATGGAATGGGCTTTGTTAAGCATGCTATAAATGAACTGATCCTAAAATATCTCCACCAAAGGTCCTGGCAGAATGGAAGCAGAAATATGAGGAAGGTCAGGCAGAGCTGGAAGGTGCCCAGAAAGAGGCTCGTTCACTCAGCACTGAACTGTTCAAGATGAAGAATTCCTATGAGGAGAGTCTGGATCAGCTGGAGACCCTCAAGAGAGAGAACAAGAATCTGCAGCGTAAGAATGAAACCATTAAATTAGAAAAGACGTTAGTGTTCTTATTTTAAATGAGCATTAAACAGTAAACACGTGATTATGATTACAGATAATATATTTTTCTTTCTATAGAGGAGATTTCAGATCTGACAGAGCAGTTAGGTGAGACTGGTAAGAGCATTCATGAGCTGGAAAAGGCCAAGAAGACAGTGGAGACTGAGAAGGCAGAGATTCAGACCGCCCTGGAGGAGGCTGAAGTGAGTATCTGGACATTAATATGGAATTCATGCTAGAACCATCATACTGTGGTCTTAATGCATATTTTCATTCTGATATTTAAATGTTGTTTCATTTTTCATAGGGCACCCTGGAGCATGAGGAGTCCAAGATTCTTCGTGTCCAGCTTGAGCTAAACCAGGTCAAGGGAGAGATTGACAGGAAGCTTGCAGAGAAGGATGAGGAGATGGAGCAGATCAAGAGGAACAGCCAGAGAGTCATTGAATCCATGCAGGGCACTCTGGACTCTGAAGTCAGGAGCAGGAATGATGCCCTGAGAATCAAGAAGAAGATGGAGGGAGACCTTAATGAGATGGAGATTCAGCTGAGCCACGCCAATCGCCAGGCGGCTGAGGCCCAAAAACAGCTCAGGAATGTTCAGGGACAACTCAAGGTATGTGACTTCTGTTTGACTTTGGGATGTATTCATATGTTTGTATACTCTAACTTTTGTTAGGTTTAGGTCATCAGAAAGCAGATTGAAAGCCTATTGTAAATATACTGTTATGTTCAGGATGCCCAACTGCACCTTGATGATGCCCAGAGAGGACAGGAAGACATGAAGGAGCAGGTGGCTATGGTGGAGCGCAGAAACACTCTGATGCAGTCTGAGATTGAGGAGCTGAGAGCTGCTTTGGAGCAGACAGAGAGAAGCCGCAAAGTGGCTGAACAAGAGCTGGTGGATATCAGTGAGCGTGTTGGGCTGCTGCACTCTCAGGTAAGGGCATTTTGGTTTTACAATAAAATTAAAAGGGGTCATATAGGGGTCATGATATTTTCAAAGGTTTTTTTTTTTTTTTTTTTTTTTTTAGGTGTAATAACTGCATTTTATCAGTAATAGCAAATAATACTTTAACAAATAATAAAACATACTCACAGGCTCTGGTTCAGAAGTGCCATATTAACCTAGCAAAGTTGGAATTGCCCCATCTTTATTTTAGAAACGAGGAAACTTTGCATAATGACATAACAACACTACTAGGACAACAAAGCCACACTTTCTTTCTTTGAGTATGCATTTGGACATCATTATGCAAATATTTCCACCAGGTGATGCAGGTCGGTGAGGGGGAATTCGATTGAGGTGTTTTTAGCTAGGCTGACTTCTCTTTTAGATAGAATAAATCTTTTTTTGGGAGACTTTGAGCTTTGTAATTCTGCAGATCTTATACATGCACAAACATCTACATAACACGCTAAAGAGAAAGGAAAACATAAAAATGCATCATATTACCCCTTTAAGGAAATTGAGAGCATCATTCAAAATGTTCAAACTTGCTTTCCATTTTGTAGAACACAAGTCTCCTGAACACCAAGAAGAAGCTTGAGGCTGACCTTGTTCAGGTCCAGAGTGAAGTTGATGACACTGTACAGGAAGCCAGAAATGCAGAGGAGAAGGCCAAGAAGGCCATCACTGATGTGAGAAACAGTAGCTGCCAAATGTTACAAAAAATGCTTATGTACTAAATGTCTAATGACTTTCTGTATTAATGCAAAAGGCTGCAATGATGGCAGAAGAGCTCAAGAAAGAGCAGGACACCAGTGCTCACCTTGAGAGGATGAAGAAGAATCTGGAGGTCACAGTGAAGGACCTTCAGCATCGTCTGGATGAAGCTGAGAATCTGGCCATGAAGGGAGGAAAGAAACAACTCCAGAAACTGGAGTCCAGGGTACGATTGCCTTTATTCTGGTGTTAATATTTATGATCTGAAAGGTTAAAATTGTGTAATGCTTTAATACTCTGGTATATTTAGGATAGTCTAAACTTATTTTATTGGACTGAAATAATTTTAATAATATTTCCCACTAACTATAGGTCCGTGAGCTTGAAGCAGAAGTTGAAGCAGAGCAGAGACGTGGAGCTGATGCTGTTAAAGGTGTCCGCAAATATGAGAGGAGAGTCAAGGAGCTCACCTACCAGGTAGAAAAAATGTGTAGTAAACTTCAGGTTACATTAATTTGATTATGTTCTAGTCTGATCCATGTTCACTATCTGCAGACTGAGGAGGATAAGAAAAACCTCAACAGACTGCAGGATCTGGTTGACAAGCTTCAGCTGAAGGTCAAGGCTTACAAGAGACAGGCTGAAGAATCTGTGAGTACCTCATTTGAGAACTATAAACACCTTGTGAACATAAAAAGTTCCTGATATAATCGTATGTGACTTTGCAGGAGGAACAAGCAAACACTCACCTGTCCAAGTTGAGGAAGGTGCAGCATGAGTTTGAAGAGGCTGAGGAGCGTGCTGACATTGCTGAGTCTCAGGTCAACAAGCTCAGAGCCAAGAGCCGTGATGCTGGAAAGGTAATTTTACTCAAATAAATTTTAAAACATACTTCTATTTTAAAGCTTATTATTTATATTTTATATATTATTTATTTTACCATAAATTGATCCATTTTATATTCGTACAGATTTTTTATTTGTGTACTTTTTTTTTTCAGAGCAAAGAGGCAGCTGAGTGAAAATTCACAGCTCCCATTTGTCTCTGAAAATGTGCAATTTCTCAATAAAACATTATATTCATCAACTTCTCTTTTATTTCCATTGCTGTTTTTTTTTTTTAATTTTTTATAGTATTCCTGATGATATTTTTATTACATTACATTAATTTACAGTAATCTAGCTTATAATAGTAATTAGTAATTTAGCTATAGTAATTTAGCTTATATATAACAATAAGCTTGCAGAACCAAGGCTGTAACCATGTAATTAAATAATTAAAAAGGATTTAAGGGAATTAAGAAAAAGAAACAAGAACGGTAAAAGTTCCACGTCTATTATAGTTATGAAGTAATCAATTTATACTATTTGTAAATAATATTTTATTTTAAAACAGGCACACATTCACATTATTCGTATGTCTAATTTGTAAAAAACGCAAAACGTTCCTTGTCACATTCAGTTATGAATTACATGAATCATGCAAATAATATATTTTCAATTCCAAATGGTGATCACTGGATTTTACTGAACATTTCGTATAACAATTTTCAAATATTATATTATAAATTATAGTCAAGTCAAGTCAAGTCACCCTTATGTAGCGTTTTTACAATGCTGATTGTTTCAAAGCATCTTCACAGTGTTAAAACAGGAAAATAATGCAGCAGAATTTGATTTGGCTGTACAGCTGCTCTGGAGAAAACGGTCACATTTTGCATTTTAGTTAGTAAACAAACACCTTTCGGTTACACACACTAACATTATGTTCCGTTCAATTAGCCAGGGGCATAGAATTTAGCAGGCACGCTAGGGACGTGTACCTTCCAATATCCAGTGATAATAATTTGTCCCTAGCAATATTTTTGATAAAAAATTTTAATATATTTATATATAACCACTGTTGTCCGATTGTGTCTTGTGGTTTTGATGTATTATTTTATTTAACCTGAAAACATCTTTTTGAGATTAAAAGTCTCCTAAATAAAAAACAAAACAAAAAACAATGAACGTTGTGAAAAACGCACAATTCCTGGCAACTCCCGCCTCCTGAACCCACATCGCTAATCCGACTGGCTTTGTTTTTTTCTTTCTAACTTGTGAGAAGCCGTAGCTACATTTGGTTGCAGCAAAGCAAAGCTCCTCGAAACCTAGATGCAGTAATCGCATCCCATATTGATTCAGGGAAAGTGCAGTTTTTTCAATATATGACAATTGCGGGATAAGTGGCAAACCTAAACACTAGTGAGTGAATGTGAGAAATCTGGACTTTGTCTCCAATACGAAAAACAGCTTGTAAATCACACTACAATGTTTTTTGAAAATGCAGAAAGTTTTGTGTGATGGGTAGGGTAAAACATGAAAACACAGCATTGCTTGGTCTTGTTAAAGTGAGAGTTAAAACTCTGTCAGCTTGTCAGCTGAGGCTGAAAGAAGTTTCAGTGCTCTTATGCCACATTCCAAGCAACACGTAACCCATGTTCCCTTTCAATCGTTCACGTTCTACTTACGTCGGAAATGACCGATGAATTAGGATCTATTTTTGGAGACCAATCTACTTTGAGTGTTAACAAACTAGCCAATAATTATTGGCATGCAGTCCCCGCTCCGCAGCCTGGGTATAAACACGGAAGCGGAAGTACCGCATATCGCTTTCAACTTCGGCTGGATCTGACTCCAAGGGCTCAATGGGAGCCTCCGTTAGCCCCTCCAGGACAACTGAAATTGTCCCAAGAGGGAATACCAGCGGAGCGTGCTGGTCTCAGGCTTCTAGCCGCTCGCATTAAAGAGGAGACTAACCTAAGTTTGCCCAGAGGGACTTCATCCAACTCCCTACGAGCAGAAATGGCAACAACGTAAACCCTAAGGGTGGTAGCTGCTGCTCCAGCGGCAAACTTCTCCTGCAGGAACCCCAGTACTGAACCCACCAGTTTAGATGATTGAGACTTGCGGGGCTCGTCTGGCCAATCGATAGCGAGCTTTTCAGTACCGCGCAAAAGCACGTTGACAAGCTTGCCGTAGGCCGCAGACAGCCGCGCTTCCTGGCCGCTAGGCGGGAAAGAGTTGTTGATTAAAGCAGGCTCGAAATCCTCGGAGTCGGACGTTGCAGTGAAAACGACATCATCTAGCCCGAAAGAAACCAACTCGCATGCTTCCGGGCTAGGACATAAGTAGTCGTGTGAAAACTCGACCGGTGGAACCCCGCGCACGTGCTTGGGAGAGGAAGGGAGAGAAAGGACGAGGCTGTCTGCAGTCTGCTCCATCCGGCATTATATCCTTTTTATCTGTGTGTCTTATGTGTTTGTGTGTGTTCGCCGCTGCAACGCACACATTTTAAATAAAACAGATAAGTGTTGATACAAATGCCTCGTCCTTCCTGCACCTCGTGCAGAGGCCCTCTTCATGGCGTTGATCGCCACATCATCTGTACGCACTTTCCCAGCACGGCTGCCCTGAGTGCAATGAGATGGCGCTGTCGTCCTCTTCGCCGTCTTTTGCCCACACTCCGCTAGGGGATGACAGTGAAGCGACGCACCCATCTAAGCTCAGGCTGCTGGAGATGTAGAGAATGCGGCTTATGTCACAGCCGCTCTCACTGCATTCTCATTCTCTCTCCGTAGAGAGCACTCGCTTTCCAGATCGCGCATAGAGCGCTCTGAATGTAGAGCACACACCCACTACAAACTGTGTGCCACAACACATAAGTGCTGTCCCCACAGTGTCGCAAACCAACCAGGCGACCAGGCCCCTATTACAAAGTGGCCCATCTCTAAGCTTAACCATCCCCGGTATATCAGAATGGGTGTTGAACATAATAATATGGGTTACCCCCTGTTGACTCGCTCACCGGCTTGCGCCGTGAGCACTCTAAATGTAAAGCTTGTGCCCACTACACAGTGCACGCTGCTGCACATTATTTACAATAAATCACAAAAACAGCTTTTTGTCCCCACAGCATCACAAATTCTCACAGGCTATCCCCTGTTGACTCACTCACCAGCTTGCGCCGCAAGCACTCTAAATGTAAAGCACTCGCCCACTACTCAATGCATGATGCTGCACATAAGCGCTGTTCCCTCAGTGTCACAAGCACGAATCAGCCGGGGCAACTGGGTCCCTATTACACAGCGGCCCGTCCCCATATCTAAATGTAAAGCGCATGCCCACTACACAGTGTGTGCCACTGCACATGAGCACTGCTTCCTCAGTGTCACAAACATAAGTCAGCCGGGCAACCAGGTCCCTATTACACAGTGGCCTGTCCCCAAATCTAATTCAACCCCTTGCCTTACGGGCTGAGGCCTGGCAGGCCATCCCCGGCATATCAGAATGGTTTGCTTGCAGACCCTCACGCTTTCGTGCCGTGACCTCATCCTAGACCTCAGACATCTGAACAAAGCTCTTATGAGACACTCGTTCAGAATGATTATGGTGAAACATATCCTCGCGCAAATTCGCCCGGGGGATTGGATTTTCAAAGTGGATCTGAAAGATGCTTACTTTCACATCCCATCACAGGCCATTCTTAAGATTCACCTTCAAGGGGCAGGCAGTTGATGACCCACAGTTCCTCAGTCATCTAGAATGTCTGGGTCTCAGGATCAACACAGCCAAGAGTGCACTGTCTCCCACCTAAAGCATTGCCTTTCTGGGAACAGTTATAGACTCAATACGGAGGAGAGTGTGGCTTACATCACAGCGCACACTCTCCATTCAGATCAAAGCCGGCACTTACCCTCCTCTCAAACGCTCTCAAATGTTAGGTCTGATGGCCTCAGCATCTGCCGCACTCAAACTGGGTCGATTACAATGCTCCACCTCCAATGCTGGCTAAAACTGCACACAGCGAACGGGCCAAAAATTCAAAGCCCTGGCTCCTTGGAAGGTGGCCAACTGGTACCAGTCGGGTGTGAGTATGGGCACAGTCTCGAAATGGAAAGTGATCTTTCAGATGCTTCCAACCTAGGTTGGGGCACCCTACACAATGGCAGGCCCAACTCTGCTTTCTGGTCAGAGAAACGGCTGCACACAAACTATCTAGAGATGAAAGTGGTCAATCTATCGCTAACAGCTTTCCTCCCATACATAAAGGGTCACCACGTCTTAGTCCAAATGGACAACATGTCGGTGGTGTCCTACATAAATCGCCAGGGTGACCTGAGATCAAACAGCCTGCACTCCATCTTCTTTTATGGGCACGGCACAACCTGAGCTTGCTGAGGGCAGCTCACATGCCAAGTATTCTGAATCAGGGTCCGGATATGTTATCCAGAGGCAACATTCCCCAAGGGAAATGGTCTCTTCACCCACAAACGATTCAGCTGATTAGGAGCATCTTTGGCGAAGTGAAGGTTGATCTTTTCGCCTCAGAAGACAATACTCATTGCCCAACTGTAATACTTTTCTCTTTATAATGAAGGAAGGAGACAGGGTCGGCTTGGCTGGGTGTCGTGCGTTTATTTAAAACTCTTTATACAGGAAACCAAAACGTGCGCTGACTGTGCCTTCAACTTAAAGTTCAACTCTTCACACAATGATCCAGTGAACGCCAATTACTGCAACGAGACACAGGTGAATGTCGTTCTGCACTTAACCCACTTACACACTGTTTGTCACCTGCCTCTTCTCTCCGTTGCCGACCTCGCTGAACCACGCCCCCCTTGCCACATAACCCCACCACCGACCAGCACCGTTTTAGGCACTAAAACTATCGGGCTTGCCCAATTACTGTGCGACTCCTCTATTACTCCCATGTCCAGCATTGCTTCTAATTCCATCTGAACCACCTTTTTCTTGTTCTCAGGTAATCTATACGGCCGGCTGCGCACTACCACTCCCGGCTCTGTCTCAATATGGTGCTGAATATGGTTAGTTCGACCGGGCAGGGGCGAGAACACATCCGCAAATTCTGCTTGTAACCTAGCTACATCAGTAAGTTGCGAGGGTGACAGGTGATCTCCCCCCGGGGCCAGAGTGAGGGATTGTCCTTTGGGGTTCACCTCCGGCCCGAGATATTCCTCTCTGCTCACTGCCGTCTCTAACATCACTGGCTCCTCTTCTCTCCATTTTTTGAGGAGGTTGAGGTGATAAATCTGACATGTCCCGCTTCTATCCACTCAAATTACCTCATAATTGAGATCCCCTAGCCGCCGTGTGACCTCAAACGGTTCTTGCCACTTTGCGAGCAATTTAGAACTGGACGTGGGGAGCAATACAAGCACTTTCTCTCCCGGTGCAAATTCTCGCAGTCTGGTTCCCCTGTTGTAAAGCCGGCTTTGTCTGTCCTGGGCCTGTAACAAATTCTCCATTGAGAGCCGCCCCAATGTGTGGAGTTTTGTTCTCAGGTCCAGTACGTATTGTATTTCATTTTTAGCATCTGAAGGTCCGTTCTCCCAAGTTTCTTTCCGGACATCCAAGACCCCCCGGGGCTGGCGTCCGTACAGAAGCTCGAAGGGGGAAAACCCCGTGGAGGCTTGCGGGACCTCACGCACAACAAACAAGAGGGGTTCCAGCCACTTATCCCAATTTTTAGCGTCTTTGTGAACAAACTTACGAATCATGGTTTTCAACGTGCGATTAAATCGCTCCACCAGCCCATCTGTTTGTGGGTGATAGACGCTGGTGCAAATCGATTTAATGCCCAATAATTCATACAGCTTGTGTAACGTTCATGACATACACGCTGTGCCTTGGTCGGTGAGAATCTCTTTCGGGATTCCCACCCAGGAGATTAATCGAAAGTGCGTCCGCTACACTCTTCGCTGATATGCTGCAGAGCGCGACTGCCTCCAGATATCGTGTTGCATAATCCACCAGGACTAATGCAAAGCGATGTCCCCGTGCAGATCGTTCCAATGGCCCGATGAGGTCCATACCAATTCTTTCGAAGGAGACCTGCATGAGAGGAAGGGTGCTTTTGGGTTGGCCAGTGGGTTTACCAGCTGACATCCACGACAAGACGCGCACCACCTGCGCACGTTCTCATGAATGCCCGGCCAAAAGAATCGGGTCATTAGACAATTTAATGTGGCTGCCTGTCCTAAGTGTCCGGCCATTGGATTACAGTGAGCAGTCTGGGAAAAGCAGTTCCCGGCAGCTCTTTGGTACTAACAGTTGGGTTGTATCCTGTTTTGTCTGAGCGTCTCGGGTCACTCGATACAACCTGTCTTTGATATTTGTAAAATACGGGTAAAAGGGCGGTTGCGTGGGTTGGAGAAGCTGGCCGTCGATTGAACGGACCTGATCAAACGCATTTTTCAGCGTCTCATCTTGGGACTGTTCCAGGTGAAAGTCATTGCGGCTGGCGAGGTTCAGCCTCCCCAGCACACTCGGCTGGTCCCGGATCAACTTCTCCAACCTGCGTGCTCGCCCCCCTTCCCTGTTTCCTTTTCCCCCAAGAGACATCCATGGATAAACACGCTAATAATTGATTAAAAGCTGGCCAATTAATTCCCAAAATTAGTGGATGTCTGAGGTGCGGACTAACAGCCCCCTCAACGCTATGTTTTTGACCCCTAAACTGGATGGTCATGGACCTTAAAGGATATTCCAATACATCCCCATGCACACACCTCACCTTAACCACGTGGCTCGTATCCAATGCCCCCGGCTGTATCAGGCTTTGATGAATGGGGGTCTGGTTACAACCCGAATCCACCAAAGCCTGATAAATACCCCCCTTTATACTCACAGGTATTTGGTATAGCCCGGCTTGATCAAGGGCGGCCTGTGGGGCATCCGGGAACCGAACCAGCATTCCGACCTCCATGATCAGACACCTATCTACAAAGTGCCCGGGTCCCCGCACCGCCAGCAGGCTGGCCCAGGCCTTCCCGCCGCCCTAGTGGCAGGCAGTGGGTCAAGAAACTGGCATGGGGATACCAGGGAAACAGGAGCGGAGGCAGTATCCGGGCTTTTCAGCCCCGCCCCCCTAGGTGCTGCCTTAGGTCCCCACTGCTCTTCCTGCCCTTGTCCACCTCTCCAGCTGGGTGGAACTCGAGGGGGCAAATTCGACCGGGACCTGGGGAGAGGGACAGGTTTTGAGGGAGAAATGGAAGGGGAAACAATAGGGTTTGAGAGAGCGAGACATCGATGGTAGGGGTTCGCCAACCCCGGGGCACGCCACCATTTGGTCCTCCGCCAGCCGGATGGCTTGGTCCAGCGATGTCAGTCGGTGGCACTGGATCCACTGTGCCGTTTCTTTGGCAGGCGCATAATGAACTGCTCTAGTACCACCTTATTGATGACCGCCTCAACATCGCTTTCGCCATCCGACAGCCATTTGCGGCACGCTTCCCGGAGCTGCTGTGTGAATACAAAGGGTTGACCACTCTCACCCAATTCCAGTGACCGGAAGCGTTGTCTGTGCTGCTCTGGACTCAGGCCGACCCTCTGAAGTATGGCTCGCTTGAGATCGTCATACACCAGGAGGTTTGCGACTGGCAACTGTTGGGCAGCCTTCTGTGCCTCCCCCGACAGCAGGGGAATCAGGTGCACCGGCCAGTTGGTTTTCGGCGGTCTTCTCGAACAGATCGAGGAATGCTTCCATCTCATCCTGAGGACCCATCTTGTTGAGGGCCATGTGAGTGGCCGGGACGGTGTTTGATGCAGTCCCTGCCATCCGAACATCCCGGTCCAGCAAGCCCCGGAACAGCTTGCGGTCTTCCTGCTGCGCCTGGATGAGGGCGTGGAATCTCAGATCCTGGTCGGCCCTCATGTCCAGGTGGGCTTGATGGTGCTCCTGATGGAGTCCCGCGAGCGATTGGATAATGTCCGCAAACGGCGACGCTGACGGGGTCTGCATGATGCTGGAGATCTCCTTCCTTCCCGGGTTTCGGCACCATTGTAATACTTTTCTCTTTATAATGAAGGAAGGAGACTTAAAACTCATAACTATTTATAACTCTTTATACAGGAAACCAAAATGTCTGCTGACTGCGCCTTCAACTTAAAGTTCACACAATGATCCAGTGCACTCTCCAGGAACTGCCTCCCATGGCCGCATAAACTTATCAACTGCATTGATCTGCTATGACAGCAAAACTCTTTTGGACATTGGTTACTTCTACACTAGACTGTTTCAGGACACTTTCGCCGATCCTCTGTGGCCATCTGAGATTCGTCGGAACGCCGAGTTGAACAATGGCCAGAGTCGAAGGTGAAGAATCAAGAAACACCGTGGGAAATGTGCGGGGATCCGCAACAGACTGAGGAAAAGGGCATTCAGCCCTCCTCTCCCGAGCATTCTGCTAGCAAATGTTCAATCCCTGGAGAATAAGATGGACGATCTTAGAGCCAGGATAAGTTTTCAACAGGACATGAGAGACTGTAACATCTTTTGTTTGTCCGAAACATGGCTCACGCCCGCGGTCCCGGACACAGCTGTGACGCCGTCGGAGAACTTCTCTGTTTTTCAGATGGACAGAACAGCCGAGGCCGGTAAATCCAAAGGCGGTGGAGTATGCTTCATGATCAACAAGAAATGGTGCGACCCCAGGAACATCACCATTCTCTCGCGATCCTGCTCGCCTCATCTGGAACATTTAACAATCATTTGCCGCCCATTCTATCTGCCGAGGGAGTTTTCTTCTGTCATCGCGACCGCCGTTTACATTCCACCACAGGCAGACACAGGGCTGGCTTTATCTGGCCTTCATGATGTTACCAGCAGCTTCATAAACAAACACCCCGATGCTGCGTTCATCGTCGCGGGCGATTTTAACAAAGCAAACCTAAAGAAAGTCTTGCCAAACTTTCACCAGCACGTCTCCTGTCCTACACGAGGAGCAAACACACTGCATCATTGCTACTCTCTGTTTAAGAATGCCTATAAAGCGCGGTCACTTCCAGCTTTTGGCAAATCGGATCACGCCGCCATTTTCCTCACACCTGAATACAAACAAAGGCTCGTTCAGGAACCCCCGGTGAGGCGGGAAGTTAAGCGCTGGTCACCCCACTCAGAGACCGCGCTACAGGCAGCTCTGGATGACGTTGACTGGGACATGTTCCGGGCGAGTTCAGCTGACGTCAGCGAGTTCACGGATGTGGTGCTTTGCTTCATCAACGCGCTTACAGAGCAAGCCACACAAACAATAAATAACAAAAACGTCCTTCTCAAATCAGAAACCGTGGGTGGACAATTCAATCCGCGCTGCAGTGAACACACGCACTGCCACTTACAACCTGTACCTGCCGCAGCACAGCCAATCAGCACATGGGCACGCTCTGCTTGATCCACTGAGCAACTGCACTGCATTTACATGAATAAAATAAGGATAACATTTTTGCTTCATATTCTCGAGGAAAGGAGTTTCTCTCAGGGAACCGAGGTTACGTGAGTAACTGAGTCATTTTCCAACCTTCTACCTGTGAAAGTGCACTGGAATGGCAGTCAAAACCGTAACTTCCCACCAGTGAACTCGTTGTACTACTCCCAGTTACGCGCGCTGACGTCACATAGCCTGCGAAACAATGGCAGTGCAATGCAGTGTTTATGAAAGTCATACATTAAAAACCAAATCATTTATTAAAATAAGCCAAGATATTGCTCTAATATTATTTATCCGCAAATGTTATGCATTATCAGCAGCTTTTCTAGCGTTAGCTAGTTTTCAGTTCATTGAGTGCAAGAATAAATTAATACCATATATAATACCATACATTTGCAATAATTTACAAATCTTATAAACTTATATTTTATTCACAATAAAATATAGATAACATATCAAATGTTGAAAGTGAGACATTTTGAAATGTCAGGCTCATCAAATATTTTGAATTTCATGAGATCTACACATTCCAAAAAAGTTGGGACAGGTAGCAATAAGAGGCTAGAAAAGTTAAATGTACATATAAGGAACAGCTGGAGGACCAATTTGCAACTTATTAGGTCAACTGGCAACATGGTTGGGTATAAAAAGAGGTTCTCAGAGTGGCAGTGTCTCTCAGAAGTCAAGATGGGCAGAGGATCATTCCCCCAATGCTGCAGCAGAAAATAGTGGAGCAATATCAGAAAGGAGTTTCTCAGAGAAAAATTGCAAAGAGTTTGAAGTTATCATCATCTACAGTGCATAATATCATCCAAAGATTCAGAGAATCTGGAACAATCCCTGTGCGTAAGGGTCAAGGCCGGAAAACCATATTGGATGCCGTGATCTTCGGGCCCTTAGACGGCACTGCATCACATACAGGAATGCTACTGTAATGGAAATCACACCATGGGCTCAGGAATACTTCCAGAAAACATTGTCGGTGAACACAATCCACCGTGCCATTCGCCATTGCTGGCTAAAACTCTATAGGTCAAAAAAGAAGGCTTATCTAAACATGTTCCAGAAGCGCAGGCATTTTCTCTGGGCCAAGGCTCATTTAAAATGGACTGTGGCAAAGTGGAAAACTGTTCTGTGGTCAGACGAATCAAAATTTGAAGTTCTTTTTGGAAAACTGGGACGCCATGTCATCCGGACTAAAGAGGACAAGGACAACCAAAGTTGTCATCAGCGCTCAGTTCAGAAGCCTGCATCTCTGATGGTATGGGGTTGCATGAGTGCATGTGGCATGGGCAGCTTACACATCTGGAAAGGCACCATCAATGCTGAAAGGTATATCCAAGTTCTAGAACAACATATGCTCCCATCCAGATGTTGTCTCTGTCAGGAAAGACCTTGCATTTTCCAACATGACAATGCCAGACCACATATTGCATCAATTACAATATCATGGCTGCGTAGAAGAAGGATACGGGTACTGAAATGGCCAGCCTGCAGTCCAGATCTTTCACCCATAGAAAACATTTGTGCATCATAAAGAGGAAGACCTAAGACAGTTGAGCAACTAGAAGCCTGTATTAGACAAGAATGGGACAACATTCCTATTCCTAAACTTGAGCAACTTGTCTCCTCAGTCCCCAGACGTTTGCAGACTGTTATAAAAAGAAGAGGGGATGCCACACAATGGGAAACATGGCCTTGTCCCAACTTTTTTGAGATATGTTGATGCCATGAAATTTAAAATCAACTTATTTTTCCCTTAAAATTATAAACTGTCTCAGTTTAAACATTTGATATGTCATCTATGTTGTATTCTGAATACAATATTGAAATTTGAAACTTCCACATCATTGCATAAAATAAAAGGTATAACAGCTTCTCTTGCCTTATGTGCCATTTTCTCCTCCATTTCCCTCAAACAAGCAAGGAGTAATGCTGCCTTCACGTGCTCTTGGAATTATTGTAAATACGAGTTTACTAGGTAAAGATTGTTAACGCGATTAAAATACGATTGATCTTGCAACCCTACGCCCTCCCATTTAAAGTTTTGAATGCGATGAGCTCGTAATCACGACTTCAGAAGTGGGAATTATCAAATTTCCGATAGCACGTGAAAGCGGCATAAGCACCTTTTTGGCGACAGAAATTATTGTAAATGAGCATAAGCCCCGTACGGTCCGCCATACTTTGTTTACATTTAGCTACCACAATTCCGTGTGCTCAGGCAGTTTGGCGTGACTTTGCCTGGAACGCTACAAAGTCGTAAGTCGTGGTTTGAAGTCGTAACTTATGGGCTCAAAAACCTGGAACTGCAGCATTAGTAGAATGAAAACATGGTATAGAATAACAATGACACTATGAGACTTAACATTGCTTAATTATTGCTGTGTGCCAGGACAAACTGGACAATATTGATGTGAAACAAATATACCAACAGTTCAGTTCTGTTAAGGGCAGACACAGACATGTGTTTGGCTTCTTCAAATAGCAAGGAACAAGACTGTAGACACTTTGACTGACTACACTGCAAAAAAATGCTTTTCTTATTTAGTAGCCTATTTTTGTCTTGTTTCCAGTCAAATATATAAAAATTCTTAAATCAAGATGCATTTACTAGATAAGTAAAATGACATACAATATTTTTGTATATTTTATTTCAATATTTTTCCTGGAAAATAAGATCAAAATGAAATGTGCAAGTTATTGCTTAAAACATGCAAAATGATCTGCCAATGGGGTAAGAACAATAATCTTGTTTCTGACCCACAGAAAACAAGAAGAAATATCTTGTGTAATTTTACTTATCTAGTAAAAGCATCTTGATGTAAGAATTATTAGCCTACACTTTTAATGATTCATTAAAATAATAATAATAATAATAATAATAATAATAATAATAATTTATTAGTTTAATTACTACTACCAAAGTCCATATAAGTCTTTGGTAGTATAGTAATTAAATGCATACATCATTGATTTTGTCAAAATAGCCTACATAAGATTTAATAATGTGCTGCAAATGTTGTTGCAGTCTTGTGAGATCCCCAAAGCAGACAGACAGAGAACTTCAATGGTGCTTTAAATAGTTCCTTACAGAGACAAGTACCAAAGGCATCTGTTGATGTCAGCACATGCTCTTTTACTGTATATGGCTGTGTCAGTCTCAAGTGAGTGAGAAATCAGTCTCAAGTAATAAAAAAGGTATAGCCTACTTAAATAGATCTGATCAAAGTCGGATATCGCATGACACTTATATCCGATATCCAGTCCAATTTAAACTTTGCTGCTTTTATATGAAAATAGCCTAAATATGAATAAGCCACCTAAAGTATCAGTAATTTAAATGTTATTACTTTAGATGTCAACAATAGCCTAACTCATACAGAAATTGCACTGTCAGTGTTTGAGAATATAGCCTAAGATTCTAACATTTCTAATATTTTAAATTAACAAAACATTACAGTTGTTTAAACCAATGAGCTTTGTCGTCATGAAGTTTTTTTTTCCCATATCTTCAGTCGGGACCATCTGGCACGACGAGAGGTTTTTTTGGCATACGTCAGCATCAGTGAAAGTAGGACCACACTCTGACATATTTCTAAACGGAAGGCATCTTACGCTGATCACCGGTGATCTGTGAGCAGGTTCCAAAACAGTCATGATGTACCTCAGTAGCTCATAACTACTACAGGGCTCATAAAGGGACATGGTGACGGAAAGAATATGAGATGGGAGGAAAAAAATATATCAATGGCTGCTTTTGCATTACCTCGCAAATGTTTTGCGTTCCCCGGAGAAACTTTCCATTCAATTGCAAAAAGGTTGCATTCTCTGTGAGCAAACACAAAAGTTTTGTGAGGGAACGTAGTTTCTCGGGGAAATGAAAAACTTCTGCGAGAGAATGCAAAATAATTTTTTTTTTCCACCATCATGTCTCATTGGGGGTTTTGTATTTGTTTATTTGGCCCACATGAAAAAATACTATAGTATATTATAGGCCTATATTATAGTAAAATTATTATAATGTTTTTGAACCAAATAATAGCTAGTAAATATAGGCTACTACAGTAGGCTAAATTAACAAAGTGTAGTAAATATTATAATATAGTTGTCTGGCTATCACAACAACAAGCTCAATTTAAGATTGAACATTGGTCTGGGGAGTCTGCTATGTATTTTCTACTGCACTAGAGGTGTGATCAACGAGCATAATTCAGATGACTCTGTATGCAATTGGATAGTCCTTCAACCAATCAGACCACAAGAGGCGTGATCAACAAGCAACGACCCATCTTCTCTATCCGTCATCGTGTTAAAACCGCCAATAGCGCGGCAGGTGGATAAGCCAGACTGTGATTGGTTCCCGCAAAAGTGTAACAGAAGCAATTTTATATAGGCTAGCTGTTAGCCTATATAAATGAATCTGCACGTCTCTGCTGCCAGTTTCGTCTGTGATTGATGCTTTTGGTGAATAGAACTTCAACTGATTTCCCAGTGCAGGGAGGGATCGTATGAATGGGATCATAGCCAAAACTGACCTGTCGCCACCTACTGGCAATCTGCAGAAAGACGGCTGTGTTTGAAATCACTCCTATACCCTCATTCACTATTCCCTACATTAGTTCACTAATATAGTTCACTTGAAGAAGTGAATGAAAATGAGTGAGTGAATTCAGACACTGGATTCCCGGAAGGGCTGTCGCTTTTGTATAGTTAACAATTTAATTATCAATTAAAAATGAATTTTTACCTGTATGAGTAAAAATCTGAATTTTCTTTCAGAATTGGGAGAATGAATTTGGAGGAAAATAATTGTGAGATATAAACTTATCAAGTCAGAATTGTGAAATATAAACTTTATTCCTCACAATTGTGATATACAGTCCGAATTGTGAATTGCGTAATTCTGTGAAAAAGTTAATTTAAGCTGTACCATTGAAGCGTATTGAGAAAAAAAAAAAAAAAAAAAAAAAGTGGCCTTATCGTTTAGTATTAAAATCACTTACCACTTTTAGATATTATAGGCTTTAAACACAATAGGTGTAATACTGTGGACTCAAATGCTCTTCATTATGAATATTAATGAAACCAGCAAATATTCCTATTCAACAACTTTTAGTTTTAAATATTAAACTGCTTTAATATTGTAAATATTTAAATATTTATGATTTATAGTGTCAAAAAACAGGCATGCAGTTATATCTGAGCCAATATTAGACAGTGTATGTAACTTGAAGATCATTTTTATATAAGCCAGACCAGGAAACCTGATCCATGAATGCACTTATCAATGGAATGCAAACCACCCAAAAAAAAAAAGCAATAAAATATAAATATACATATAAACATATACATAAATAGAAGGTGTGCCCCTCAAAGCATGTGAATATTAGATGTATAAGAAACATAGCTACAAAAATACATAAATGAGTTTAGTACAGTAAATGTTTTACATCTACCAAAATTGGTATCACATTATATTGCAAATGATTTAATATAATAATGTTTAATACTAATGCCTAGTGAAATAGATTTTTTTTTTTTTTTTTTTTTTTTTTGTTTTTGCATTCTATTGTTAAATACATTATATACATAATTTATTTAACTGTTTAGCTCTTGACATAGTTGAAAAATCATGTGTAGCCATTAATAATTTTCATAAAAGTATTTTACACCATACATAAGGATCTTCACACATAGACCAATGTGGATAAAGCAACACATAACTAGAATACATGACAAGAAATGTACGGGTCCAGCAAGCCTAAAAAGACTCAGCGTGTTACCTCTGTTTCATGTGTCAATGTGCCCCTCTTTAAAAAAAAAAAATATTTAAGCTTTCAGTGTACAGTCTCTAAATATGATATAATAGATAAAATCTTGTACACAACAGCTGTTGGTACATATTCTGCTGGATGTTAGTAAAATAATTTTCTTTTAAGAATTCTAAAAACAAATTAGCAACATATCCTAAAGGGTTAGATATTTATCTACATCTTTACTGTTTCCATTTCGGCAAGTACTAAATGGTTTATCTGATTGATTCCTTAACTTACACTGACTCAGATAGCCATATTTGGTGTTAGCCATATTTAACTTTTGCATTGCTGGCAAAGCAAATGCAGTATAAAAACCAGGGGCAGGGGGGGAGACCTTTGCATTCAGAAGACCAGCCAAGTTTGTGTTTGTGGTGAGATGGTCATTCATTTCTTTGCATGGAGTATGCAGTGATTAGATTAGGTTAGAAGATAACCATAGCATGTCTTTCTGTAAAATATTACTGACATTTTACATTGAAATTTATTCAGACAAAGAAATTAAGTGCAATTTAGATTTCAAGTTGTACGCAAATTGGAAATATCCTTGCTATGCAATTCATGATAATCTTTTAGACATATGTTGTTAGTTTATAATAAATCTCTATTCACAGTTTTCATTTTCAATATCTTCATATTACAGGGTGCAGGGAATTCATCAGTACTTGTGGAAGATTGGAAAGGTGATTGATGTTAATGTCCGTAAAAGCTCACAAGACTAGCTCAAACATTAAAAATATTCTAATCAGAAATCATTATAGTCATTTGCAATGTAAATCTTTTTTTTTTTTTTTTTTTTTTCGTAAGAATCAACATATACTTTTAGCCCTTGACAAACATTTAAAATAAAATTCTAGTTATACTTACCCAGAAAAAAAGAATATTGTTTTTGGATTCATTGCAGGTAACTGTAATTATAGGGGCATTTCAGTGACATTCATATTATAGAGTAATTCCATTGATCTTTAAATTCCAGAATTAAGCTGCCACCATGAGTACGGATGCAGAGATGGCTATTTATGGCAAGGCTGCCATTTTTCTCCGCAAGCCAGAGAAAGAGAGAATTGAAGCTCAGAGCAAACCATTTGATGCCAAGTCTGCCTGCTATGTGATTGATGACAAAGAGTTGTACGTCAAGGGAACAATCAAGAGCAAAGACGGTAGCAAAGTCACTGTTATTGTGAATGACACTAAAGAGGTACATTTTACAAGATGCTCATATTGCACTACGTCCTGCATATTTTTTTGTCTATCTATTATCTGATGGATCATATTTATAGGAGAAAACAGTAAAGGAGGATGATGTCCACCCAATGAATCCTCCCAAGTTTGACAAGATTGAGGACATGGCCATGATGACCCATCTCAATGAACCCTCTGTGCTGTATAACCTCAAAGAGCGTTATGCTGCATGGATGATCTACGTAAGTTCTGAAACAATGTAAAGCAGCATTGAAATTAATTTTGTGTTGCTGCAATCTGACCACATCTCTGCTCATTTCAGACCTACTCTGGACTCTTCTGTGCAACTGTGAACCCCTATAAGTGGCTCCCAGTGTATGATGCAGAAGTGGTGTCTGCCTACAGAGGCAAAAAGCGTATGGAGGCCCCACCCCACATCTTCTCTGTCTCTGACAACGCCTATCAGTTTATGCTGACTGGTAAGATCTGATTTACCAGATCTGAATTCAATATAAGTTGAAATTCACATTCATAGATTTATAAAACAATTGCTTAAACATTATTACGTTTGAATTAACAGACAGAGAGAACCAGTCTGTCCTGATTACGTATGTATCAAGCCTTCAATTAGAGATGTTGAGATCATTTATATTTTTCTCTTGTGGAACTTCCTCATGTCTTATCATCTTCTGTCTTCTAATCTCCCATAAACCAGTGGAGAATCTGGTGCTGGAAAGACTGTGAACACCAAGCGTGTCATCCAGTACTTTGCCACAGTTGCAGTGGCAGGTGGTGACAAGAAGAAAGAGAGTTCTGGCAAAATGCAGGTACAGTATGAGATATAAAAATATATTATTATGAAAGATATTTAATTACAATCACACAATATATGATATGTGAATTTGTAAAATGGCTGAAAAAAAGTGTTTAGACATGAAAATGAATAAATGAAAACCATTCAAACAACACAGGGCTCTCTTGAGGACCAGATCATTGCTGCCAACCCTCTGCTTGAGGCTTATGGTAATGCCAAGACTGTGAGAAATGACAACTCCTCTCGTTTTGTAAGTTCACCACTTTTTATTTACAGTAAAGTTGGTCAGTTGTGTTTGATTTTTTTCTATACAGTTTTCTATAATTTAATAATATTATTTATTTAAAATGCTATTTTGTTTTAAACAGGGTAAATTCATCAGAATTCACTTCGGTACATCTGGAAAACTGGCTAGTGCTGACATTGAGACATGTAGGTGGACATGATTTCATTGATCCATCCTGCACATTTGTCTTTGTCTGTCACTCTTCAGATGATTGTGACTCAAGTACATTCTCTCAACAGATCTGCTGGAGAAGTCTAGAGTGACATTCCAGCTTCCAGATGAGAGAGGCTACCACATCTTCTACCAGATGATGACCAACCATAAGCCTGAGCTGATTGGTAGGTGCACATATTTTATTCAATGTTTCAATGCCAGATAATACTGTAAGATACTCTTTCATAAATGCTGTGTATTTTTACAGAAATGACGCTCATCACTACCAACCCCTATGACTTCCCCATGTGTAGTCAGGGTCAGATCACAGTGGCCAGCATTGATGATAAAGAGGAGCTTGTTGCTACTGATGTGAGTCATTGCTGTTTGAATATTGACATTCTATTTAAATATGGCAGATCCTAGAGCTCATTCTTGTCTGTAATTTTCAGACTGCTATTGACATTCTGGGCTTTACTAATGAGGAGAAAATGGGCATCTACAAGTTTACTGGAGCTGTGCTTCATCATGGTAACATGAAGTTCAAGCAGAAGCAGCGTGAGGAGCAGGCCGAGCCTGATGGCACAGAGGGTGAGACTAAATAGAACTAATGTGTGTCAACATGCAGTGCTTTGAATTGAGTGATCAGTATTTCCATTTTCACAAAGAAAAGGGTGGTTTTAGTTTTCAAGGCAAGAAAAGGGATGGATTTTGTTTTTTTAATTGCAGAGGCTGACAAAGTTGCCTACCTTCTGGGTTTGAACTCTGCTGATATGCTGAAGGCTTTGTGCTACCCCAGAGTCAAGGTCGGAAATGAGTTTGTGACCAAAGGCCAGACCGTACCACAGGTATGTAGTATTTGTTCAATCTGACTAATTATTGCAAAAGCTAAAAAGCAGAGGTTTTGAATAAAATATCCACTCTATTCTTCTTACAGGTGTATAACTCTGTTAGCGCCTTGGCCAAATCTATCTATGAGAGGATGTTCTTGTGGATGGTCATTCGTATAAATCAGATGTTGGACACAAAACAACAAAGAAATTTCTTCATTGGTGTACTGGATATTGCTGGCTTTGAGATCTTTGATGTAAGAATAATTGTTATCTCTTTTTATGGTAAATTTAACAATATTCAGAACTCAGTAAATGTTTCTGTAATTTTTTTCAACCAGTTCAACAGCATGGAGCAGCTGTGCATCAACTTTACCAATGAGAAACTGCAACAGTTTTTCAACCACCACATGTTTGTGCTGGAACAAGAGGAGTACAAGAAGGAGGGCATTGTTTGGGAGTTCATTGACTTCGGCATGGACTTGGCCGCTTGCATTGAGCTCATTGAGAAGGTTTTTACCGGTTTTTGAACTTATTAATTTCCATGGTCCATTCTCAAAATCATACATTTTTACTAATTAAACAACATTCTTTTATAAACAGCCCATGGGTATCTTCTCCATCCTTGAAGAGGAGTGCATGTTCCCCAAGGCTACAGACACTTCCTTCAAGAACAAGCTGTATGATCAGCATCTTGGCAAGAATAATGCTTTTCAGAAACCAAAGCCTGCCAAAGGCAAGGCTGAAGCCCACTTCTCCCTGGTTCACTACGCTGGAACTGTGGACTACAATGTTGCTGGCTGGTTGGACAAGAACAAGGATCCACTGAATGAGTCTGTTTTGCAGCTGTACCAGAAGTCTTCTGTCAAACTGCTGGCTACTCTCTACCCACCTGTTGTTGAGGGTAATAAAATGAAGTGTGAACTGTGAACATGATTATATCCATTTAAAATTGACCAAACATTGATTCAGTTTTACACTATTTTCTTGTTTACATTATATGTGTTCCTTTGTATTTTATCTGAATAGAGACTGGTGGTGGCAAGAAAGGAGGCAAGAAGAAGGGTGGCTCTATGCAGACTGTGTCTTCTCAGTTCAGAGTATGTCTTTGTTAGAAACCAAATGTGAATAATGATGTAATTGAAAGCATTGACTGTACATGAACTTGCTTCACACTAGATCAGAGAGAATGAGAGTAAAATCTGTGAGAAATCTAATTATTTTCCTGATTAAACAGGAGAACTTGGGCAAACTCATGACCAACTTGAGGAGCACTCACCCTCACTTTGTGCGTTGTCTAATTCCCAATGAGTCCAAGACTCCAGGTAAAGGAATAAAGAGCTCACATATATTCTCATATTAAGACAATATTTAATGTTAATGTGTATATAATAATAATAATAATAATAATAATAATAATGTTAATTTACCAAGCTCATGATGTAAACTGTTCATTATAGGTCTCATGGAGAACCACTTGGTTATCCACCAGCTGAGGTGTAACGGTGTACTGGAGGGTATCAGAATCTGCAGAAAGGGCTTCCCCAGCAGAATCCTCTATGGTGACTTCAAGCAGAGGTAAATGGGACCACATGAAAATAACATTTCCTGTTTAGGCTCTTTATTAGAAGATATAAAGCATTTTGATAAATCTTCCATAGATACAAGGTGCTAAATGCCAGTGTTATCCCAGAAGGACAGTTTATGGATAACAAGAAGGCCAGTGAGAAACTCCTAGGATCCATCGATGTTAATCATGACGAGTACAGATTTGGACACACAAAGGTTCATATTCAGATTTACTTTTAAAGATACAGTGATAATTTAGCCCATACAGGTATTTCCTATATTTTTATTTAATGTTGTACATAAATTCAGGTGTTCTTCAAAGCTGGTCTTCTGGGTACTCTTGAGGAGATGCGTGATGAGAAACTGGCTGCTCTGGTCACAATGACTCAGGCTCTGTGCCGTGGTTACGTGATGAGGAGGGAGTTTGTGAAGATGATGGAAAGGAGGTGATAATTGCACAAATACAATGGCATCAACATTAACTGTACAAACGGTAAATAATGATAATGGTTATGTAATTTAATGATGAATTATTTACAGGGAGTCAATTTACACCATCCAATACAACATCCGCTCATTCATGAATGTCAAACACTGGCCATGGATGAAGGTTTATTACAAGATTAAACCTCTGCTGAAGAGTGCTGAGACTGAGAAGGAGCTGGCAACCATGAAAGAGGACTTTACAAAATGCAAAGAAGATCTTGCCAAGGCTGAAGCCAAAAAGAAGGAGCTTGAAGAGAAGATGGTAGCACT
The DNA here is from genome assembly GCA_018749465.1 of Paracanthobrama guichenoti. Taxonomy (NCBI): domain Eukaryota; kingdom Metazoa; phylum Chordata; class Actinopteri; order Cypriniformes; family Gobionidae; genus Paracanthobrama; species Paracanthobrama guichenoti. Next base: position 19,943,581 of record CM031947.1, read on the forward strand.
GCTGCAAGAGAAAAATGATCTGCAGCTACAAGTAGCATCTGTGAGTATTCTTGAATTGAATTAATTGGAATTAGGCTCCATTAAAATGTGCAATGCTGTTTTCAAGGCTATAGTAACCTATTTTTTTTAACAGGAATCTGAGAATCTCTCTGATGCTGAGGAGAGGTGTGAGGGTCTGATCAAAAGCAAAATCCAGCTTGAAGCGAAACTCAAAGAGACAACTGAGAGACTGGAGGATGAGGAAGAAATCAATGCTGAACTGACAGCCAAGAAGAGGAAACTGGAGGATGAGTGCTCTGAGCTGAAGAAAGACATTGATGACCTGGAGCTCACCTTGGCTAAAGTGGAGAAGGAGAAACATGCCACTGAGAATAAGGTTGGCGATTGAGTTGGTTTAAGATTGGACTTAATATCTGTTTTATATGTTGATATAGAATATAAATTGTAAAATATAAGCTTATTTGAAACAACAACAAAAAAATCACACAGGTCAAGAACTTGACTGAGGAAATGGCAGCTCAGGATGAGAGCATTGCCAAGCTTACGAAGGAGAAGAAAGCCCTCCAAGAGTCACATCAGCAGACACTGGATGATCTTCAGGCCGAGGAGGACAAAGTCAACACCCTGACCAAATCCAAGACAAAGCTTGAGCAGCAAGTTGATGATGTGAGTTGATTATGTAAAAGAATTCTATTATTTTATCAAATTAACTGTTTTCTGCTGTGAACATATTTAATATATCATTGTCCTGTAGCTTGAGGGTTCCCTTGAACAAGAGAAGAAGCTCCGCATGGATCTTGAGAGAGCCAAGAGAAAGCTTGAAGGAGACCTGAAATTAGCCCAAGAGTCCATCATGGACCTGGAGAATGACAAACAGCAATCTGAGGAGAAAATAAAAAAGTAATTAAAGCATGAAATCTTTTCATAACATTGAACATTTTTATTGTTATTTTATTTTTAGTTATTTTTACAAACTAAAACTACTGTTGAACACCCACAGGAAAGACTTTGAAACGAGCCAGCTGCTTAGCAAGATAGAGGATGAACAATCTCTGGGTGCTCAACTCCAGAAGAAGATCAAGGAGCTCCAGGTATTTTTAAAATTTTTCAAACATTACGATTATTATGATCAAATACAGATTAAATACAAATCATCAAAATTAACTACTTTCCACCATAGGCTCGCATTGAGGAACTGGAGGAAGAGATTGAGGCTGAGCGCGCTGCTCGTGCCAAGGTTGAGAAGCAGAGAGCTGATCTATCCAGGGAACTTGAGGAGATCAGTGAGAGGCTTGAGGAAGCTGGAGGAGCCACTGCTGCTCAGATCGAGATGAATAAGAAGCGTGAAGCTGAATTCCAGAAGCTGCGTCGTGATCTTGAAGAGTCCACCCTCCAGCACGAAGCTACTGCTGCTGCCCTCCGCAAGAAGCAGGCAGACAGTGTGGCTGAGCTGGGAGAGCAAATCGACAACCTGCAGCGTGTCAAGCAGAAGCTTGAGAAAGAGAAGAGCGAATTCAAAATGGAGATTGATGATCTTTCCAGCAACATGGAAGCTGTTGCCAAAGCAAAGGTTGGAGAATGGTTTCTAAAAAAATTAAAGGAAATATAACAAATGTGGTTAAGATTCTTAAGAATCCAATGATATTGGTGTTTACAGGCTAATCTTGAGAAGATGTGCCGCACACTTGAGGACCAACTTGGTGAAATTAAGTCCAAGAATGACGAGAACCTTCGCCAGATAAATAACCTCAGTGCTCAAAGAGCAAGACTTCAAACTGAAAATGGTAAATAATGGCACAATATCTAAAAAATATCAAACCAAATGATACAGCTGAGCATTTTATATCCTTCACTAACATATGAAGATAATCAATTATGAGTAAATTATCATGTAACATATTCACATGATCCTTTGACCTCATTCTCAGTGCTCATTTATTATGTAGTCATAGGCCTACAATATATGTTGTAATATAACAATATATGTTGTGATGTAATATATTTCCCCAGCCTAATTGTGTAGCAAATGCTTTTCTCATTATATAATTAAATGGCTTATTTTGAATTGACTTAGTGAACATTTGAACAGGTGAGTTTGGCCGTCAGCTGGAGGAGAAGGAGGCTCTGGTTTCTCAGCTCACCAGAGGCAAACAAGCTTTCACTCAGCAAATTGAGGAGCTTAAGAGGCAGATTGAAGAGGAGGTTAAGGTAATACAGCATAAACAATACATACACATACTTTCAATTACTTTACTATAGAGACAAGCTAATATTATATGACTTTGTCTCCTAGGCTAAGAACGCACTGGCCCATGCTGTGCAATCAGCCCGTCATGACTGTGACCTGCTCCGTGAGCAGTTTGAGGAAGAGCAGGAGGCAAAGGCTGAGCTGCAGCGGGGAATGTCAAAGGCCAACAGTGAGGTTGCTCAGTGGAGAACCAAATATGAAACTGATGCCATCCAGCGCACTGAGGAGCTTGAAGAGTCCAAGTATGTATATTATTGTATAATAGTCCCAATTCTCACAGCTATTTTATAGATTTGAATTCAAAATAATGTGTATTACATAACAGGAAGAAGCTGGCTCAGCGTCTACAGGAGGCAGAAGAACAAATTGAGGCAATGAACTCCAAATGTGCATCTCTGGAGAAAACCAAACAAAGACTCCAGGGTGAGGTGGAGGACCTCATGATTGATGTGGAGAGAGCCAATGGTTTGGCTGCCAACCTTGACAAGAAGCAGAGGAACTTTGACAAGGTAATTTTTTTTGTCATTATATTATATTCTCTTTGTAAAATATTGCTGGAATGGGCTCTGTTAAACATGTTATAAATGAACCTAAAAATCTGAATCTAAAAGTAGTCTGGGCTTGTTCAACATGCTACAAGTTAAATTAACCTGATCCTAAAATATCTCCACCAAAGGTCTTGGCAGAATGGAAGCAGAAATATGAGGAAGGTCAGGCAGAGCTGGAAGGTGCCCAGAAAGAGGCTCGTTCACTCAGCACTGAACTGTTCAAGATGAAGAACTCCTATGAGGAGAGTCTGGATCAGCTGGAGACCCTCAAGAGAGAGAACAAGAATCTTCAGCGTGAGAGTTAAACTGTTATATTAGAAAACACTTCAATGTTCTAATTCTAAATGAGCTTAAAAAGTAAACATATGTGATTATGATTACAGATAATATATTTTTCTTTCTATAGAGGAGATTTCAGATCTGACAGAGCAGTTAGGTGAGACTGGTAAGAGCATCCATGAGCTAGAAAAGGCCAAGAAGGCAGTGGAGACTGAGAAGTCAGAGATTCAGACCGCCCTGGAAGAGGCTGAAGTGAGTATCTGGCGATCAATATGGAATTCTTGCTATAACCATCATACTGTGTAAGTAATGCATATTTTCATTCTGATATTCTGATATAGGGCACCCTGGAGCATGAGGAATCCAAGATTCTTCGTGTCCAGCTTGAGCTAAACCAGATCAAGGGAGAGATTGACAGGAAGCTTGCAGAGAAGGATGAGGAGATGGAGCAGATCAAGAGGAACAGCCAGAGAGTCACTGAATCCATGCAGGGCACTCTGGACTCTGAAGTCAGGAGCAGGAATGATGCCCTGAGAATCAAGAAGAAGATGGAGGGAGACCTTAATGAGATGGAGATTCAGCTGAGCCACGCCAATCGCCAGGCTGCTGAGGCCCAGAAACAACTCAGGAATGTTCAGGGACAACTCAAGGTATGTGACTTCTGTTTGACTTTGGGATGTATTAATATGTTTGTGTAATCTAACTTTTGTTAGGTTAAGGTCAACAGAAAGCAGACTGAAAGCTTATTCTAAAGATATTGTTATTTTCAGGATGCCCAGCTGCATCTTGATGATGCCCAGAGAGGACAGGAAGACATGAAGGAGCAGGTGGCCATGGTGGAGCGCAGAAACACTCTGATGCAGTCTGAGATTGAGGAGCTGAGAGCTGCTCTGGAGCAGACAGAGAGAGGCCGCAAAGTGGCTGAACAAGAGCTGGTGGACGCCAGTGAGCGTGTTGGGCTGCTGCACTCTCAGGTAAGTGCATAGTGTTTAAGGAAATTGAGAGCATTATTCAGAATGTTCAAACTGTTGCTTTTAATTTTGTAGAACACAAGTCTCCTGAACACCAAGAAGAAGCTTGAGGCTGACCTTGCTCAGATCCAGAGTGAAGTTGATGACACTGTACAGGAAGCCAGGAATGCAGAGGAGAAGGCAAAGAAGGCCATCACTGATGTGAGCAACAGTAGCTGCCAAATGTTTCAAAAGACACTTGTGTACTTAGAAAATCTGAATCTAATGACTTTCTGTATTAATGCAAAAGGCTGCAATGATGGCAGAAGAGCTCAAGAAAGAGCAGGACACCAGTGCTCACCTTGAGAGAATGAAGAAGAATCTGGAGGTCACAGTGAAGGACCTTCAGCACCGTCTGGATGAGGCTGAGAATCTGGCCATGAAGGGAGGAAAGAAACAACTCCAGAAGTTGGAGTCTAGAGTAAGATTGTTTTTATTCTGATGTTTGCCTGTATTCTGATGTTCATAGTCTTGATGTGGACAGTGTCTAAAAATCTCTAAACATTTTCTGGAGTGAAATGAGTTGAATAATATCTCCCACTAACTATAGGTCCGTGAGCTTGAGGCTGAAGTTGAAGCAGAGCAGAGACGTGGAGCTGATGCTGTTAAAGGTGTCCGCAAATATGAGAGGAGAGTCAAGGAGCTCACCTACCAGGTACATAAAATGTGTTGTAAAATTCAGATCACATTAATTTGATTATGTTCTAGTCTGATCCATGTTCACTATCTGCAGACTGAGGAGGATAAGAAGAACCTCAACAGACTGCAGGATCTGATTGACAAGCTTCAGCTGAAGGTCAAGGCTTACAAGAGACAGGCTGAAGAATCTGTGAGTACCTAATTTGAGAACTATAAACACCTTGAGAACATATTAAGTTCCTGATATAATCGTATGTGACTTTGCAGGAGGAACAAGCAAACACTCACCTGTCCAAGTTGAGGAAGGTGCAGCATGAGCTGGAAGAGGCTGAGGAGCGTGCTGACATTGCTGAGTCTCAGGTCAACAAGCTCAGAGCCAAGAGCCGTGATGCTGGAAAGGTAATTTTACTCAAATGTTTTTTTTCAAACATACTTACATTTTAAAGGTTTTATTTTACCATAAATTGTTCCATTTCATATTCGTACAGATTTTTTATTTGTGTGCTTTTTTTTCCAGAGCAAAGAGGCAGCTGAGTGAAAACCTTCACATTCACTGTCACCTGCTCCCATTTGTCTCTGAAATGTGCAGTTGCTCAATAAAACATTATATTCATCAAATTGCTGTTTTTTTTTTTTTTTTTTTTTTGGCTTCTCCATAGTGTTACTGGTGGATTTTTTCATGTCTATTACATTTATTTTCATATACAGCAAATGAGACAAAACACTGAAAATTTTTTTTTAGTCAGTTTAACTTATAAAAATGTACTTCATGCGGTAACATCTAAAATAACTGGTTTTGTTAAAATGAAATAAATGATGTAAGATTACTGATTATAACTGAGTCAAACAGGTTTTACTGAAGAATAACTCTCTGTAGATAATATAACCTGATTTCTCCATATAGGTCAAATTACTTAAATTTGATATAATATGTTATGTTTTATATGATGTAAATACACTCACAAAACAGTTTATTACCCTTACTTATTTTAATTAAAGACATTTTTACACAACTTAATTCAGATTATTCAAAATAAATCAGCTTAGTTGGGTCAGCAGTGTTCTTCATCATTATGGATATTGTATGTAATAAACCAAAAAAAAAAAAAAAAAAAAAAATGGTGTCAGTACTGATATTGGCATTGAACATTGAATGCCCAGATCCTAAGCACATGCGCTACTCTTCAGCACAATGGTAACTGCAAAATTCAGTAACAGAAACTCCTCTAAATGTCCAACATAACTGAACATTAAACACTCACACAAACAACCAACTTAATTCCCTTTATTAAAAAAACACACACAAAAAAAAAAAAAACATAAAATAACACTTAATCCTGAAATTTACTCTCCTAATGCAGTCTCACATAGCATGCTGGGAACTGCCCATGCAGATCCACTGCGCAGGGCTACATATCCCAAAAGTATCGTAAGCTTAAGTAGATGTAGAGCCTTTGCCATCAATGGTCTCTACGATCAACTAATGTAATCTAGTCTAGAGGTCATGAATGCATGAACTTGCTTTTCTGCATCAGAAACAGATAGCATGTTCTGTAGCTTAGCATAGCCATCTTCCACCAGTAAACTATTTTTGTAACATATGAAACATGATTTACAAAAGACAAGTTGCTGTCTAATATAACACCCAAGTCTTTAACTGTAGAGGATGAAGGAACAGTACATCCTTTTAGATGCAAATTGTATTCTAAGAGATTCTGTATACAGGTTTTGGTCCAGTAAATAATATCTTATCTGAATTCATTAGAAGAAAATTACAGGTCATCCAATATTTTATATCTTTAACACACTCTGTCAACTTGGATAATTTAGAGATTTCATCTGGTCAAGATGAAATATATAACTGAGTATCATCAGCATAACAGTGGAAACCTGAGAGGAGAGGCAATGAACTTTAATTAATTCCATGTTTTCTTATAATATTACCAAGTGGCAGCATATACAGTGGGTACAGAAAGTATTCAGACCCCCTTAAATTTTTCACTCTTTGTTACATTGCAGCCATTTGCTAAAATCATTTAAGTTATTTTTTTTCTCATTAATGTACACATAGCACCCCATATTGACAGAAAAACACAGAATTGTTGACATTTTTGCAGATTTATTAAAAAAGAAAAACTGAAATATCACATGGTCCTAAGTATTCAGTATGCCATGGGCCCCAGTGTGGTCCCCCACGCACATCAACCAGCATGAGAAGAAGGAAGAAATGGGCAGTATGTGCCGGGGGTGGGTGGGGTGGGGTGTCGACTCAAAATGGCGCCGCCGTGTTCGGTCGCCGTTCAGGTTGCTCCGCGAAGACTGTGCTTTTATTTACTATTTTACTTTCTTTTACTCTCAATTTTTACAAACTTATCAACTGCATTGATCTGCTATGACAGCAAAACTCTTTTGAACATTGGTTACCTCTACACTGGACTGTTTCAGGACACTTTCACCAATCCTCTGTGGCCATCTGAGATCCTTCGCAACGCCGAGTTGAACAATGGACAGAGCCGGCGGCGAAGAACCAAGAAACACCGCGGGAAACGCGCAGGGATCCGAAACAGACTGAGGAAAAGGGCATTCAGCCCTCCTCTCCCGAGCATTCTTCTAGCAAATGTTCAATCCTTGGAGAATAAGATGGACGATCTTAGAGCCAGGATAAGTTTTCAACGAGACATAAGAGACTGTAACATCTTTTGTTTGTCCGAAACATGGCTTATGACGGCAATGTCGGAGAACTTCTCTGTTTTTCGGATGGACAGAAGTTCAAGTTCAAAGTTCAAGTTCAAAGTGTTTATTGTCATGTGAAGTGTCATAGAAGTGTGAACAGTCCATGTTGGGGGTGGGAGGGGTCTTTGAGGATGGCAGCAGCGCTCCTGTGGACTCTGCGGTGGTAAATGCTCTGCAGAGAGGGCAGTGGAGTCCTGGTGATCTTCAGGCATTTGCAGTCCTTGACAGTACTGCTGGTCAGGACACTCTCAATGGTGCAGCTGTAGAAGCTGCTGAGGATCTTAGGCGACATGCCGAACTTCCTCAGCCTCCTCAGAAAATACAGCCGCTGTTGAGCCTTCTTGACCAGCTGCGTGATGTGAGGTGTCCAAGTGAGGTCCTCATTTAGGAACAGCCGAGGCCGGTAAATCCAAAGGCGGTGGAGTATGTTTCATGGTCAACAAGAAATCGTGCGACCCCAGGAACATCACCATTCTCTTGCGGTCCTGCTCGCCTCATCTGGAACATTTAACAATCATTTGCCGCCCATTCTATCTGCCGAGGGAGTTTTCTGCGGTCGTCGCGACCGCTGTTTACATTCCACCACAGGCAGACACAGGGCTGGCTTTATCTGGCCTTCATGATGTTGCCAGCGGCGTCATAAACAAACACCCCGATGCGGCATTCATTGTCGCGGCCAATTTTAACAAAGCAAACCTAAAGAAAGTCTTGCCAAACTTTCACCAGCACGTCTCCTGTCCTACACGAGGAGCAAACATGCTGGATCATTGCTACTCTCCGTTTAAGAACGCCTATAAAGCGCGGCCACTTCCAGCGTTTGGCAAATTGGATCATGCCGCCATTTTCCTCACACCTGAATACAAACAAAGGCTCGTTCAGGAACCCCCGGTGAGGCGGGAAGTTAAACGCTGGTCGCCCCACTCAGAGACCGCGCTACAGGCAGCTCTTGATGATGTGGATTGGGACATGTTCCGAGCGAGTTCAGCTGACGTAAGCGAGTTCACAGATGTGGCGCTTTGCTTCATCAACACGCTTACAGAGCAAGCCACGCAAACAATAACAATAACATCCTTCTCAAATCAGAAACCATGAGTGGACAATTCAATCCGCACTGCAGTGAACACACGCACTGCCGCTTACAACGCCGGTCTCCTATCGGGGAATATGACTGAATACAAATCATCCTGTTATGCTCTCAGACGTGCAGTTAAAGCCGCAAAACTCCGTTACAAAGACCGAGTGGAGTCTCATTTCCAACTCAATGACTCGCGGCGCATGTGGCAAGGTCTGAGGTCCATCTGCTCTTTTGGATCTAAATCCTCTGTAGAGGTGAGCGCTGATCCGTTGCTTGTGAATGAGTTAAACTCTTTCTACGCTCGCTTTGACTGTAACCGCGGCAACCCGACTCTGCCAAGTGGCACGTCAGAGGGAATTACTCAGAGCAGCAACAACCACGTGATCTCTGTCTCAGAGGATGAAGTTCAGAGGGCACTCAAGCGTGTGGACGTCAGGAAAGCTGCCGGGCCGGATGGTATTTCAAAGTCAAAGTCAAAGTCAAAGTCAGCTTTATTGTCAATTCTGCCATACGTACAGTACATACATACAGAGAATTGAAATTCTATGACTCTCAGACCCTAGGTGCCTAACAACAACAAAACAATAACAATAACAACAAAAGTTTAACAGTAACAACAACAGAGGAAAGATTAAAAAAAGATGGATCAAGTGAATTCTAGAGGTAAAGTGGCGATGGCAAATAGTGCAAACAATGGTAACAATAGTGCAATTCCAGATTTAAGTCAGTGCAGGTATAAATAAAATTATAAGAGTGTGTGCAAAAAAAAAATGAGTCTGTAAGAGGGGAGACCAATTCCTCAGAGAGACAATATATGAGGTAGATGAAGGGAGGGGAACGGGGTGGGGGGGGGGGGATTCCCAGATCAGATGCGTGGGGCAGAAGAGGGAGGGTCGGGAGAGTCGGGAGGGAGTTCAATGCCCTGACAGCTTGGGGAATGAAGCTGTCCTTCAGTCTGCTGGTCCTTGCTTGAGACTGCGAAGCCTCCTCCTGATGGCAGCAGACTGAAGAGGCTGTGCGATGGGTGGGTGGGGTCTCTCGCAATGATGAGGGCTTTGCGGGAGAGGCGGGAGTTATAAATGTCCTGGAGGGGTGGGAGAGAGACACCAACGATCTTCTCAGCTGCTCTCACTATGCGCTGAAGTGCTTTACGGCAGGATGCGTTGCAGGCGCCGTACCACACAGTGATGCAGCTGGTCAGAATGCTCTCGATGGTGCCTCTGTAGAAGGTGCGCATGATGGGGGCTGGGGCTCCGGCTCTTCTCAGCTTGCGGAGAAAGTAGAGTCGCTGCTGTGCTTTCTTGGTCAGTGCTGTGGAGTTGGCGGTCCAGGAGAGGTCCTCTGTGATATGCACACCCAGGAATTTGGTGCTCCTCACCCTTTCCACGGTCACACCGTTGATGGTCAGAGGGGCGTGCTGGGTGTGCATTCTCCTGAAGTCAGCAACAATCTCCTTCGTCTTCTCCACGTTCAGAGAGAGATTGTTGTCGCCACACCACCTGGCCAGGCGGCTCACCTCGCTCCTGAAGTTCGTCTCATCATCGTTGCTAATGAGACCAACTACGGTCGTGTCGTCCGCAAACTTGATGAAGAGATTGCTGTTGTGTATGGGTGTGCAGTCATGTGTCAGCAGAGTGAAAAGGAGGGGGCTCAACACACATCCCTGAGGGGCTCCAGTGTTCATGATGATGGAGTTGGATGAGTTGCTGCCGACCCGAACTGCCTGAGGTCTTCCGTCAGGAAGTCCAGCAACCAGTTGCACATCGATGTGCTGAGTCCCAGCTGTGACAGTTTTTGAGTGAGCTGTAGAGGATGATTGTATTGAATGCTGAACTAAAGTCTATGAACAGCATTCTGACATAAGTGTCTTTATTTTCCAGGTGAGTGAGTGCTGAATGGACGGTGGTGGCAATGGCGTCATCGGTCGAGCGTTTTGACCGATATGCAAATTGGAAGGGGTCCAGGAAGGGGGGGAGGACAGACTTAATGTGGTGCATGACTAGCCGCTCAAAGCACTTCATAAGGATGGGGGTAAGTGCGACTGGACGGTAGTCGTTGAAGCAGGATGGAGATGATTTCTTAGGGACTGGAATGATGGTGGTTGCTTTGAAGCATGTGGGGACGACAGCTTGACTCAGTGAGATGTTGAAGATGTCTGTGAAGACATCAGTGAGGGATCTTCTCACGCTGTCCCTGGGCAGTGACAACATCAGGTCATCGGGAGGAGGAGGTGACTTCTGTGCAGTGGTGCTGTTGTGAGCTTCAAAGCGAGCAAAGAAAGTGTTCAGCTCATTCAGCAGGGGGGTGGAGCTGTCACATGTCCGTGCAGGGGGCTTATAATCTGTGATGGTCTGAATACCCTGCCACAGGCTCCTTGTGTCTCTGCTGTCGCTGAAACGATGGGCTATCCTCCTGGAGTACTGTCTCTTAGCCTTCCTGATGCCGCGTGACAGGTTGGCCCTTGCTGTCCTCAGGCCCACCTCATCTCCAGCTCTGAAGGCAGCGTTACGCGTCTTCAGGAGTCTGTAGACATTTCCTGTCAGCCACGGTTTTTGGTTGGGCCAGACGGTGATGGTCTTTGTGACTGTTACATCCTCCATACACTTGGTGATATAAGAAGTAACAGTCTCAGAGTACTCCTGGATGTCTATGGTGTTGTGGTAGGTTGCAGCCTGTTTAAACATGTCCCAGTCAGTGGTGTCGAAGCCTCTGATGACCCTTCAGGCCAGACTTGAATCTGCTTCTGGACTGGTTTGGTGGCTTTCACAAGTGGTCTGTATGCTGGCATTAACATAACAGTGATGTGATCTGAAGCACCCAGGTGGGGGAGGGGAAGGGCTTTGTAAGCTCCTCTCTGTGTAGTGTACACAAAGTCCAGAGTGTTTTTACCACGTGTTGGGAAGTCAATGTGCTGATGAATTTTTGGAAGCACACTCTTTAGGTCTGCATGGTTGAAATCTCCAGCCAAGATGAGAAAAGCATCTGGGTGGGCTGTCTGCTGATCACTGATGTGTTTATAAAGATTATTTAGTGCCTCACTCCTGTTGTTGTTGGAGCTGGGGGGGATGTATACAGCAACAAGTATAATAGCTGAATATTCCCGCGGTAGATAAAACGGCCGACATTTAATAATCATAAACTCCACCAGGGGTGAGCAGTGTTTGCAGACCACAACAGCATCGCGGCACCACGCATCATTGGTGTAAACACAGAGTCCGCCGCCGCGGTCTTACCTCCTCGGCGAGCACTCTGTCCGCCCGATGGCATGTGAGCTGATCGAGCTGAATGGCGTGGTCCGGAACGCTGTTGTTGAGCCATGTTTCCGTGAACACAAAAACACAACAGTCTCTTACAGTCTTCCGACTAGAGCAAAGAAGACGAAGATCGTCCAGTTTATTGTCCAACGAGCGTACATTAGCGAGAATGATGGAGGATAGCCGGCTTGTGTGGTTTAGCCGCTAGCCTGACACGGATACCTCCGCGCTTCCCCCTCTTCTGTTTCCTCTCACCCCGTTTGTGGCGCCTCCACTGTGGGAGAGGTGCAGTAGTGGGGGACGGTGATGGGGTAGGCCCCCAGAGAAGGCCGTGATCCCGCAGATCTTGAGCGAGCGCCGAGCTTGGATTGAAGACTGTAGTTTTTCCAACCTCGAGCAGAAACTCACATCTGTAGCTGAGTTTGCAGATGAACGGACGCGACAAGGACGTACAAAAACACTGTGATATACACGACGAAAAACACAAAAACGCCGGTCCGTCGGGAGAGAGAGAAGCCGCTGCGTGTGCACGCGCCGCCATCTTGTGGGAACTACAAGATGGCGATTTCAGGTATTTCAGGTATTTCAGGTTGTTCTGCGGTCCTGTGCTGATCAGCTCACCAGGTTGTTTACATCTATCTTTAATGAGTCCTTCGCTACATCTGTGGTCCCCACCTCCTTCAAAAAATCCACCATCATCCCTGTCCCTAAGAACAGTAAACCCTCTTGCCTAAATGACTACCGTCCAGTGGCTCTCACGTCTATAGTCATGAAGGTCTTTGAGAGACTCATTAAAAACACCATTTGCGCCTTCATTCCTGACACTTTGGACCCTCTTCAGTTTGCCTATCGTCCCAATAGATCAACTGAAGATGCCATCTCTCATGTCCTCCGCTCCTTCCTCACTCACATCGACAGCAAAAGTGGGAACTACGTAAGGCTGCTATTTATTGACTATAGCTCAGCCTTTAACACCATAGGTCCCATTAAGCTAACCGCCAAACTCCTGGATCTCGGCCTGAATTCTTCTCTCTGCCACTGGATTGAGGACTTCCTCACTGGCACTCTCTACACACATGACTATTTGTCCACACACAGCTCCACCTCTATCATCAAATTTGCTGATGATACTGTTGTCCTGGGCCTCATTTCCAACAACAATGAGACGGCATACTTGGACGAGGTGGAGCATCTAACATCATGGTGCCAGGACAACTGTCTCTCTCTGAATGTTGGCAAGACCAAAAAAATTATTGTGGACTTCAGGAAGAGACAGCAACGGACATACTCCCCCCTCATGATCAGCGGGTCACCTGTAGAGAGAGTGAGCAGCTTCAAGTATCTGGGTGTAAACTCAAATCTCCGAGGACCTGACCTGGACTGCTCACAGACACAGGTGAAAAAAGCCAGGCAAAGACTGTACCACCTGCGCCAGCTGAGGAAATTCAGGGTTTCACCAGCTATCCTGAAAACTTTCTATTTAGGGGTGATAGAAAGTGTATTAACTCAGTGCATCACAGTGTGGTATGGGAACAGCACCAGTCATGACCACAAAGCCCTGCAAAGAGTCGTGCACTTATCCGAGCATATCTCAGGGTCAGCTCTCCCGTCTCTGCAGGACGTCTACTCCAAACGCTGCAAAGGTAGAGCTACTAAGATCATCAAGGACTCTAATCACCCTGCAAACCCTCATTTCATGCTGCTGCCATCAGGTAAGCGCTTCCGAAGCCTGATGGCCAAAACTGAGAGACTCAGGAGGAGCTTCTTCCCCCAGGCCATCAGACTCCTGAACTCAGTCACCTAACATCACGTGACTTCACTTCGGGATAAGCATCAATACACTGACATTGCACTGCACTTTCTGTTCTCGTTGTTACTGTGTAACAACCTGTTATAAACCTGTTTGCACATTATACTCTTATACATTTGATAACCACATATTTATAAGTCTACTCACTGCACAGTTTACTTCAATTATTTTATTCCACTTCTTTATTCTTATTTTTTTAACTTTTTTTTTTTTCTTCTACTTGACTTGATTATTTATAATTCTACAGATATATATATATATATATATATATATATATATATATATATATATATATATATATATATATATATATACTTTTTTTATCCTATTTCTATTATAATTTCCTCCTTGTGTTTTTAACTGTGAATTTGCACTGTCCATGGAGCGGACCTGTTTACATTTCACTGCCGATTGTATACTCTGTATATAACTGTGTATGTGACAAATAAAACTCTTGAATCTTGAATCTATCATGAAATATGCTATAGGTCTTATCATTTGGTATCCATGGTAACTGAGGATTTGTTAAGTATAACAATTAATTGTGTCTGATTTGTCTCAGTTTTTACATAATTCCCCACTTTTGATCATTGTTGTCCCTCCTATGGACAATGGCGAACTACGTTGAAAGTGCATAACTCCGACACACCCGGCTGGAAGACCTTGATAGACTTTGGTTGTGTATGTCAGGAGTGGTAGTTGTTCCATGGTGGATGATGTAGACAGTGGCCAAGTTCAGGTCTCTGAGCTTGTGCAGCAGGTGTCGAGGCAGCAGGTGCCCTGACAGTGTGTCACCTGTCATTCTGAAGTCAGTTTGTGTGGGGCAGGTGTCTGCTTATGGTTGCTGGAAATGGTTAAGGGTCTGTTTGGCATGAAGAGGTTTTTAGGCTGACCTAGTGTTGGTGGCAGGAGGGCAGCAAGTGGTTGTTAGCCTCTTAGTCGCAAAAAGTCTGAAGGATTCATGTTTTTCTCTGCTTTTGTGGCGGTGCTGACGTAAGCTTGTCTGAGTTGTGTTGGGCAAGGAGTCAGAAGCTTGTCATCGCAGTACTCCTCGGGTGAGTCCAGTTCAGGGAGCTATTTTGCTTATGTCAGCAGCTCCTATAACCCTGAGGCAGGCATGTCCAGCTGTCCTTGTGCCACCTCTGATTGACACCATGTTGAATGTTGTCATCGACGGCTGTGGGACGTCCTGTGGGGTTTGCAGGTTGAGGGTGCAGTCTTGCATGGCTTCTCCCAGTGGCTTATCTGGTATGGCTGTTGCCATAGTTACAGTTCTGCACTGGTCCTGTGCTTGCTCTGTCCAGCTGCTCTCATTGTTCAGCAGCTGTCTGAGCCATTTCAAGGTTTTTGATTCTGATTTGAGTCTCTAGCTGGTCTGTGAGGCTTTGTGCATATGTCCACTCCTTGCTTGTCTCTGTGATCTGTTGTGTGAGGTTGTTCAAGATTCAAGATTCAAGAGTTTTATTTGTCACATACACAGTTATATACAGAATATACAACCGGCAGTGAAATGTAAACAGGTCCGCTCCATGGACAGTGCAAATTCACAGTTAAAACACAAGGAAGAAATTATAATAGAAATAGGATAAAAAGTACTATCTCTCTCTCTCTCTCTCTCTCTCTATATATATATATATATATATATATATATATATATATATATATATATATATATATATATATATATATATATATATAATATATAAATATAAATAGTCAAGTAGAAGAAAAAAAGTAAAAATAAGAATAAGAAGTGGAATAAAATAATTGAAGTAGACTGTGCAGTGAGTAAACTGTAGACTTATAAATATGTGGTTAACAAATGTATAAAGAATATAATGTGCAAACAGGTTTATAACAGGTTGTTACACAGTAACAACGAGAACAGAAAGTGCAGTGCAATGTCAGTATGTTTATCCTGAAGTGAAGTCACGTGGTGTTAAGTGACTGAGTTCAGGAGTCTGATGGCCTGGGGGAAGAAGCTCCTCCTGAGTCTCTCAGTTTTGGCCATCAGGCTTCGGAAGCGCTTACCAGATGGCAGCAGCGTGAAATGAGGGTTTGCAGGGTGATTAGAGTCCTTGATGATGTTAGTAGCTCTACCTTTGCAGCGTTTGGTGTAGATGTCCTGCAGAGACGGGAGAGCTGACCCTGAGATACGCCCGGATAAGCGCACGACTCTTTGCAGGGCTTTGCGGTCATGACTGGTGCTGTTCCCATACCACGCTGTGATGCACTGAGTTAGTACACTTTCTATCGCCCCTAAATAGAAAGTTTTCAGGATAGCTGGTGAAACCCTGAATTTCCTCAGCTGGCGCAGGTGATACAGTCTTTGCCTGGCTTTTTTCACCTGTGTCTGAATGTGAGCAGTCCAGGTCCTCGGAGATATTTACTCCCAGATATTTGAAGCTGCTCACTCTCTCTACTGGTGACCCGCTGATCATGAGGGGGGAGTATGTCCGTTGCTGTCTCTTCCTGAAGTCCACAATCATTTCTTTGGTCTTGCCAACATTCAGAGAGAGACAGTTGTCCTGGCACCATGATGTTAGATGCTCCACCTCGTCCAAGTATGCCGTCTCATTGTTGTTGGAAATGAGGCCCAGGACAACAGTATCATCAGCAAATTTGATGATAGAGGTGGAGCTGTGTGTGGACAAACAGTCATGTGTGTAGAGAGAGTAGAGCAGGGGACTCAGGACACAGCCCTGTGGAGCTCCCACACTCGATGGCGGTGGAGGTGGACTGGCCTATTCTCACCACCTGAGGCCTGCCAGTGAGGAAGTCCTCAATCCAGTGGCAGAGAGAAGGATTCAGGCTGAGATCCAGGAGTTTGGAGGTTAGCTTGATGGGAACTATGGTGTTAAAGGCTGAGCTATAGTCAATAAATAGCAGCCTTACGTAGTTCCCACTTTTGCTGTCGATGTGAGTGAGGGAGGAGTGGAGGACATGAGAGATGGCATCTTCAGTCGATCTATTGGTACGATAGGCAAACTGAAGAGGGTCCAAAGTGTCAGGAATGAAGGTGCAAATGGTGTTTTTAACCATTCTCTCAAAGACCTTCATGACTATAGACGTGAGAGCCACTGGACGATAGTCATTTAGGCAAGAGGGTTTACTGTTCTTAGGGACAGGGATGATGGTGGATTTTTTGAAGGAGGTGGGGACCACAGATGTAGCGAGGGACTCATTAAAGATAGATGTAAACAACCCGGCGAGCTGATCAGCACAGGACCGCAGAACACGACCTGAAATACCATCTGGCCCGGCAGCTTTCCTGACGTCCACACACTTGAGTGCTCTCCGAACTTCATCCTCTGAGACAGAGATCATGTGATTGTTGCTGCTCTGAGTAATTTCCTCTAACGCGCCACTTGGCGGAGTCGCGTTGCCGCGGTTACAGTCAAAGCGAGCGTAGAAAGAGTTTAACTCGTTCACAAGCAACGGATCAGCGCTCCCCTCTGCAGAGGATTTAGATCCAAACGAGCAGATGGACCTCAGACCTTGCCACATGCGCCGCGAGTCGTTGAGTTGGAAATGAGACTCCACTCGGTCTTTGTAACGGAGTTTTGCGGCTTTAACTGCTCGTCTGAGAGCATAGCAGGACGATCTGTATTCAGTCATATTCCCTGAAAGGAGACCGGCGTTGTAAGCGGCAGTGCGTGTGTTCACTGCAACGTGGATTGAATTGTCCACCCACAGTTTCTGATTTGAGAAGGACGTTATTGTTATTGTTTGCGTGGCTTGCTCTGTAAGCGTGTTGATGAAGCAAAGCGCCACTTCTGTGAACTCGCTGACGTCAACTGAACTCGCTCGGAACATGTCCCAATCCACATCATCCAGAGCTGCCTGAAGTGCGGTATCTGAGTGGGGCGACCAACGCTTAACTTCCTGCCTCGCCGGGGGTTCCTGAACGAGCTTTTGTTTGTTTGTTATCTTCTGTTTCAGATCCATGAGGTTGGAGCTAAGGAGGTGATACCCTTGGTCAACTGTGTGGCTGCAACTCTGGCTTGGGTCATGTATTGTTAGTCCTCTTCTCTCATTGTCCAGTTGCTATGGTGCTGTAGGCTTTCAGCAACCCTGGTTGGAATGGTGTTCCTTGCAATGGCCAGTCAGTTCTTTAGGTCTCCCGTCTGGGAAGATAGGCTGAGCATCTGCAACATTTTGGCACACTTGTTGTTGAGAGTAAGGATGAGAGACCAATGTATGACCCTAAAGAGTTCATAGATAAAGGCTTAATGGGTCAGCTAGGGATATAGCATACAGCTTGATGTTTCTGGCATAGTTTGTTATTGAAATGTGTCTGCTATGATTACCATCTCAGCTGTGGATGCTAGGATGCTAAGATTTGAGTGGTTCTGAGGATGTTTCTGAAAGGTGTAAGCCGAGATTTAATAAATGACTTAAAATGGTTCTTATGGTCAAAATATTTCTCAGAATCCACTAATGGCTCACACAGGCTAGATCTCTTAAGAGGTGAAAAAGGGGAAAACAACTTTGAACAATAGGCTTCTTGCACTTGGCTAAAGAGTAAATAAAATAAAGTTTTGCTACAAGTTAAAACTTGTTTAAGGACACAGAATTACATCCGTCTCGTGAATGAATACTGATGTTTCTTTCAGTGAATGAAACATAGTATTGATTCCCAGGTAGCTATGCTTGTAGATGCAGCTGAAGTTTAGATGAATGAAATCAATCTGACTATAATTTCAAAGGCCTTTACACTGTCGAAAGGGGAGCATCACCCAAATCTATATCTGTATAACACTGTACTGAGATTTCTTCATCAGAAACAGGTTAAGCAATACTGCAATTGGTATTTCTTCAACCAAAGCGGACTAATCAATTCTGGTGCAGTTTATATGTTGCTGAGCTGAGATTCTTTTGTCAAAGCAGACTTATGCTTTAATACTGAAATTAGTGTCTCTTTTCTAAAGTCAGAGTAACCTTTTGACAAATGTTAAGATGTGTTAAGACTCTTCTATTACAGTAGAGATGTCAGTTCAAGCTATCATTTTATCTGCATCTAACGAGCCAGCAACTAGCGACCTACATTTGTATTGAATGTTGTGTCAAATGTCAGAATTATCAAAGGCACACCTTTAGGTGGACAGTTGTTTAAGCGAATGGCACTAGGCCGTGCTAGCTTAACCAGCTCAATCTGTTGTCACAATGACGCATGCGCAGTCTGGAGTTAGCATTTCCTTTGACAAATCATTGTCATGGAAACCAGTGTGCTGCAGTGCCAAATCAAACAGTGTGTATCAAATGTCTGTAAATTTCAACAAGCTGTGCCTAGGCTGTTGACATGTGAGGCTTACACAGCCATTCAAGATTTTTCTTACAATCAGTAAAATTCAAATTTCACTAATGCAGACTTTTGCTTTTCTGTGAACACGTTTTCATCTGCTTTAAAAGTTTTATGTCCTATGCTGACCAGGAACTTGCAGCGGGATCTTGAATTGTGGCCATGCTGGCTGCCTTCTGGTGCCCACTTTTGGCTTCTGTGTTTCGCAGTTCAAAGTCATTGGGGTTTTGAGAACCCCTTCGGAGGGTGCCATGTGTTCATTAAAGGCCTTCTTTGTCAAGTCACATGCATGGCATTGTGTGAGTGTAGGCTGTGTTGCCTAAAAGGTGACTAACTGGTGTCGGAGGAGAAGGTTCTTGAAGCTGGTGTCCTCCTTCCGTTCCAGGTTTGTAGTCTGTAGTAGAAAACATAGGAAGTTTCATGTCTGCCCTATTTGGTGTCTAGGGCAGCACTCAGTCCACTTTCAGGGTCTAAAAATTCCTTTATGATGGCCTGTTTCAGCTGCTGGTAGTCTGTGTGGATGTTTCCTGGCTGCTGAGCCAGAAAACATTGCAACTCCGGGCTGGATGTGGTCCAGAGCAGATAGAGTCTATCTTGGTGGTTCACTTTGCTGGAGACTGCAGTGAAGGTCAATGTCTCGTAGGTAGGCATGGACGTTGTGGTCCCCTCTTGTGTGAATGCAGGGATGTGTCTGGCCATTCGCTTGAGGTCTTTGAGTGTCACTTCATGTGTCATTTTAGGGTTTGTCTGAATTAATCCTTTTCCTTCTGCAGCTGCAGAGGCTTTCAGAAAAACTGGCTGGTGAAGTATTAAGCGGAGGGCTTTGGTTCCTCCCCTCTTTGTGTCAGGTGTGCAGGGCTGGAGGAGTTTGCACTGCTGATGTGAAGTTCAGAAGGGTACATATTTCTTTGTGTAAAACAGTTCTCTTTCAAGGTCTTGTTCGGTGGCATTATCCAGCTGCTCTCTGTGCCCAACAGCTGTCAGGGCCTCCTGAAGACCAGTGATCTCCTTCAGCTGCTCCCTTCTGTCAGCATCCTTGCATCTGTGCTGTGCCTTCCCATGCTGAGTGGTGGCTGGTTCTCTGTGGAACTCTGTGACTTACACCGTCAGTTCATTTACCTCGCTTTTGAGGCCTGTGGGAGTGGGGCTAAGGAGACGATGATGCTGGTCAAGTCTTCGTAGCTCAGGCTGGGTGTCTGGTGTCCACTTCTGTTGCAGTTTCGCTGTTCCTTTCTCTGCCGTTGCAGGTTGTTGACTGAAGGATGTCCATCACATGGCTCTGCCAGGTCTCCAGGGGGTCCTGGCGGGTAGCAGGGCTGTATGTCTGAGGCATACTGGCACACTTGTGGGAACATGAGAGAGAGATGGCAAATACAAGTTTGTACTGAGGTGGTAAGCTAATTGTGTGGGAGAACAGCTATGGGGGACACACGTGAATGGCTATGTGGGCCATTTAAGGTGTAAACACTAACATAATATATGATAATAGCAATGAGAAACAAACAAGACTAGAAGACAGAGACGGCAGTTCTCGCGTGAGTTTCAGATTAAACACGTGCAAGAAAGTCATGAAAGCTTGAAGCTTCTTTACTCACACACGCGCTGGTATCAGTTGGTCAGATGAGAAAAGATTAGTAAATTATGAAAGCATTTCTTGATGTACTTTTCTTTTAATAAATAATAATGCAAAATATCAAAAGACATGGGATTCCTCTTAAGATCAATCAGTGGAAATAACGAAAAAGAAGGAACAAGAAGAGGAAGCTCTTCTTGTTCCTCTTCTTTTCGTTATTTCATCTAGACAAGCAAGAGAAACAAAAACGTTATTATTTGAAATGAATAATTTCAAATATTATTTTAAATATTATTAAAAAAAAAAAGAAGTGTTTTGAATTAAGTTGTTTTTCAAATAAATATTTCTGAGTGATATCAGATTTTGTATGTGTTGTGTACTGTACTTACCCTGTAACTACATGAAACAAGAGGGGAACAAGAACCACTTTAATTTACAGCCCATAGATTCATACTTACTCTGTAACTACATGGATAATTACCCCTTAATTAAAAAAAATACTTACAGTATAAATAATTTGTTAATTTTTCTGATAGTTACTCCCCAAATATTACATATTGTTCCCTTATAACAACACGTATTTACTTTATAGTTAGCGAAAGTTATGCTGTAAATTTGCTTTAATTACACAGTACTTTCCGGGCCGTAATCTAAATCGTTATCGTTGATTTAATTAAATTTGAAATTCAGGTAGTCAGGCAGGATCACACAGCAGGATCACACAGTGCTTCAAAAAATCCACCATTGTGCCAATACCAAAGAAAAGCAAAACCACCTGCTTAAATGACTGGAGGCCCGTTGCTCTCACACCCATCTTCAGCAAGTGCTTTGAGAGACTCATCAGAGATCACATCTGCTCTGTGCTGCCTTCATCATTGGATCCGCTACAATTTGCATATTGTAGTAACCGTTCTACAGATGATGCTATTGCTTTCACCCTACACACTGCTCTCTCCCACCTGGAAAACAAGAACACCTATGTGAGAATGCTGTTTGTGGACTACAGCTCAGCATTTAACACCATAGTGCCCACTACACTTGTTGCGACGCTCCAGACTCTGGGACTAAACAGATCTCTGTGCAGCTGGATCCTGGACTTCCTGACAGGCAGAAGTCAGGTGGTCAGAATGGGCAACAACACATCATCCCCTCTGACCCTCAACACTGGTGCTCCTCAGGGCTGTGTCCTCAGCCCACTCCTGTACTCCCTGTACACACATGACTGTACAGCCACACACAGCTCCAACGTCATTGTCAAATTCGATGACACAACGGTGATAGGCCTGATCACCGACAACGATGAGACCGCCTACAGAGAGGAGGTGAGCACTCTGACTAAATGGTGTCAGGAGAACCACCTCTCACTCAACACCGACAAGACCAAGGAGCTGGTGGTGGATTTCAGGAGACAGAGCAGAAAACACAAACCCATCACCATCGACAAGACACCAGTGGAGCGGGTTAACAGCTTTAAGTTCCTCGGTGTCAACATCAGTGAGGATCTCACCTGGTCCACACACACCGACGCAGTGCTGAAGAAGGCACATCAACGCCTCTTCTTCCTGAGACGGCTGAGGAAGTTTGGAATGAGCCCCAGCATCCTCAGATCCTTCTACACGTGCACCATAGAGAGCATCCTGACGGGCTGCATCACGGCCTGGTTTGGAAACAGCACCGCTGGCAACCGCAAAGCTCTGAAGAGGGTCGTGCGAACTGCCAGCCACATTGTTGGAGGTGAGCTTCCCTCCTCCAGGACATCTACACCAGGCGGTGTGCAAGGAAGGCCCGGAGGATCATCAGTGACTCCAGCCACCCGTCCCACAGACTGCTCTCTCTGCTGCCCTCAGGAAGACGTCTCCGCAGCATCCGATCCCGCACTAGCCGACTTAGGGATAGCTTTTTCCCTCAGGCTATCAGACTATTGAACGCTCAAAACTAATACTCTCTACAGCATACTCCCACAATATGGCATGCCACACACACTCAACTATAACAGTCAACACTGGACTATATACACACACTTCATTTATCACCGCACTATCTACTGGTTACCACTGGATACATCCGATGCACACTCGTGACATTCTGTATCCAGTTCACATACAATCATCATCATTTTATACGTACAAATGTCAATAATGTAGAACGTGTACATTCTGTGTATAGTGTTTCTTGTGTAAAGTGCTTAATGTGTATATTCTGTGTACAGTGCTTAATGCGTATAGTGCTTAATGTGTATATTCTGTGTATTGTGTTTGTGTATAGGGTCTAATGTGTATATATCTGTGTATAGTGTCTAATGTGTATAGTGTCTAATGTGTATATTCCGTGTATAGTGCTTAATGTGTATAGTGCTTAGTGTTTAATGTGTATAGTGTTTAATGTGTATAGTGTTTAACGTGGTGCTAACTGTATGCATGTACTTTCAGAGTATAATGTGTAATGTAGTACTGACTGTAAGTATGTCCAATAGTACACTGTGTGTACTAACTATATGTATGTGCACATTGCACTTTTTCTGTTTTTACCTGCTTAAGGTTGTATGGTTATGTTAACTGTTACTGCAATTGTCTGGAGCACGCTCCCAAGAATTTCACTCTCCAAGGCACATGTGCTTTGGTGATGTGACAATAAACTGACTACTACTACTACTGCTGCTGCTGCTGCTGACGCAGACTCTAATCACTGTGCGAGCCAGTCTTGACAGTCGCAATATCATTGTCTCATATTGTTTCCACCAGTGCAACACATCTCAATGTTTCTTTTAAGGCGAGACACTACAGGTGAATAGGGAATTTTTTTTTATTACAAGATATCACTGTGAAACTTCTCCATTTTATTACTGGCATAAACATAAGAAAACAATGTAAGAAGTTTTGTGTAAATTAATGGTTTAATATGCAAATGAGGACCTTATATACTTAAATAAACAACTCATTTGCATATATTTCCAAAAACAAAATCTGGAAATTGGAAAGGACCAGGTTTAAAATTCTTGGTTCTATTGGTTGACATATTAGATGAGAGGGCTTTTACAGAGGGGATTCTGGCTATCTTATTTTGTGCTTTAGTAAATTAGAGAATACTGACAATAAAAAATCTATTTTTGCCATGTTTTTTTGGAGTAAAAGGACCTATAACTCAGGATGAGAATGGCATATCAACAAATCCCTCTGTAAAAGCCTTCAGAATATAGTTAAGTATAAGACTGGAAAAGTTGGTGCTTGTAGGTGCTACTGAAGTGGATATATCTAACTTATTTTAACAGCCTTCAAAGTTTTATATTGTATAATTGCATACATTTCTATTGAAACCCCAACCTACAAACTAAATATATATTCAGTTCATTAATATCAGTAGTGTATAATATTTAAAACACATGGAAATTGATAAATTAATACATTATTAGCCTTAAATAGCCTTAAGCTGAAGAGAACTACCTTAACAAGCACGCATAACAGTCACAAAAACTGCAAACACTGTCCCTGTTTTTTTGAATGTCCATCTATAACTATTTGAATCTAATTCTGACGGGGTTTCGTCATCTAATCTGTTGTTGTTTACTTTCTTTTTATCAGCTCTTGCTACTTGGTCTTTTCTGTGAACATTTATGAGCTGATTTTGGCATTGTCTGCATTTTCTCTCAGGTGGAGAATACACAAGGAAGCGGCAGCGCATATCACGTAGTGAGAAATTCACATCGACCAATCAGATGTGGTTTTTGGCTGAAAACTTTTGCAGTTGGTTATTTCTACAAAGGAAATGGCCATATTTGGACAGCACTGTGTATGAGACTAAGAGCTTTATAATGATACCAGGCATGACATATTTCTATGAATGGAGGCGGCACAGGAGCTTGCGTTAGAATGCTAACTTTTGATGATTTCGGGTAGAAATCTAAAGGCGGAAGTTGACAAAATATAATGAAATAACCACTTTAATGTGTAATGTTGACATATTCTTTTATTTTGACATGAAAGCTTACATGTTAAGGGAGCAAACTGGCTCAAAATTAAAAAAAATGACCACTGCATGAAAAAGTTTTCACCTGCTGTGTCTTGCCTTAATTAATGAATGTCTAAAATATAAAACGAAGGAGAAGCCTAAAAAAAGGCCCGAAGCCCAGCCCTAGGGACGTAAAAAAGAAATGCAGGGCTCTAATGCTGAAGCAGCACTTGTGGATAGTTCATGTTCTCACTGCGGGAACATGACTATCTCAGTGTTACGTCCAGGCTTGTTTACCTCGGTTCTCGAGGCCAAGCACCCACCCCTATGCCCCGATCTAATGCTCCCTCTGGTGCAAACCGGGCAAGTGCTGCTTCGGCAAATAGACCGGGGGACCTGAGGATTACGTTTAGGGCTTCCCCGCTGAGACAACCTCTGCGGGCCCCTATTCCTTCCACACTGAACCCTGTGGTGTTGCCAGAAGAGCGTGGCGGTCCCTCTGCTGAGCGACCAACCGTCTCTTTTGGTGCACTGGCCGATGATCAGATGTCGATCGCGGCATTGGAAGGTGAGCTGTTATTGGGAGATGACGACTTGGCTGTGTTGCCTCCTTCTGGGAGAGTGGCATTGTCTGAGCCAGATCTCGAACTGGCAGCTATGCTTTCTCGAGCCGCCAGGCATGTCGGGCTTGAGTGGAACCCTCCACTGTGTCCCGAACAGTCCCGGTTGGACAATTGGTTTCCCCATGCTGGTTCTCAGCGTCCCACCCTGGTTCCTTTCTTCCTGGAGGTGCATGATGAGGTGACACATTTCCCACGGGGAACCATGGCCCATCACCCATCCTGGGCCTGTAAGTTCTCATCCAAACTAATGGACAAGGCTTACAGAGCTGTGGACAGGCCACCTCCCTCCTCTCCATGCCATGGTGCTGCTTCAGGTCTACCAGGCCAAAGCACTCATGGACATGGCCTAGGATGGGGCGCCCGCCCACCTCTTCCTCCGCCCCTGCCAAGTCTGCAAAGCAGCAGCCTCCACCTAGCAGACAGCAGGGACCCGGGCGTGGATGCGGATGTGGCGCCCAGCCCGCTCAGGCTGCAGCCAAGCCAGGTGGCAAATGGACACGTGAGCGGCCCTGAGATGGACGGATGTGCAGTGTGCAATGCTATGCCTTGCCACCCTCAGCCCCTCTCATTTCGCCAGCTGGCAGCGCTGTATGTGTGCAGGCCACGCTAAACATGCCATCTCACACACCACCTCCCCCACTGTGGAACCAGGGTACTACCAGCACACAGACCCCACTTTGAGCCACTCCGCCGTCCGAGTCTGGTCCCTGTATTCCTCTTTGCTGCCCCACTGTGGGTGCATCTGTTATGCCGTTGGTTTGGAGTCTGGGAGCCTGGCTAGTGCTTCCCAGCCCGTCCCGCTGGCTCATCTGCACTATCAGACTCGGCTACGTGATTCAGTTCGCCCAGCGTCCCCCGGTCTTCAGGGGTATTCTGTTCACCCGCGTGCTGGCGGAGAACGCTCCTGTGCTTCAGGAGGAGATCACAGTCCTACTGGCAAAGGACGCGATCAAGCCGGTCCCTCCAGCCGAGATGAGGTCGGGGTTCTACAGTCCTTACTTCATCGTACCCAAGAAAAACGATGGGTTACGGCCAATCTTGGACCTGCAAGTTTTGAATCAGTCCCTTCACAGGCTGCCATTCAAGATGTTGATGCAGAAATGCATTTTTGAATGCATCTGTCCCAAAGATTAGTTTGTAGTGATCAACCTGAAGGACACGTACTTTCATGTCTCGATTCTCCCTTGACACAGACCCTTTCTTCAGTTTGCATTTGAGGGGCAGGCATACCCGTACAAAGTCCTACCCTTCAGACTGGCCCTGTCACCCTGTGTCTTCACGAAAGTTGTGGAGGCGGCCATTGCTCCCATGAGAAAGCATGGTGTTCGCTTTCTCAACTACCTCAATGACTGGCTCATCCTTGCCCAGTCAAGAGAGCAGTTGTGCGAACACAGTGACTTGATGCTCAGTCACCTCACCCAGTTGGGTCTTCGGGTCATCTGGGACAAGAGCAAACCCTCCCCTGTGCAGAGGATCTCTTATCTCAGTATGCAATTGGACTGGGTCAACCGGACAGTGCGCCTCACGGAGGAGCGTGTCCAGTCAGTGTTGAACTGCCTGAGTACGCTCAGCACGTAATGTTGAGTACGTTATTTCAGAGGCTCCTGGGGCATATGGCATCCGCAGCCGCAGCCGCAGCCGCAGTAATACAGCTGAAATTGCTTCATATGAGGCTGCTTCAGCACTGGCTTCACGGCCGGGTCCCGAGATGGGTGTGGCAATGCAGCACATTCCGTGTGGCTGTCACACCGAGCTGCCATCGTACCCTCACTCCGTGGTCAGACCCTTTGTTCCAGAGGGCGGGTGTTCCCTTGGAACAAGTGTCCAGTCATACTGTGGTCTCCATGGATGCCTCCACCACCGGATGGGGGGGCCATGTACAATGGGCATGCAGTTTCAGGTCTGTGGACGGTGCCTCAACTGCAGTGGCACATCAAGTGCCTCGAGTTGCTAGCAGTACGTCTTGTGCTGGGCCGCCTCAAAGGGCTGTTATGAGGCAAGCACGTACTGGTCCGTACGGACAGCACTCAAACGTTGCATACATCAGCAATCAGGGTGGTCTACGCTCCTGTCGCATATCGCAACTTGCCCCCCATCTCCTCCTATGGAGTCAGAAGCATCTGAGGTCACTTTGTGCCATTCATATCCCAGGGGTGCTCAACCGTCCAGCCAACAAGCTCTCACGGCAGCCCTTGCTTCTGGGAGAATGGAGACTAATTGATGGAGACCTGCACGCATTTTTGGTTGACGAAGCGTGCCTAGAATTCGGGCCAGCTAACTCTCACATCATCCTGAGACCCCGGGCCGGATATGTGCCCCAGGTTCCCACCACTCCCTTCCGGGACCAGGTGGTGAACCTGCAAGCACTGCCCTCGGAGGAGGCAGACCCAGCTCTAGCTTTGCTCTGTCCCGTCCAAGCTCTGTGGGTTTACATGGACAGAACACAAAGCATCAGGACCTCAGATCAGCTCTTCGTCTGTTACGGAGGCCAGCAGAAGGGAAAGGCTGTCTCCAAACAGAGAATGGCCCTCTGGATAGTGGATGCCATCACCTTGGCTTACTAAGCCTAAGGCGTGCCTTGCCCACTCGGGTTGACAGCTCACTCCACGAGAGGAGTAGCTTCTTCCTGGGTGCTGGCACATGGCGCCTCACTGACAGATATATGTAGAGCTGCGGGCTGGGCGACACCAAACACGTTTGCTAGATTTTATAGCCTCTGTGTAGAAATGGTTGCTTCCTGCGTGCTCACCCCCAGTGGCCAGTAACACCTGGAGCCCCGTTTCTTGTGTCGGCTTGCTGCGTCATTCCCCTCTTTGGAGTGGATAAGTGTGCTATTTTGCTTCAGTAAGTTCACCTCTGGCAAACTCTGTTAAGCTCCTCCCCACTCTCATTGTGGAGTGTCTGTCGCTAGACCAGCACTGAATATTGTTGTGTTGGCTGGGTGCCATATGTTGCGGACCCTACGGTGGCCCCGTATTTGTATTCTTCCACAGCACGGCTCCCTACGATGAGCCTGTGTCTTTCCCTGGACAGTCTCCACTCTGTCGTCCCTGTCAGATGTTGTCTCCCTCCTATGGCCGGAGCCATACCAGGGACATTCCATATGTGCTGTGCCCCCTGGCCAGACCATATGTGTTTTCACCACATATACCTCCCTACGGGCAGGATGTGTTCTCCGCAGTGTTCCCCCTGGGCACGCTTTCCCAGTGTTATCCAAGTCTGACTGTTTTGGGTCATGTGGAACAGCAATCGGCTTTCCAAACGTAAGTTCCCCTGTTGCTAAAAGGATGCTAATGTTGTGAAGCTTACGCCAGACACTTGAAGAGCTCAGAAACTGTTGTGTTTTATTAGGGATCCCAATTTGTTGGTTCACATTCTGACTTACGTCAAACGTCTCCCTCATTATGTATGTAACCCTCATTCCCTGAAGGAGGAAATGGAGACATATGTCCCGTCGCCACAGTTTCTGTGGTGCCGCTAAGTGCGGGCCAAGTGCTCATCATTTGCTGGCACTTCCTATTTATACTGTGTTGTGCTGTGGGGGCGGAGTGCTGCATGCAAATTCTGCATGCCAATGTTCATTGGCCGGTTAGTACACACTCGAAGGTGATAGGGCTCTAATGCAATATCCCAATTCGTTGGTTCACATTCTGACGTACGTCTCCGTTCCCTCCTTCAGGTAACAAGGGTTACATACGTAACCGAGATGTTTTCTCTGTTGTTGATTAGTTCATTAGTTTCCACCTGTGTTCATTAATTATCTCATTTGTCTCTGTTCATTTAAAGCTGCAGTCCATAGTTTTTCCTCTTTGTCGCCATCTCTGTTCGAAATCTGCAATTGCAGTTATTCGCGGAATTATCAACTTTACGTGAGTTGTGCCGCGGCCCGGCACAGCATGGAGGAATCCAATGTTTTGAGGAGACTGTGTGGCTGTCAGTCACTGCACCAGTGTGGATACTGTCATTTTGAATCACAGATTCTACTGTTTGAAAGTATGACCAACATAAGAATTTCATCTGAACAAGTAAATAGCTAACATCCACTTGTGCTGATCAACTAAGGGGAAAAAAGCATTGCAATAAATCGCGATGATTAAATCTAACGATCGCTTATCATATCATGGCGAGCGGGATTTCAGATTGTTAATGTTAACAACATCAGCTTTGCTTGACTACATTTAATGTGTATTCGGGCCACCTGTAGTTCAGTTTCCATTTCTGTGCAGTCTAATTTCTAATTGTCATATACCAACAAATTAATGTGGAGTAGAGGTGAATTGCTCCCTCTCATAGCTAGCACAAAATAATTGATATTTACCATAATGTACATAGCAAAACGAGGAAGGCACAACAAGGAAAACTCTGTAACTGTATGAATTAAGCAAACAAGTGTGCTACTGTTACATAAAAGAACCATTGAAATGTCTTACCTGTCCAGCAGGAAAAAAGCTGAAAAAAACCCTTCAAAACACGGAGTTCACGCCACCTTTCAAAAGCCCTTTTTATCCTTGTTTTCGCATTGGCCTGGTTGAAGTCTTTTTTTTTTTTTTCTGTAGCCACTCCAAAGTCCGAAGACTTTTGCATTTTACAACAGGTGAATCTCCAGTTGTCACTGGTGATTGTCGTTTGAACCTTTTTGGATCCGCCATCAAATTGATACGTTTAATTATATCAAGTGCTGTGAGAAAAGGCTATAAATCTCCACCTCCAACATCCTCAGACGCAATATAGCCTACTAGCCAGGACACCTTCTTTATGTGTACAGATGTGACATAATGACACAAAGATATGCTTGAATTTCCCACAGAAATCCACCAGTACCACTGGAATTAAAAACATTATTACAAGCTTACCGTTGTAAATCGAGCTAATTAAGGTAAGCAGATCGTTTTGAACTGGGTGGTTATGTACTTGCTCAAATTTATTTTGGATAATTTAACCCAAAAAGTTGCGGACTGCAGCTTTAAGGCCTCTGTTTTCACCCAGTCTCTGTCTGTCTTCGTGAATGTAAGCATGAGTGCTAATGTTTGGTTGCCCTTCTCCTGAATCTCCTGTTTATGATTAAAAGCTATTTCAGTTATCTTCTTCGTCGTCGTGTGCTTCTTGTCCAGAACCAAACCGTTACAGCTACTAGTTTATTATAAAGTTTTATTATTATAAAGCTTTTTTTTCAGTATTCAAATGGTATATTAAAAGTGCAAATGAATAAATATAAATGTATTCACAGGGAGTCCATTTACACCATCCAATACAACATCCGCTCATTCATGAATGTCAAACACTGGCCATGAATGAAGGTTTACTACAAGATTAAGCCTCTGCTGAAGAGTGCTGAGACTGAGAAGAAGCTGGCAACCATGCAAGAGGACTTTACAAAATGCAAAGAAGAGCTTGCCAAGGCTGAAGCCAAAAAGAAGGAGCTTGAAGAGAAGATGGTATCACTGCTGCAAGAGAAAAATGATCTGCAGCTGCAAGTAGCATCTGTGAATATATTTACTTAAATGAACTGAATTTTGGCTCCATTAAAATGAGCAATGTGGTTTCCAATGATATAGCAATCTATTTTCTTAACAGGAAGCTGAGAATCTCTCTGATGCTGAGGAGAGGTGTGAGGGTCTCATCAAGAGCAAAATCCAGCTTGAAGCTAAACTCAAAGAGACAACTGAGAGACTGGAGGATGAGGAAGAAATCAATGCTGAACTGACAGCCAAGAAGAGGAAACTGGAGGATGAGTGCTCTGAGCTGAAGAAAGACATTGATGACCTGGAGCTCACCTTGGCTAAAGTGGAGGAGGAGAAACATGCCAGTATAAAGTTGGAGATTGAGTTGGTTTCAGATTAGACTTAAACATTGTCTTATGTTGATATAGAATATTAATTAAGCTTATTTGAAAAAATAAATAAAATAAAAAATAAAAATCATACAGGTCAACAACTTGACGTAGCTCAGGATAAGAGCATTGCCAAGCTTACATACATCAACAGACACAGGATGATCTTCAGGCCGAGGAGGCCAAAGTCAACACCCTGACCAAGTCTAAGACAAAACTTGAGCAGCAAGTTGATGATGTGAGTGGATTATGTAAATGAATACTGTTAACTTATCAAATTAATGGTTTTCTGCTGTGAACATATTTTATATATCATTGTCCTATAGCTTGAGGGTTCCCTTGAACAAGAGAAGCTCCGCATGGATCTTGAGAGAGCTAACAGAACGCTTGAAGGAGACCTGAAATTAGCCCAAGAGTCCATCATGGACCTGGAGAATGACAAGCACCAATCTAAAGAGAAAAAAAAAGTAATTAAAGCATGAAATGCTATTAAAACATTCAACATTGTTATTGTTGTTTTATAGTGTTTTTTTTTTTTTTTTTTTTTTTTTTTACAAACTGGTTTGTTGAACACCCACAGGAAAGACTTTGAAACAAGCCAGCTGTTCAGCAAGATAAAAATGAACAATCTTATTTATTTATTTATTTATTTATTTATTTATTTATTTATTTATTTATTTATTTTTTTATATTGTACATTAACCTTGTTAGCTTTTCACAAACATACATGTAAAACTAAGATTACCTTGTTGCCATTTTTAAGGTATTTTCTGTATTGTATTTTGGAAATATAACGCTTACCTGGCATACCATCAAATATGTCACAACATCAGCTGCAAGGTATTAACTAATATTTTCTTCTTCAATTGTGTCTGCTATTAGCTGTAATCAATTTGGGTTGACAGTATCCTAAAAAATCTATACACAACATACTTTTTAATTTATTTTGAGTAGTATTTACTCTTCTATTTACCCAACTCTATAGATAGATTGATCTTCATCATTGCTAATATTGTGTGTTCAGCTATGAATTGAAAAATCGGATCGGAAATCCAAAGGAATTTGCTGAATAAAAGTTTATTTTGTGATCAAAATACGTGGGATGAAGAGTTTCACTCTGCCTCCTTGGCCTGAGAAAAAAAAAACAAACAAACAAAAAAAACATGATAGAGCAATATGTAATTAGCACAAATTGAAAGTAAATAACTGATTCTGTGTTTAATTAAATGAATTTGGTTCTATTAGAATTGATATCATATAAATTACCTTTCCAGCATCACGGCTCTTGGCTCTGAGCTTGTTGACCTGAGACTCAGCAATGTCAGCACGCTCCTCAGCCTCTTCCAGCTCATGCTGCACCTTCCTCAACTTGGACAGGTGAGTGTTTGCTTGTTCCTCCTGCAAAGTCACATACGATTATATCAGGAACTTAATATATTCACAAGGTGTTTATAGTTCTCAAATGAGGTACTCACAGATTCTTCAGCCTGTCTCTTGTAAGCCTTGACCTTCAGCTGAAGCTTGTCAACCAGATCCTGCAGTCTGTTGAGGTTCTTCTTATCCTCCTCAGTCTGCAGATAGTGAAAATAAATCAGACTAGAAAATAATCAAATTAATATGACCTGAATTTTGCTATACATTTTTTTTTACCTGGTAGGTGAGCTCCTTGACTCTCCTCTCATATTTGCGGACACCTTTAACAGCATCAGCTCCACGTCTCTGCTCTGCTTCAACTTCTGCCTCAAGCTCACGGACCTATAGTTAGTAGTAGATATTATTAAAATAATTTCAGTCAATGAAAATATGTTTAGACTATTCAAAATATATCAGAAAGTATTTTATACCTTTCAGATCATAACTAACATCAGATTCATGAGTTCACTTGCCCATTCAGTCTTAATAGTTCGTAATAATTGTAAACAATCCTGGCTTGCTGTACTCGAAGGAGGCTAAAACTCAAAGCTCGACTTGAGCACTGAGCTAAACACCCTATAACAGTACTGCGCAGAGTAAGAATAAGAGAAATAGAGATAGGGAGGAGGAGGGATGCCAGAAGAATTGTCGCTGAGATGGTGAGGTGACTGCTGCCTAAATACGCTAGTAATGATGATTGACAGAACTGAATGTTTAGGCTCCTCCTGAACCTATGATTGGAACTTCATATAAAGGCAATCTTACCCTGGACTCCAGTTTCTGGAGTTGTTTCTTTCCTCCCTTCATGGCCAGATTCTCAGCCTCATCCAGACGATGCTGCAGGTCCTTCACAGTGACCTCCAGATTCTTCTTCATCCTCTCAAGGTGAGCACTGGTGTCCTGCTCCTTCTTCAGCTCTTCTGCCATCATTGCAGCCTTTTGCATTAATACAGAAAGTCATTAGATCCACATTTTTAAGTGCCTTTTGAAACATTTGGCAGCTACTTTTGCTCACATCAGTGATGGCCTTCTTGGCCTTCTCCTCTGCATTTCTGGCTTCCTGTACAGTGTCATCAACTTCACTCTGGACCTGAACAAGGTCAGCCTCAAGCTTCTTCTTGGTATTCAGGAGACTTGTGTTCTACAAAAAAGAAAGCAACAGTATGGACATTTTAAATGATGCTCTCAAATTCCTTAATTTCATTGTAAAACCAAAAAGCCCTTACCTGAGAATGCAGCAGCCCAACACGCTCACTGGCGTCCACCAGCTCTTGTTCAGCCACTTTACGGCCTCTCTCTGTCTGCTCCAGAGCAGCTCTCAGCTCCTCAATCTCAGACTGCATCAGAGTGTTTCTGCGCTCCACCATGGCCACCTGCTCCTTCATGTCTTCCTGACCTCTCAGGGCATCATCAAGGTGCAGTTGGGCATCCTGAACAAAACAATAGATTTACAATAAGCTTTTGATGTATTTTCTGTTGGCCTTTTACTAACATGTCTCCAGGTTAGATTATACAAACATATTAATACATCCCAAAGTCGAACAGAAGTCATATACCTTGAGTTGTCCCTGAACATTCCTGAGCTGTTTCTGGGCCTCAGCAGCCTGGCGATTGGCGTGGCTCAGCTGAATCTCCATCTCATTAAGGTCTCCCTCCATCTTCTTCTTGATTCTTAGAGCATCATTCCTGCTCCTGACTTCAGAGTCCAGAGTGCCCTGCATGGATTCAATGACTCTCTGGCTGTTCCTCTTGATCTGCTCCATCTCCTCATCCTTCTCTGCAAGCTTCCTGTCAATCTCACTCTTGACCTGGTTTAGCTCAAGCTGGACACGAAGAATCTTGGACTCCTCATGCTCCAGGGTGCCCTATAAAATATAAAAACAACATTTAAATATCAGAATGACAATATGCATTAAGACCACAGTATAATGGTTCTATTAAGAACCATACCATCCAGCAAGAACCAATTCCATATTAATCTCCAGATACTCACTTCAGCCTCTTCCAGGGCGGTCTGAATCTCTGCTTTCTCAGTCTCCACTGTCTTCTTGGCCTTTTCCAGCTCATGGATGCTCTTACCAGTCTCTCCTATCTGCTCTGTCAGATCTGAAATCTCCTCTATAGAAAGAAAAAATAAATAACCTTTATTATAATGAATATTACTCATTTATAATTGGCACATTAATGTTATTGTCATTCTTACGCTGCAGATTCTTGTTCTCTCTCTTGAGGGTCTCCAGTTGATCCAGAGTCTCCTCATAGGAATTCTTCATCTTGAAGAGTTCAGTGCTGAGTGAACGAGCCTCTTTCTGGGCACCTTCCAGCTCTGCCTGACCTTCCTCATATTTCTGCTTCCATTCTGCCAGGACCTTTGTTGGAGATATATCAGGATCAGGTTAATTTAACTTGTAGCATGTTGAACAAGCCCAGACTACTTTTAGAAGATAATATCATATTATAGAAAGACTCTTTTTTTGTTTTGCTTTACCTTGTCAAAGTTCCTCTGCTTCTTGTCAAGGTTAGCAGCCAAACCATTGGCTCTCTCCACATCAATCATGAGGTCCTCTACCTCACCCTGGAGTCTCTGTTTGGTCTTCTCCAGAGATGCACATTTGGAGTTCACTGCCTCAATTTGTTCTTCTGCCTCTTGCAGACGCTGAGCCAGCTTCTTCCTGGAAGGCATGTTGTAACCATCAGTCAAAAAATGCATGTAATTGCACATATTATTAACACATATTAATATCACTGATTTGCATACTTGGACTCTTCAAGCTCCTCAGTGCGCTGGATGGCATCAGTTTCATATTTGGTTCTCCACTGAGCAACCTCACTGTTGGCCTTTGACATTCCCCGCTGCAGCTCAGCCTTTGCCTCCTGCTCTTCCTCAAACTGCTCTCGGAGCAGGTCACAGTCATGACGGGCTGATTGCACAGCATGGGCCAGTGCGTTCTTAGCCTAGGAGACAAAGTCACATCATATTAGCTTGTCTCTACAGTAAAGTAATTGAAAAGTATGTGTATGTATTGTTTATGCTGTATTACCTTAACCTCCTCTTCAATCTGCCTCTTAAGCTCCTCAATTTGCTGAGTGAAAGCTTGTTTGCCTCTGGTGAGCTGAGAAACCAGAGCCTCCTTTTCCTCCAGCTGGCGGCCAAACTCACCTGTATAGATTTAGATTCACTGTGTCAGATTGTGCTATGTCTCTATCAGTTAATTTCAGTAACTCTAAATACACCATACTCAATTAATGGACCCACTTTATATTAGGTGGCCTTAACTACTATGTACTTACATTTAAATGAATAACTTGATACAATGCACTTATTGTGTACTTTCATGTTTTTACGTTGTACTTAAATGTTTTAAATACCTGCATGTAATTATATCTGTAATTAATTTCTGTAGTTACATTTATAATTACACTGTTGACACTTCCCTTACACCTAACCTTACCCTTAAACTTGCCCATACCACCACACCTGTCCCTAACTTTACCCATATCCCACCTCAATATCAGCAAAAGTTTTTTTGCAGTACAATATGAGCACATTAAGTACATTGTACTTATTTTCTGATGTAAGTACATTTAGAGTTTTTAAAAGTACATTAGTTAAGGCCACCTAATATAAAGTGGGACCCAATTAATTTTTAAATACAATTATTTTCTTCATTATTGTCTTTATTTACCATTTTCAGTTTGAAGTCTTGCTCTTTGAGCACTGAGGTCATTTATCTGGCGAATGCTCTCATCATTCTTGGACTTTATTTCACTAAGTTGGTCCTCAAGTGTGCGGCACATCTTCTCAAGATTAGCCTGTAAACACCAATATCTTTGAATTCTTAAGAATCTTAACAACATTTGTTACATATTTCCTTGATTTTTTTTTTTTCTCAAACCTTTGCTTTGGCAACAGCTTCCATGTTGCTGGAAAGATCATCAATCTCCATTTTGTATTCACTCTTCTCTTTCTCAAGCTTCTGCTTGACACGCTGCAGGTTGTCGATTTGCTCTCCCAGCTCAGCCACACTGTCTGCCTGCTTCTTGCGGAGGGCAGCAGCAGTAGCTTCATGCTGGAGGGTGGACTCTTCAAGATCACGACGCAGCTTCTGGAATTCAGCTTCTCTCTTCTTGTTCATCTCGATCTGAGCAGCAGTGGCTCCTCCAGCCTCCTCAAGCCTCTCACTGATCTCCTCAAGTTCCCTGGAGAGATCAGCTCTCTGCTTCTCAACCTTGGCACGAGCAGCACGCTCAGCCTCGATCTCTTCCTCCAGTTCCTCAATGCGAGCCTATGGTGCAAAAAAAGTTGTTAATTAAATTTCTAGTGTTCTGTATTTGATTATAATGTAATTGTAATGTTAAAAAAAATAAAATAATTCTCAAAATACCTGAAGCTCCTTGATCTTCTTCTGGAGTTGAGCACCCAGAGATTGTTCATCTTCTATCTTGCTAAGCAGCTGGCTCGTTTCAAAGTCTTTCCTGTGGGTGTTCAACAATAAGTGGTTGGTAAAACAATAACATGACTTAACAATAATGTTTTCAAATATTTCATGCTTTAATTACTTTTTTATTTTCTCATCAGATTGCTGCTTGTCATTCTCCAGATCCATGATGGACTCTTGGGCTAATTTCAGGTCTCCTTCAAGCTTTCTCTTGGCTCTCTCAAGATCCATGCGGAGCTTCTTCTCTTGTTCAAGGGAACCCTCAAGCTACAGGACAATGATATATAAAATGTTAACAGCAGAAAACAATTCATTTGATAAATAATTAGAATTCATTTACATAATTAACTCACATCATCAACTTGCTGTTCAAGCTTTGTCTTGGATTTGGTCAGGGTGTTGACTTTGTCCTCCTCGGCCTGAAGATCATCCAGTGTCTGCTGATGTGCCTCTTGGAGGGCTTTCTTCTCCTTCGTAAGCTTGGCAATGCTCTCATCCTGAGCTGCCATTTCCTCAGTCAAGTTCTTGACCTGTGTGATGTTTTTTTTTTTTTTGTTGTTGTTTCAAATAAGCTTATATTTTACAATTGATATTCTATAACAATTTATAAGATTATTTCCAATTTTTTTATAGATTATTTTAAACCAACTCAATCGCCAACCTTATTCTCAGTGGCATGTTTCTCTTTCTCCACTTTAGCCAAGGTGAGCTCCAGGTCATCAATGTCTTTCTTCAGCTCAGAGCACTCATCCTCCAGTTTCCTCTTCTTGGCTGTCAGTTCAGCATTGATTTCTTCCTCATCCTCCAGTCTCTCAGTTGTCTCTTTGAGTTTAGCTTCAAGCTGGATTTTGCTTTTGATCAGACCCTCACACCTCTCTTCAGCATCTGAGAGATTCTCAGCTTCCTGTTAAAAAAAAAAAAAAAAAAAAAAAAAAAAAAAAAAGGTTGCTATATAGGAAGCAGCATTGCTTATTTTAATGGAGCCTAAATTCAATCAATTCAATTCAAGAATACTCACAGCTGCTACTTGCAGCTGCAGATCATTTTTCTCTTGCAGCAGTGCTACCATCTTCTCTTCAAGTTCCTTCTTTTTGGCTTCAGCCTTGGCAAGATCTTCTTTGCATTTTACAAAGTCCTCTTTCATGGTTGCCAGCTCCTTCTCAGTCTCAGCACTCTTCAGCAGAGGTTTAATCTTGTAATAAACCTTCATCCATGGCCAGTGTTTGACATTCATGAATGAGCGGATGTTGTATTGGATGGTGTAAATGGACTCCCTGTGAATAATACATCATTAAATGCCATAATCATCATTATTTGCTGTTTGCAGTTATAATTGATGTCATCTTTACTCATGACAATACTCACCTCCTTTCCATCATCTTCACAAACTCCCTCCTCATCAGGTAGCCACGGCAGAGAGCCTGAGTCATTGTGACCAGAGCAGCCAGCTTCTCATCACGCATCTCCTCAAGAGTCCCCAGAAGACCAGCTTTGAAGAACACCTGAATTTATGTAAAACAGTAAATAAAAATTTATTGATTTCACCTGCACAGGCTAAATGATCATGATCACCGAAACTTTAAGTTGTAAAGCTAAATATGAACCTTTGTGTGTCCAAATTTGTACTCATCATGATTGACGTCGATGGATCCCAGGAGTTTCTCACTGGCCTTCTTGTTATCCATAAACTGTCCCTCTGGGATAACACTGGCATTCAGCACCTTGTATCTGTGGAAGATTGCTCAAAATACTTAATATCTTCCAATAAAGAGCATCCTAATTATATTTTCATGTGGTCCCATTTACCTTTGCTTGAAGTCACCATAGAGGATTCTGCTGGGGAAGCCCTTTCTGCAGATTCTGATACCCTCCAGTACACCGTTACACCTCAGCTGGTGGATAACCAGGAAGTTCTCCATGAGACCTATAATGAACAGTACATCATGAGCTTGGTAAACTAACATTAGCATTATTAAATACATTAACATTA
This sequence comes from Paracanthobrama guichenoti, assembly GCA_018749465.1. NCBI lineage: Eukaryota > Metazoa > Chordata > Actinopteri > Cypriniformes > Gobionidae > Paracanthobrama > Paracanthobrama guichenoti. Next base: position 19,982,292 of record CM031947.1, read on the forward strand.
AATATTGTATTAATGTCCGAATATCTGTAAGTTTTTTTTTTTATTACTTTACCTGGAGTCTTGGACTCATTGGGAATCAGACAACGCACAAAGTGAGGGTGAGTGCTCCTCAAGTTGGTCATGAGTTTGCCCAAGTTCTCCTGTCATGTAAAGATTCAGCATTCTTACTCACATTCTCTCAGTTGTTGATGTATTATTTCTCTGACCTAGAGTCAAGCAAGCTCATGTACAGTCTCTGTTGTTTCTGCTGCATTATTATTCACATTTTGTCTAAAAGACATACTCTGAACTGAGAAGACACAGTCTGCATGGAGCCACCCTTCTTCTTGCCTCCCTTCTTGCCACCACCAGTCTCTATTCAGATAAAATACAAAGGAACACATATAATGTAATAACAAGAAAACAGTGCAAAACTAAAAGAATGTTTGGTTAAATTTAAATGTAACTTTTTTGTTCAAAATGTATATAATGAGTGAGTACATCATCAATTCATCTTCCAAACTGTGTTTTTGTCGTATCCCGAATCACTACAGTACACCTATAATAAGTATTTATATGTGGACTATTGTAGATAGTGTGCATTTTAATATACATTATCATGTACATATACATAATTAACACTTCAGTTTATTACCCTCAACAACAGGTGGGTAGAGAGTAGCCAGCAGTTTGACAGAAGACTTCTGGTACAGCTGCACAACAGACTCATTCAGTGGATCCTTGTTCTTGTCCAACCAGCCAGCGATGTTGTAGTCCACAGTTCCAGCGTAGTGAACCAGGGAGAAGTGGGCTTCAGCCTTGCCTTTGGCAGGCTTTGGTTTCTGGAAAGCATTATTCTTGCCAAGATGCTGATCATACAGCTTGTTCTTGAAGGAAGTGTCTGTAGCCTTGGGGAACATGCACTCCTCTTCAAGGATGGAGAAGATACCCATGGGCTGTTTATAAAAGAATGTTGTTTAATTAGTAAAAATGTATGATTTTGAGAATGGACCATGGAAATGAATAAGTTCAAAAAATGGTAAAAACCTTCTCAATGAGCTCAATGCAAGCGGCCAAGTCCATGCCGAAGTCAATGAACTCCCAAACAATGCCCTCCTTCTTGTATTCCTCTTGTTCCAGCACAAACATGTGGTGGTTGAAAAACTGTTGCAGTTTCTCATTAGTGAAGTTGATGCACAGCTGCTCCATGCTGTTGAACTAGAGGAAATAATAACAGAAACATTTACTGACTTCTGAATATGATTCAATTTACCATAAAAAGAGAAAATAATAATTCTTACATCAAAGATCTCAAATCCAGCAATGTCCAGCACACCAATGAAGAAATTTCTTTGTTGTTTTGTGTCCAACATCTGGTTGATACGAATGACCATCCACAAGAACATCCTCTCATAGATAGATTTGGCCAAGGCGCTAACAGAGTTATACACCTGTAAGAAGAATAGAGTGGATATTTTATTTAGAACAGATGCACTCTTGATTTTCAGGTTGACATGCTGGAAATATGTCAGTATATACCTGTGGTACGGTCTGGCCTTTGGTCACAAACTCATTTCCGACCTTGACTCTGGGGTAGCACAAAGCCTTCAGCATATCAGCAGAGTTCAAACCCAGAAGGTAGGCAACTTTGTCAGCCTCTGCAATTTAAAAAGTATCAACAATCATTCCTTTTCTGGCCTTGGAAACTAAAAAAAACCCTTTTTACAAAAAAGAAACAAATATCTCTCAATTCAAAGCACTGCATGTTGACACACATTAGTTCTATTTAGTCTCACCCTCTGTGCCATCAGGCTCAGCCTGCTCCTCACGCTGCTTCTGCTTGAACTTCATGTTGCCATGATGAAGCACAGCTCCAGTGAACTTGTAGATGCCCATTTTCTCCTCATTACTAAAGCCCAGAATGTCGATAGCACTCTGAAAATTACTGAGAAGAATGAGCTCTTGCCATATTTAAATAGAATATGCCACTATTCAAACAGCAGTGACTCACATCAGTAGCCTCCAGCTCCACTTTATCATCAATGCTGGCCACTGTGATCTGACCCTGACTGCACATGGGGAAGTCATAGGGGTTGGTGGTGATGAGTGTCATTTCTGTAAAAAAATACACAGCATTTATGAAAGAGTATCTTACAATATTTCTGGAATTTAAACACTGAATGAAAAATGTGTGCAGCTACCAATCAGCTCAGGCATATGGTTGGTCATCATCTGGTAGAAGATGTGGTAGCCTCTCTCATCTGGAAGCTGGAATGACACTCTAGACTTCTCCAGCAGATCTGTTGAGAGAATGTACTTGAGTCATAATCATCTGAAGAGTGACAGACAAAAACAAATGTGCAGGATGGATCAATGAAATCATGTCCACCTACATGTCTCAATGTCAGCACTAGCCAGTTTTCCAGATGTACCGAAGTGAATTCTGATGAATTTACCCTGTTTAAAACAAAATAGCATTATAAATAAATAATAATATTAAATTATAGAAAACTGTACAGAAAAATCAAACACAACTGACCAACTTTACTGTAAATAAAAAGTGGTGAACTTACAAAACGAGAGGAGTTGTCATTTCTCACAGTCTTGGCATTACCATAAGCCTCAAGCAGAGGGTTGGCAGCAATGATCTGGTCCTCAAGAGAGCCCTGTGTTGTTTGAAGGGTTTTCAGTTATTTTCTATTTCTATGTCTGAACATAGTTTTGAAGGTATTTCAAAAATTAACATATCATATAGTGTGTGAGACGAGTCACAATCACAATCAGTGTCTTTCAAAATAATATATATCTCATACCTGCATTTTGCCGGGAGTTTGCTCTTTTTTCTTGTCACCCTGAACTGCAACTGTGGCAAAGTACTGGATGACACGCTTGGTGTTCACAGTCTTTCCAGCACCAGATTCTCCACTGGTTTATGACAGATTAGAAGACACAAGATGATAAGACATGAGGAAGTTCCACAAGAGAAAAATATAAATGATCTCAACATCTCTAATTGAAGGCTTGATACATACGTAATCAGGACAGACTGGTTCTCTCTGTCTGTTAATTCAAACGTAATAATGTTTAAGCAATTGTTTTATAAAACTATGAATGTGAATTTCAACTTACATTTAATTCAGATCTCATAAATCGGATCTTACCAGTCAGCATAAACTGATAGGCGTTGTCAGAGACAGAGAAGATGTGGGGTGGGGCCTCCATACGCTTTTTGCCTCTGTAGGCAGCCACCACTTCTGCATCATACACTGGGAGCCACTTATAGGGGTTCACAGTTGCACAGAAGAGTCCAGAGTAGGTCTGAAATGAGCAGAGAAGTGGTCAGATTGCAGCAACACAAAATTAATTTCAATGCTGCTTTACATTGTTTCAGAATTTACGTAGATCATCCATGCAGCATAACGCTCTTTGAGGTTATACAGCACAGAGGCTTCATTGAGATGGGTCATCATGGCCATGTCCTCAATCTTGTCATACTTGGGAGGATTCATTGGGTAGACATCTTCTTCCTTAGCAACTCTTTCCTATAAATATTATCCAGTTGATGTTAGATTTATCAAAACCATATAATGATTCATTTAAGTTGAGCATCCAGTTTTAATGAAATATAGACATTTACCTCCTTAGTGTCAAGCAAAACAACTGTGACTTTGCCACCGTCTTTGCTCTTGATTGTTCCCTTGAGATACAACTCTTTGGCATCAGCCACAAAGCAGGCAGTCTTGGCATCAAATGGTTTGTTCTGAGCCTCGATTCTCTCCTTCTCAGGCTTACGAAGGTAAATGGCAGCCTTGCCATAAACGGCCATCTCCGCGTCCGTACTCATGGTGGCGGCTTACTGGAAATTAGAAAGGGAAATTGCTGTGTTTTAATTAATACAATTATATCGGCACCAAATGATAAAAAGATTTTACACTAATTCTCCAAAACTCTTGCCAGCAAATGTTACACAAACTGGTTTTTGTTTGTCAAATGTTGATATGACATGAATCTAAAAGATGATCAGTACCTCTATGTAATACCCCAACAATAATATAAATCTATTTACACAGAGGAACACATTTATGAATACTTTTAAATCATTGTGTTGTCCTGTGCAATTTCAATTTTAAATCACACAAAACTCAAGACACAATAATGGGCAAATGAAGATGAAATCTAACTGATCAACACAACAAATGTAAGGAAAATTCATCTACCTTCCCTTGCCTTGAGACCAGATGAAATTACTGCCCTGCAAAACAATTAATTTACATTTAAAATTTGATAAACACCAGATAATTTAAATGAATGCTGTTTTATTACAAACTAAAGAAGAACCTGCAAATGATCTGCTTCCATTTCAGGTTTGAAGTTAATTTAATAATTTCAGTGTGCGCAAATATAAATTGCATAGCAACTTACCACCAACTGGAACTCCTCTAGTCTCCTATAGGGCTGATCATGCTCTCCCCCACACTTATATTGAGTTGAACTTGCACACTAAGCAGGCACTAAATATGGCCAGGCATTTGAGTTTTAATTACTTTATATAGAAGCTGTCCATCCACAGTAAGGAAAGTATAAAACAGCCTTATGAGAAATCAGTTCCAAGAAAACAAAAAGCAACTAAGTTGTCATTAAATGAATGCTGAAATATTAGCGTAAATTATTATTATTATTATTATTATTATTATTATTATCATTATTATTATTAATTGGCATTAAAACAAACATATATAGAATATTTACACAAATATTTTATATCATCTTGATAAGGGTATATCAGGGATTAAATATTAATCAGTTATAATATAACAAAGAAATGTAGATAGCAAAAGTACATAATTCCTCTTATATTTATGATTTGTCCAAATGTATCATATGTATTGTGTTAAATTTATGACATGCTCAATGACTTATATATCATATTTGCTTTATAGCATTTCTATTTATGTAACAAACAAGCTGTTGCTTAATGTGATATGATAGCCAGATGGAGAGGAACTAACTAACGCTTGTCCTGTGGTCCTGTGGGGGCAAAATGACATAAGAATTTGTCTTATTTTTTCTATAAAAATAAAATCATTGACTTTTTGCTTAAAACAAGCTAAATTATCTGTCAATGGGGTTAGAAAAATATTGTTTCTGTTCTGGGGATGGGGGTGCAGTTAATTGGATGAACTGGTTGAACTTAAGGTACACAAAGACTTGCATCACTGCCCTGAGGAAGTCAATGGAATCTAATTTATTATTATTATTATTTTTACAATTCATCCCTTTTACTTCTATTCACTTGTGTGTGTGTGTGTGTGTGTGTGTTTAGGGGGGGGGTGCTTAATGGGGAGGTGCTTAATGATTAGGAGAGCACATGAAAAAAAAATATATATAGATGTGCATGGATAAATAATTTACAACAAATACTGCAATATTTCATAAATAAAATAGTAAATTTCATGGTGACTACTATAGGGTCTACTATAAGGTGAGCAAATGCCAAACCCACCCCACCACTAACCCTAATCTTAATAAGGCTATAATCTTCACCTTAACTGCCAGTCTGAGAATGCTGGCCTGGTGCCGCAGTCCTGAATCTGCTGTCATATATGGCGGTGCAGCACTGCATTTGGATACTATTAGATGAATTTCTTTACAAAACAGGTTGTCCAGTTATACAGTAGGTGGCGCCAATACTGTATATCTCACAGTTAAAATCAGCAGCGGGGTATGGGGAAAGTCATTTCAGGCAGATGCTTATGTGAGACAACCTGAGGAATGCTGCACTAACTCAAATTTCATTGCATACATTTACTGTGACGTCTTCACAATAACATCACTGCAATCATTTAGGCCTAGATAACCCCTAATTCCATTGATTCCATTTGATTGTTGTCAGTCTATGGCAAGCCAAATTAGCTTTTATTGCTCCCAGGGTTACTAGTTGTAGTAACTAGTTACTAGTTGTATTTTCACAAGTCATGTCTCCATTGACTTAATTAGAGAGCTCTACAACTCAATTCTTGCTAGTAATGATTCCACGATTTCCAATTATTACTAGTAAAAAGTATGATTAGAGAACTCTCCAATTGAATGTGTAGTGATTTTACTTTCATCCATCCAAGGACGCTAAGTGAGGTAGTGATTGGTACTCACGTCACCGCTGACGTTGTGAATTTTGGATCACTCGTCACTTAAGGTGTGGTTATGAGTACATCAGATGACCACCTTCCAATCTCTTAGTTTGGGACACTAGTCAAGGTCTTTTACCGTGGCTGTATGAGAACACTCCAAACAGGAGGCTGTCCAATCACTTAGAATGACTGTAAAGTGGGGAGAGTTGGTCAGCTGATTTATCTGAAAGATTGGTGAGATTTCTAACCTGTAGAGCCTCTTCTGTATTATCAGCACAAGGAAGACACAATTGTAATAAAATACATTTTATTAACAAAAGAGAAACAAGAATAACTAACACAACTACTAAATTAATACAATGAAGGAATAAAGTGCATAAGATGCATAAAATACATGTGATTAAGTTGAGTGTGGCTATGGAAGAGTTGTGTTATCTTATGGAAAGATAAACTGTTGTTTCTCTGAAACTAAGGTGAAGAAACTTATTATGCATCAAATAAATAAACAAAATATTATTTGTTATTAACTAGCATCAGTTATATTACCTCTAATGTAATTTAGAAAATCATATACTGATAATATACAATAATGCCAAGGTCTCTGGAAAGAGGTTTGGTGAAGTGATATTTACGTTCCACGTGGTTGAGTAAGCAGTCCGATGGCGGTGACGTCTTCCACTGGTTGTGCTGTGTGACAATGCAGTGGGGAAAGGAGCTGGAATCCATTTCAACAGCTTTGAATACGAAGATCTGTGGGATGCTGATCTCCCGGAGCACCAAAGGGCCCTAAAATCTGGAACACGCAGATGAGGCCCTGAAGTAGGTGCAGAAAGTCCTTAATCTGGAACACACAGACAAAGGAACCTTGAGGTGAAGGTTTGCTCTCGCCTCTCTGGGCCAGACACTCAGGACTTGGTCAATCCGCTTTTGTCTTTCTGGCATGGAGACTCTGGGACTCGGGACGTGCTGTAGTCATCTCACTGGACTAAAACTCAGAATGTAGTGTTTGTTAATGTCTCTTCCCTCACAGGCTGAAGGCTCAGAACATTGTCGTATCTGTTGCTGCCTCACAAGCTGTAGACTCAGATCCTCTGATCTTTTGTTGTCGCTCTGGATTAACCAGAGGCTCAGAATGTTACGATGTATCTTTTATGTCTCATCCTTGCAGGACAGACTCAGAACTTGGTGATCTGTTTCAGTCTCATCCTCACAGTTTCAGTCTCATCCTCACAGAACAGACTCAGAACAAGGAGTGTCTGTTGAAAGGTTACCTTTATCCCTTTCCGATGAGGAGGAGATTCCAGTGTTGTGATTGGCCACTGTCATCAGATGGGGCACACAGTGTGGCCCACCCTTCTTTCCCCTGTGGAACTCATTTGCATACTGTACACAGTTAGAAATGTTTAAAGTGTCTTTAAAGTTTACCAATGCATTTCTCACTTTCCAAACCACCATCATGTGAATGTGATTACACTTGTCAATATTCTAAACAAATAGACACCAAAACATGATGGAAAAAGATTGAGCTGTCATGCGGTCATTCATTTGTTCATTAACAGCTGTGTCAGGGTGCCTGTCTAGTTGTTGGTGTTTGTCTTGATCTCTTTGCTGTTGTGTCATGTGCCTTGTTTTCCCCACCCCCTTGTTACCTCGTTACTCTCATGGCTCACACCTGTTCCTTGTTCGTTTGTCACCCTTTATATTTCCCTCTCACTCTCTGTCCTGTGCCAGATCGTATTGCTGCTTTTCAGTTCACCCTGGCTCTCGTCTCGTGTTTTCTAGCATTGCTAGCTTATCTTAGCTCTGGTTTGTGTCTGATCTTAGTCAGAGTTTATTTTCCTCGCATTTGTTTCTTGGGTTTTCCCTTTAGCTATTTTTCCCTTTTCTTTCCTAGTCGTTTTCTTTGTTGCTGCCTTCTCATTTAGCTTTTGTTTGTCCCTGGATTTTTTTCCCTTTTTATTTTGTCTCCCCAGCTCACCTCTCTCCCTGGTCTGAGTCCCTGCGCTTCATCTTCTGCTACCATCAAGACGCTGCGCCATTTGTCGTCCTTATCGAGTTTCTCTGGGTCCTGGCTCTGTTTCCTGTCTCCCCTTCCCAAGCTTCCCCGCCACCATTGAGTTTCTATCCAGCCCTGCGGATCGCACCTCTTCATCCTGCCTGCCTTAGTTACGCTGCACAGTGACTGTTACTGCTATCCTGCTACAAGATTCTTCGGTCATCTGTACTTCAGTTTAAATAAACTTTATCCCGCAACTGATTCCCTCCCCTTGCCTATCATTACAGTACGATCTGGCCAGAATGGAATCAGCGGACTCCGAACAGATCCGGGCAGCTGTAGTCCAGCAGGGGGTGCTGCTGGGTCAACACGACATGCTTCTCACTGACACTTCCAGAGAAGTAGAGGCCATGTCCTCTCTCAGAAGAGTAACCCAAGCCCATTCCAGCAATATTTAAAAAATTGAATATCATACAATGACTCAAATTGTTTACCTTGTCAAAGTTCCTCTGCTTCTTGTCAAGGTTAGCAGCCAAACCATTGGCTCTCTCCACATCAATCATGAGGTCCTCCACCTCACCCTGCAGTCTCTGTTTGGTCTTCTCCAGAGATGCGCATTTGGAGTTCACTGCCTCAATTTGTTCCTCTGCCTCTTGCAGACGCTGAGCCAGCTTCTTCCTGTAAAGTAATAAGCATTATTTTAAATTCCAATCTATATAATAGCTGTGAGAATTGGGAATATTATACAATAATATACATACTTGGACTCTTCAAGCTCCTCAGTGCGCTGGATGGCATCAGTTTCATATTTGGTTCTCCACTGAGCAACCTCACTGTTGGCCTTTGACATTCCCCGCTGAAGCTCAGCCTTTGCCTCCTGCTCTTCCTCAAACTGCTCACGGAGCAGGTCACAGTCATGACGGGCTGATTGCACAGCATGGGCCAGTGCGTTCTTAGCCTAGGAGACAAAGTCACATCATATTAGCTTGTCTCTACAGTAAAGTAATTGAAAAGTGTGTATGTGTTGATTATGGTGTATTACCTTAACCTCCTCTTCAATATGCCTCTTAAGCTCCTCAATTTGCTGAGTGAAAGCTTGTTTGCCTCTGGTGAGCTGAGAAACCAGAGCCTCCTTCTCCTCCAGCTGACGGCCAAACTCACCTTTTGAGATTTACAGAGACACAGTGATGGTGAGGAAAATGGTTTATATTAATATTAATTGAGAGGGAAGAAACAATGTTTTTATGACAGCAGTGCTAATTCTTTATAGTTGATAAACTACTTGGAGAGGGTTTTAGTGCACTGCTATCAGTCTAGTTTCTGTTTTGCTGTATCAGAGTAAACCACAACATGCTTAAATTCCTGTCAAAAAAGTGGCATATCCAACATTATCTCTTTAATGTGTGCTACTGCCAGTGTGTAAACAATTCTGCCACTATAGGTTTGTGATCATGTAAGTCATTTGATAGTGGAGGAAATTAAAAATACATTTATAGTTTTGAGCTATTGTGCCACTTGTTACCATTTTCAGTTTGAAGTCTTGCTCTTTGAGCACTGAGGTCATTTATCTGGCGAAGGTTCTCGTCATTCTTGGACTTAATTTCACTAAGTTGGTCCTCAAGTGTGCGGCACATCTTCTCAAGATTAGCCTGTAAGAACATTTGATTACATTTTTTAAGAATCTTAACCACATTTGATATATTTCCTTAAAATATTTTAGAATCAGTTCTCAAACCTTTGCTTTGGCAACAGCCTCCATGTTGCTGGAAAGATCATCAATCTCCATTTTGAATTCGCTCTTCTCTTTCTCAAGCTTCTGCTTGACACGCTGCAGGTTGTCGATTTGCTCTCCCAGCTCAGCCACACTGTCTGCCTGCTTCTTGCGGAGGGCAGCAGCAGTAGCTTCATGCTGGAGGGTGGACTCTTCAAGATCACGACGCAGCTTCTGGAATTCAGCTTCTCTCTTCTTGTTCATCTCGATCTGAGCAGCAGTGGCTCCTCCAGCCTCCTCAAGCCTCTCACTGATCTCCTCAAGTTCCCTGGATAGATCAGCTCTCTGCTTCTCAACCTTGGCACGAGCAGCACGCTCAGCCTCAATCTCTTCCTCCAGTTCCTCAATGCGAGCCTATGGTGGAAAGTAATTAATTAGATGATTTGTATTTGATCTGTATTTGATCATAATGATCGTAATGTATGAAAAAATCTGAATCTGAAATCTGAAAATACCTGAAGCTCCTTGATCTTCTTCTGGAGTTGAGCACCCAGAGATTGTTCATCTTCTATCTTGCTGAGCAGCTGGCTCGTTTCAAAGTCTTTTCTGTGTGTAAAAGGGGAAAACAATGAATGATCTGAAATAAATGAAAACCATTATTTTTATAAGAATTTGCTAAGAATTCTTACTTCTTCAGCTTCTCATCAGATTGCTGCTTGTCATTCTCCAGGTCCATGATGGACTCTTGGGCTAATTTCAGGTCTCCTTCAAGCTTTCTCTTGGCTCTCTCAAGATCCATGCGAAGCTTCTTCTCTTGTTCAAGGGAACCCTCAAGCTACAGGACAATGATATATAAAATATATTAATTGTTATAAATATAAATGTTATGTTCACAATGATATATAACATATTAACACAGTTAATTAATAACATGTTTACATAATCAACTCACATCATCAACTTGCTGCTCAAGCTTTGTCTTGGATTTGGTCAGGGTGTTGACTTTGTCCTCCTCGGCCTGAAGATCATCCAGTGTCTGCTGATGTGCCTCTTGGAGGGCTTTCTTTTCCTTTGTAAGCTTGGCAATGCTCTCATCCTGAGCTGCCATTTCCTCAGTCAAGTTCTTGACCTGTGTGATTTTTTTGTTGTTGTTGTTTCAAATAAGCTTATATTTTACAATTTATATTCTTTATTATTTATTTATGAGATTATTTCCAATCTTAAACCAACTCAATCACCAACCTTATTCTCAGTGGCATGTTTCTCCTTCTCCACTTTAGCCAAGGTGAGCTCCAGGTCATCAATGTCTTTCTTCAGCTCAGAGCACTCATCCTCCAGTTTCCTCTTCTTGGCTGTCAGTTCAGCATTGATTTCTTCCTCATCCTCCAGTCTCTCAGTTGTCTCTTTGAGTTTAGCTTCAAGCTGGATTTTGCTTTTGATCAGACCCTCACACCTCTCCTCAGCATCAGAGAGATTCTCAGATTCCTGTTAAAAATAGGTTGCTATATCATTGGAAACAGCATTGCATATTTTAATGGAGCCTAAATGCAATCAATTCAATTCAAGAATACTCACAGATGCTACTTGCAGCTGCAGATCATTTTTCTCTTGCAGCAGTGATACCATCTTCTCTTCAAGCTCCTTCTTTTTGGCTTCAGCCTTGGCAAGATCTTCTTTGCATTTTGTATAGTCCTCTTTCATGGTTGCCAGCTCCTTCTCAGTCTCAGCACTCTTCAGCAGAGGTTTAATCTTGTAATAAACCTTCATCCATGGCCAGTGTTTGACATTCATGAATGAGCGGATGTTGTATTGGAGGGTGTAAATTGCATCTCTGATGAAACAATTAGGATGATCAAATGCAGAATTATTGCACTTATTTTTAAATTAGTCAACAAAATATTTCCTTCATTTTATGGGTCAAACATATTTGTATAGAGTATTTTTAAATACCTTTAAAAGTATTTTTATTGATAATCCATAAACACTTTAAATGAATGTGGGTTATGAATTATTGTTGTTAAATTCCCCACTGAAAAAGCTTTATACTTTTTTTAATTTCATTACATTCCTCACCTCCTCTCTGTCATCTTCACAAACTCCCTCCTCATCAGGTAGCCACGGCAGAGAGCCTGAGTCATTGTGACCAGAGCAGCCAGCTTCTCATCACGCATCTCCTCAAGAGTACCCAGAAGACCAGCTTTGAAGAACACCTGAATTTATGTAAAACAGTAAATAAAAATATATTGGTTTACTTGTATAAGCTAAATGACCATGATCACGGAATCTTGAAAGTTGTAAAGCTGAATATGAACCTTTGTGTGTCCAAATCTGTACTCATCATGATTAACATCGATGGATCCTAGGAGTTTCTCACTGGCCTTCTTGTTATCCATAAACTGTCCGTCTGGGATAACACTGGCATTCAGCACCTTGTATCTATGGAAGATTGATCAAAATGCATCATATCTTCTAATAAAGAGCCTACACAGGAAATATTATTTTCATGTGGTCCCATTTACCTCTGCTTGAAGTCACCATAGAGGATTCTGCTGGGGAAGCCCTTTCTGCAGATTCTGATACCCTCCAGTACACCGTTACACCTCAGCTGGTGGATAACCAGGAAGTTCTCCATGAGACCTATAATGAACAGTTTACATCATGAGCTTGGCAAATTAACATCATTATTATATACATTAAATATTGTATTAATATGAGAATATCTGTGAGCTCTTTATTACTTTACCTGGAGTCTTGGACTCATTGGGAATCAGACAACGCACAAAGTGAGGGTGAGTGCTCCTCAAGTTGGTCATGAGCTTGCCCAAGTTCTCCTGTTTAATCATGAAAAGATTCAGCATTCTTACTCGCATTCTATCAGTTGTTGATTTCTCTGATATAAACGCAAATAAGGTGATGTACAGTCAATGCATCTTAAGTCCTTTCAGTTGCATCATTATTCACATTTGGTCTCTAACGAACACATACTCTGAACTGAGAAGACACAGTCTGCATGGAACCACCCTTCTTCTTGCCTCCCTTCTTGCCACCACCAGTCTCTATTCAGATAAAGAGACAAAAGAAAACATTTAAAGTAATAACAAGAGAACAGTGCAAAACTGATTCAAAGTTTGGTTAAAATGATGTACATAATCATGTTAACACTTCAGTTTATTACCCTCAACAACAGGTGGGTAGAGAGTAGCCAGCAGTTTGACAGAAGACTTCTGGTACAGCTGCAAAACAGACTCATTCAGTGGATCCTTGTTCTTGTCCAACCAGCCAGAAATGTTGTAGTCCACAGTTCCAGCGTAGTGAACCAGGGAGAAGTGGGCTTCAGCCTTGCCTTTGGCAGGCTTTGGTTTCTCGAATGCTTTGTTCTTGCCAAGATGCTGATCATACAGCTTGTTCTTGAAGGAAGTGTCTGTAGCCTTGGGGAACATGCACTCCTCTTCAAGGATGGAGAAGATACCCATGGGCTGTTTATAAAAAGAATGTTGTTTAATTAGTAAAATGTATGATTTTGAGAATGGACCATGGAAATTAATAAGTTCAAAAACCGGTAAAAACCTTCTCAATGAGCTCAATGCAAGCGGCCAAGTCCATGCCGAAGTCAATGAACTCCCAAACAATGCCCTCCTTCTTGTATTCCTCTTGTTCCAGCACAAACATGGTGTGGTTGAAAAACTGTTGCAGTTTCTCATTGGTGAAGTTGATGCACAGCTGCTCCATGCTGTTGAACTAGAAGAAATAATAACAGAAACATTTTACTTACTGAATATGATTAAATTTACCATAAAAAGAGATAAAATAATCATTCTTACATCAAAGATCTCAAAGCCAGCAATATCCAGCACACCAATGTAGAAATTTCTTTGTTGTTTTGTGTCCAACATCTGGTTGATACGAATGACCATCCACAAGAACATCCTCTCATAGATAGATTTGGCCAAGGCACTAACAGAGTTATACACCTGTAGAATAGATTGGATATTTTATTAAATACTTCTGCTTTTTCGCTTTTGCAATAATTAGTCAGACTGAACAAATACTACATACCTGTGGCACGGTCTGGCCTTTGGTCACAAACTCATTTCCGACCTTGACTCTGGGGTAGCACAAAGCCTTCAGCATATCAGCAGAGTTCAAACCCAGAAGGTAGGCAACTTTGTCAGCCTCTGCAATTTAAAAAAATAAAAAAATCCATCTCTTTTCTTGCCTTGAAAACTAAAACCATTAAAAACTTTTCTTTGTGAAAATAGAAATACGGATCTCTCAATTCAAAGCACTGCATGTTGACACACATTAGTACTATTTAGTCTCACCCTCTGTGCCATCAGGCTCAGCCTGCTCCTCACGCTGCTTCTGCTTGAACTTCATGTTGCCATGATGAAGCACAGCTCCAGTGAACTTGTAGATGCTCATTTTCTCCTCATTACTAAAGCCCAGAATGTCGATAGCACTCTGAGAATTACAGAGAAGAATGAGCTCTAGGATGTGTCATATTTAAATAGAATATGCCACTATTCAAACAGCAGTGACTCACATCAGTAGCATCCAGCTCCACTGTATCATCAATGCTGGCCACTGTGATCTGACCCTGACTGCACATGGGGAAGTCATAGGGGTTGGTGGTGATGAGCGTCATTTCTGTAAAATACACAGCATTTATGAACGAACGATCTTACAATATTATCTAAAACAGAGAATGAAATATGTGCACCTACCAATCAGCTCAGGCTTATGGTTGGTCATCATCTGGTAGAAGATGTGGTAGCCTCTCTCATCTGGAAGCTGGAATGACACTCTAGACTTCTCCAGCAGATCTGTTGAGAGAATGTACTTGAGTCACAATCATCTGAAGAGTGACAGACAAAGACAAATGTGCAGGATGGATCAATGAAATCATGTCCACCTACATGTCTCAATGTCAGCACTAGCCAGTTTTCCAGATGTACCGAAGTGAATTCTGATGAATTTACCCTGTTTAAAACAAAATAACCTTATAAATAAATAATAATATAAAAAATTGTGTTATAGAAAACTGTATAGAAAAATCAAACACAACTGACCAACTTTACTGTAAATAAAAAGTGGTGAACTTACAAAACGAGAGGAGTTGTCATTTCTCACAGTCTTGGCATTACCATAAGCCTCAAGCAGAGGGTTGGCAGCAATGATCTGGTCCTCAAGAGAGCCCTGTGTTGTTTGAATGGTTTTCATTTATTTTCTATGTCATGACTAAACACTGTTTAGAGGCATTTCACAAATTCACATACTATATAGTTTGCGAGACGAGTGGAAATCAGCGTCTTTCAAAATAATATATATCTCATACCTGCATTTTGCCAGAAGTCTGCTCTTTCTTCTTGTCACCACCTGCCACTGCAATTGTGGCAAAGTACTGGATGACACGCTTGGTGTTCACAGTCTTTCCAGCACCAGATTCTCCACTGGTTTATGAGAGATTAGAAGACACAAGATGATAAGACATGAGGAAGTTCCACAAGAGAAAAATATAAATGATCTCAACATCTCTAACTGAAGGCTTGATACATACGTAATCAGGACAGACTGGTTCTCTCGGTCTGTTAATTCAAACGTAATAATGTTTAAGCAATTGTTTTATAAAACTATGAATGTGAATTTCAACTTATATTTAATTTAGATCTCATGAATCAGATCTTACCACACAGCATGAACTGATAGGCGTTGTCAGAGACAGAGAAGATGTGGGGTGGGGCCTCCATACGCTTTTTGCCTCTGTAGGCAGACACCACTTCTGCATCATACACTGGGAGCCACTTGTAGGGGTTCACAGTTGCACAGAAGAGTCCAGAGTAGGTCTGAAATGAGCAGAGATGTGGTCAGATTGCAGCAACACAAAATTAATTTCAATGCTGCTTTACATTGTTTCAGAACTTACGTAGATCATCCATGCAGCATAACGCTCTTTGAGGTTATACAGCACAGAGGCTTCATTGAGATGGGTCATCATGGCCATGTCCTCAATCTTGTCAAACTTGGGAGGATTCATTGGGTGGACGTCATCCTCCTTAGCAACTCTCTCCTATAAATATCATCCAGTCAATTTTAGATTTATCAAGACCATGTAATGATTCATTTAGAGCGAGCATCCAGTTTTAATGAAATAAAATAAATGTACCTCCTTAGTGTCAAGCAAAACAACTGTGACTTTGCCACCGTCTTTGCTCTTGATTGTTCCCTTGAGGTACAACTCCTTGTCATCAGCCACATAGCAGGCAGTCTTGGCATCAAATGGTTTGCTCTGAGCCTCGATTCTCTCCTTCTCAGGCTTACGGAGGTAAATGGCAGCCTTGCCATAAATGGCCATCTCCGCGTCCGTACTCATGGTGGCGGCTTACTTCTGCAATTTAATGATTATCACAACAATAGGTAAACAGTGTAAATTGGCAGGCACTTGACCACTAATTGTCTACAATAAGTAAAATAAAGGATATTGTAAAGCATGTCCTAGCATGTCAAATCCAGCCCTGAAAGGCCACTGTCCTGCAGAGTTAGATCCAACCTAATCAAAGACATCTGAGCAAGCTAGAGTTACTAGAAAATTACAGGTAGATCTGATCAGGGTTTGAACTAAACAGGTCAGTGGCCCTCCAGGGCCAGATTTGAGAAACCCTCTAGTAAAACATGGATATTGAATATATAAAATGTGTGTGTGTGTGTGTGTGTTTCTACACAGGGCCAGAACACTAATGCCTTTTTCAGTATTAATTTTCCCATAAAATGTATTTAGTTTAACTTACCACACTGCCACAAGTTCTGATGAATTTCTGAAACACTGTAATACACACAAAGATATTATACATTAAAACCATGCTTTTTCATGTCTGAATTATATTATAAAGAAATTAGCAACTTTTTGTCTTTAAAAGTGCACAAACTGAATTACTGTACAAATAGTTGATACAGGTTATCAAATAAGATGGCATCTTTTTCTTTCTTTTTTACATCTTGAAAAATAAATTAAAGTTTTGTCTCACCACAAGCAAACTTGACTGGTCTTGTGAACGCAAAGGTCTCTAGTTCTGCCCATGCTCTTTATACTGTACTTGCTTTGCAAGCAATGCAGAAGTTAAATGTGGCTAACACCAAATATGGCTAAAACCTCAGTGAGGAAATTGATCAGATGGACCATTTGGTGCTAACCATAGTTGGGAATAGAATAAAATAACTGGAAGTAAGTAACACTTTAGGATAATGTTGAAAAGATGTCAGTACTTTGCTTAAATATGCAAGATACAAAATTAATTTAATTAATTAAAAGGTTCATCAAATTAAAGGGGTGAACAGATTTAAGATTACGTTTAACGTTTAACTATTTGGAATAATTTGTAATTCCTCTTCATGTATCTCAGTGTATTGTTTGGCAAGACTTGTCCACGTAAGGTAAGATTCCTTATAATAAAAAAAAAAAAAAAGAAAAATGCTAGTCATATAGATCATTACTGCTAACCAACCTCAATGATTTCAGCTAATGGGTTATAGCAGATAAGTGAATGAATGGATTTTTGTACTACTAACACTGGTTAATTAAATTCCAATAAATGTAACTATTAACAAATCAGTGTCCGGATTTATATATTTATCATATATTTTCTATTGACTTCTTATTCAGTGTCATGATGTAATCTGAATAATTGAGCATTAAGGTCTAACTATGCATATATATATATATATATATATATATATATATATATATATATATATATATATATATATATATATATTGCTTTTTACTTGATGAGTTTGCATTCCATGGACAGGCACTCTCAAGCATCAGATTTCTTGCTGTGCCTTATATGTAAAAAAAAAAAAAAAAAAAAAAAAAAAAAAAAAAAAAGAAAAGAACAAGGAAAAAAAAGACATTCTGTAGGACTGCAATGTTAGAACTTTGTCTTTTGATGCTTTTGGTTTCAATTCAACATTTTTATATACATATAACCTTATAAGACTGTCAGATAAGAAGGTCAAACAATTCAAAGATTGATAAAGTCTTATATGCACTTGTCCTGACAGTGACAGATGTGTTTAATGCTTGCAAATCTCTTCGGATTTCAAAACTGTTTGGTAGTGACATTGCAGTGACAGTATTCTGTTCTCTGAGTCTTAACACTTTTTTGACCTTAGCTGTACTTGTGGACAAGACGTACAGTGTGCTGCTAATTTAGGCCTGTTTGGCATTTGAATGCTGATTATTTGATCAACCAAAACATGATTGCATTTTTACAGTAACCCTGTTTCATTAAACTCAGTCTTCATGTCACATACCAAATGCTTATGCTGCAACATCAAATACTGGATACTGTTACAGGGCTGTACATTAACTTTTTTGCACATAGCACTGGTGCTACAGAGGTTGAAGGTTTTGTAGCACAGGCAAGGGCGTAGGTTTGATTTTGAAATTGGCGGGGACATCCCCGGAAGCTGAGGATTCAGGAAATGAATAGGATGTTTTAAGGTTTTTAGTCTATATTAACCTTAACAATATGTTAATTAATGAATTCTGTAATGTTACAGATAACTAATAAAGACAAGGAAGCAGTTTAACAGCAGTTTAACTTTACTCTATTCATTGTGCATTGCAATACACATATTTTTACTTAGTATTTTTGTCTTGTTTCCAGCCCAAATATCTAAACATTTAGATATCTAAAATATCTTAAATCAAGATGCTTTTACTAGATAAGTAAAATTACACAGAATATTTCTTCTTGTTTTCTGGGGATAAGAAACAAGATAATTTTTCTTACCCCATTGATAGATCATTTTGCATGTTTTAAACAAAATGTGCTCACTTAATTTTAATTTTGTTTTCCAGAAAAAAAGAAAAATAAATATTTTATGTCATTTTACTTATAAATGCATCTTGATTTAAGAATTTTTATATATTTGACTGGAAACAAGACAAAAATAGGCTACTAAATAAGAAAAGCATTTTTTTGCAGTGTAGTCAGTCAAAGTGTCTACAGTCTTGTTCCTTGCTATTTGAAGAAGCCAAACACATGTCTGTGTCTGCCCTTAACAGAACTGAACTGTTGGTATATTTGTTTCACATCAATATTGTCCAGTTTGTCCTGGCACACAGCAATAATTAAGCAATGTTAAGTCTCATAGTGTCATTGTTATTCTATACCATGTTTTCATTCTACTAATGCTGCAGTTCCAGGTTTTTGAGCCCATAAGTTACGACTTCAAACCACGACTTACGACTTTGTAGCGTTCCAGGCAAAGTCACGCCAAACTGCCTGAGCACACGGAATTGTGGTAGCTAAATGTAAACAAAGTATGGCGGACCGTACGGGGCTTATGCTCATTTACAATAATTTCTGTCGCCAAAAAGGTGCTTATGCCGCTTTCACGTGCTAGCGGAAATTTGATAATTCCCACTTCTGAAGTCGTGATTACGAGCTCACCGCATTCAAATTTTGAAATGGGAGGGCTGAGGGCGTTTATGTGCAATCTTTACCTAGGAAACTCGTATTCACGATAATTCCGAGAGCATGTGAAGGCAGCATTACTCCTTCCTTGTTTGAGGGAAACGGAGGAGAAAAAACAGCGCATAAGGCAAGAGAAGCTGTTAAACCTTTTATTTTACGTTATTTGTATCTGGAAATGTATTTGGAATTAATTTATTCTTGCACTCAGTGGACTGAAATCTAGCTAACACTAGAAAAGCTGCTGATAATGCATAACATTTGCGGATAAATAACGTTAGAGCAATACTTTGGCTTATTTTAATAAACAATTTAGTTTTTTATGTACGACTTTCATAAACACCGCATTGCACTGCCATTGTTTAGCGGGCTATGTGACATCAGAGCGCGTAACTGGGAGTAGTACATAGTACATCTAGTATGAGTTCACAGGTTTGACTAGCCTAGAAATCTAGACGCACCCTAGCGGCAGAAAATCTAATCTCTCGGTAGACCTGCAAAAACCAAACATTGGTCAGGCCAATCACATCGTGTATAGAGTCGGTGGGCGGTCTTAACATAATGACGGCAGAGTTGCCGCGGTTCCGCGTGCTACTTGTAAACAAAGAAGCTGGCGAACAGCTGTCTTTCGAATCGGCTTTGGCCGCGACTCTGGGAGACTTGTTGTTAAACTTTTCTTTGAGAAAAGAACAAAAAACGGTACTGAAGTCATTCTTAAGAAAGGAAGATGTGTTTGGAGTTTTGCCGACCGGATATGGCTAAAGTTTAATCTATCAACTAGCTCCGCTTCACCTTCTTCGTTGCTCTGGTTGGTTGTAACGCTATCCTATTGCATGCAGAGGGAATTTGAAAGACAACCATTTATCCCGCCTCTCGGAACCCAAACCCGTTCCCAGACCCAACATCTTGATGTGGATCTGGCTTGTCAGGCTAGGGTTTGACTGCCGTTCCAGTGCACTTTCACGGTAGAAGGTTGGAAAAACACGGGTTACGGGTTTCCTGTAACGCGGCATAAGAGCACTTACACTTCTTTCAGCCTCAGCTGAGAAGGGTTTTAACTCTCACTTTAACAAGACCAAGCAATGTTGTGTTTTCATGTTTTACCCTAAGTTACCCCACACAAACATCGCTTAGTGTGATTTAAAAGCTGTTTTTTCTTATGGGGACAATATTTCGGATATTGGTTTCACACACACACTAGCGTTTAGGTTTGCCACTTATCCCGCGATTGTCATATATTGAAAGAAACTGCACTGTCCCTGAATCAATATGTGACGCGATTACCGTATCTAGGTTTCAAAGAGCTTTGCAGCAACCAAATGTAGCTATGCGGCTTCTCACAAGTTAGAAAGAAAAAAATAAAGCCAATCGGATTAGCGATGTGTGTTCAGGAGGCGGGACTCAGATCTATAAACCGTTTGTGTACCAGGAATTGCGCGTTTTTCACAGAACGCTCTTGTTTTGTCTAATTTGAGATTTTTCCTGGTTAAATAAAATAATACATAAAAACCACAAGACATGATCGGGCAACAGTGGTTATATATAAATGTATTTTAATTTTTGATCGAAAATATTGCTAGGGACAAACCAGTGTCATGGGATTTGGTAGGACGTCCCTACTAAATTCTACGCCCCTGACAGTTTCGAACTGAACTGCCAATGACTCAATCTGTGCTTGCAGAGAGACTGCGAACCGATCGATCTGCTTCACCTGCACATATTTATTTAAAAAATTCATAATCTCACTAAACAAAATCGCGATGTTGGTTTAATTTCAGTCACTCGTGCAGCCCTAGATAACCTCACACAAACCAGCTGTCTCACATGCAAAACTATCGCACGCGCGCATGCTACTGTGGTAAATGTAGTCTGCCTATTCATCACACTGACCGATTTTTTTTTTGAAGCACTGCCTACAGCCCTGCTGTTAGTCATGACTAGTTTAGCATAGTTTGTTGAATCCTTGTGACCAACAAGGCAATTCATTTCTTTCAGACCATAAGAATAAGATGCATCACAGACAGAGTACATGGGGATGTGGTGTTCGTGTTATCATTACCACCTAATAAGCTTCATCATCCTCATCCTCTTTGCTAGTAAGCAATAATTTGAACCCCTCTTACACGTACTATTCATGAATCATCATACATAATTTCAAGTATTGTGTTTTATTCTCACAGCTACACATACATTCTCACTGTCAGAAAAAAAAGGTACATTGCTGTCACTGGGCTGGTACCCTAAGGTACAAAACCGAAAAGGTACTAATATGTATCTTTAAGGTACTAATATGCACTCATAAAGGACTGATATGTACCATTTAGGGGTGAGTAAGGTACAAAGATGTACCTTTTCACTTTTGTACCTTAGGGTACCGCCCCAATGACAACAATGTACCTTTTTGTTTTTTGCATATTCTTTCTATCAAAAGGCATTACCATCCCTGAGATATTTTGTATTAGTACATTTATGTATTTGGAAATATGGACGTCATCAGGTTAGGTAGGATGTGGTTAGTACATCAAGTATTGAACATATATTTATTTCTTCACAATTACAATTGCTCAGAAATGTTTGCATCAATACAAACAGTTCTGCCATGTGTGCTGATCTGTATTGTGGTGTACACAAATTTTAACTAACATTTCTGCAGAGTTAAAAAAATATAACACTGTACAAAGAACTTAACCAAGGGGACTCTCTAGTTTTTATAATATGATATATAGGTTTTAATATATAGTTTTTATGTTAGCTCTGTAATCTCTAGTTAACATATCCCAGACTATATCAGACTGATATGGTGAAATTCACAATAATTAGTTCAGGGAATTCTGTTCAAAATAGATACCAAATTTGAGCTACTAGTTGAAGTTTTGTTTTTGACTTAAATTGTTAAAGTGTTCATTGCTAATGTAGAAAGAAAAATATGAAGCACAAATCAAGTTCATTAAGTTCATAAACTATTTGTTAAGCCATGTACATATCTATCAAGTGTTATAAATTATCATGAAGCATACTTTGGTAACAGCACAACATAAACAATAGTGAGTGGATAAATCAAGAAAAATTACAACAAAACAAAGCTGCTGAATTTCAAGTTTTATTAATTTCACAGCTTCGGAGACGTGTACATGGTATGTTAGGTTTTTCACTCAGCTGCCTCTTTGCCCTTGAAAATAAAGAGAGTGAGCAAATACATGATTAGAATAAAAGAGAATACATGTTAAGTTTAAAAATACATGCATCAGAAAAATAAATTACCTTTCCAGCATCACGGCTCTTGGCTCTGAGCTTGTTGACCTGAGACTCAGCAATGTCAGCACGCTCCTCAGCCTCTTCAAACTCATGCTGCACCTTCCTCAACTTGGACAGGTGAGTGTTTGCTTGTTCCTCCTGCAAAGTCACATACGATTATATCAGGAACTTTTATGTTCACAAGGTGTTTATAGTTCTCAAATGAGGTACTCACAGATTCTTCAGCCTGTCTCTTGTAAGCCTTGACCTTCAGCTGAAGCTTGTCAACCAGATCCTGCAGTCTGTTGAGGTTCTTCTTATCCTCCTCAGTCTGCAGATAGTGAACATGGATCAGACTAGAACATAATCAAATTAATGTAACCTGAAGTTTACTACACATTTTTTCTACCTGGTAGGTGAGCTCCTTGACTCTCCTCTCATATTTGCGGACACCTTTAACAGCATCAGCTCCACGTCTCTGCTCTGCTTCAACTTCTGCCTCAAGCTCACGGACCTATAGTTAGTGGGAGATATTATTCAAATTATTTCAGTCAATGGAAATATGTTCCAAAACATACAAGAGTATTAAATCATTACACAATTTTAACCTTTCAGATCATAAATATTAACATCAGAATGAAGGCAATCGTACCCTGGACTCCAGTTTCTGGAGTTGTTTCTTTCCTCCCTTCATGGCCAGATTCTCAGCTTCATCCAGACGGTGCTGAAGGTCCTTCACTGTGACCTCCAGATTCTTCTTCATCCTCTCAAGGTGAGCACTGGTGTCCTGCTCCTTCTTCAGCTCTTCTGCCATCATTGCAGCCTTTTGCATTAATACAGAAAGTCAGACATTTTTTAAGTACGTAAGCATCTTTTGTAACATTTGGCAGCTACTGTTTCTCACATCAGTGATGGCCTTCTTGGCCTTGTCCTCTGCATTTCTGGCTTCCTGTACAGTGTCATCAACTTCACTCTGGATCTGAACAAGGTCAGCCTCAAGCTTCTTCTTGGTGTTCAGGAGACTTGTGTTCTACAAAATGGAAAGCAACAGTTTGGACATTTTAAATGATGCCCTCAATTTCCTTAATTTCATTGTAAAAAAAAAAAAAAAATGCCCTTACCTGAGAGTGCAGCAGCCCAACACGCTCACTGGCGTCCACCAGCTCTTGTTCAGCCACTTTGCGGCCTCTCTCTGTCTGCTCTAGAGCAGCTCTCAGCTCCTCAATCTCAGACTGCATCAGAGTGTTTCTGCGCTCCACCATGGCCACCTGCTCCTTCATGTCTTCCTGACCTCTCAGGGCATCATCAAGGTGCAGTTGGGCATCCTGAACATAACAATATCTTTAGAAAAGGCTTTCAATCTGCTTTCTTATGATCTTAACCTAACGAAAGTTAGATATTACAAACATATTAATACATGCCAATGTCATACAGAAGTCATATACCTTGAGTTGTCCCTGAACGTTCCTGAGTTGTTTCTGAGCCTCAGCAGCCTGGCGATTGGCGTGGCTCAGCTGAATCTCCATCTCATTAAGGTCTCCCTCCATCTTCTTCTTGATTCTCAGGGCATCATTCCTGCTCCTGACTTCAGAGTCCAGAGTGCCCTGCATGGATTCAATGACTCTCTGGCTGTTCCTCTTGATCTGCTCCATCTCCTCATCCTTCTCTGCAAGCTTCCTGTCAATCTCTCCCTTGACCTGATTTAGCTCAAGCTGGACACGAAGAATCTTGGACTCCTCATGCTCCAAGGTGCCCTTTGAAATATAAAAACTACATTTAAATATCAGAATGAAAGTATGCATTAACAACCCATTATGATGGTTCTAGCATGAATTCCATATTGATCTTCAGATACTCACTTCAGCCTCCTCCAGGGCGGTCTGAATCTCTGATTTCTCAGTCTCCACTGCCTTCTTGGCCTTTTCCAGCTCATGGATGCTCTTACCAGTCTCACCTAACTGCTCTGTCAGATCTGAAATCTCCTCTATAGTAAGAAAAAAATATTATCTGTAATCATAATCCCCCGTGTTTACTTTTTAATGCTCATTTAGAATAAGAACACTAACGTCTTTTCTAATTTAATGGTTTCATTCTTACGCTGCAGATTCTTGTTCTCTCTCTTGAGGGTCTCCAGCTGATCCAGACTCTCCTCATAGGAGTTCTTCATCTTGAACAGTTCAGTGCTGAGTGAACGAGCCTCTTTCTGGGCACCTTCCAGCTCTGCCTGACCTTCCTCAAATTTCTGCTTCCATTCTGCCAAGACCTTTTGTGGAGATATTTTAGAATTGGTTCTTTTATAATATGTTTAACAAAGACCATTCCAGCAATATTTTAAAAAGAGAATATCGTATAATGACTCAAATTGTTTACCTTGTCAAAGTTCCTCTGTTTCTTGTCAAGGTTAGCAGCCAAACTATTGGCTCTCTCCACATCAATCATGAGGTCCTCCACCTCACCCTGCAGTCTCTGTTTGGTCTTCTCCAGAGATGCACATTTGGAGTTCACTGCCTCAATTTGCTCCTCGGCCTCCTGTAGACGCTGAGCCAGCTTCTTCCTGTAAAGTAATGCACTTTATTTTAAATTCTAATCTAAATAATAGCTGTGAGAATTGGGAATATTATACAATAACATACATACTTTGACTCTTCAAGCTCCTCAGTGCGCTGGATGGCATCGGTTTCATATTTGGTTCTCCACTGAGCAACCTCACTGTTGGCCTTTGACATTCCCCGCTGTAACTCAGCCTTTGCCTCCTGCTCTTCCTCAAATTGCTCACGGAGCAGGTCACAGTCATGACGGGCTGATTGCACAGCATGGGCCAGTGCGTTCTTAGCCTAGGAGACAAAGTCACATCATATTAGCTTGTCTCTACAGTAAAGTAATTGAAAAGTATGTGTATGTATTGTATATGCTATATTACCTTAACCTCCTCTTCAATCTGCCTCTTAAGCTCCTCAATTTGCTGAGTGAAAGCTTGTTTGCCTCTGGTGAGCTGAGAAACCAGAGCCTCCTTCTCCTCCAGCTGACGGCCAAACTCACCTTTTGAGATTTACAGAGACACAGTGATGGTGAGGAAAATGGTTTATATTAATATTAATTGAGAGGGAAGAAACAATGTTTTTATGACAGCAGTGCTAATTCTTTATAGTTGATAAACTACTTGGAGAGGGTTTTAGTGCACTGCTATCAGTCTAGTTTCTGTTTTGCTGTATCAGAGTAAACCACAACATGCTTAAATTCCTGTCAAAAAAGTGGCATATCCAACATTATCTCTTTAATGTGTGCTACTGCCAGTGTGTAAACAATTCTGCCACTATAGGTTTGTGATCATGTAAGTCATTTGATAGTGGAGGAAATTAAAAATACATTTATAGTTTTGAGCTATTGTGCCACTTGTTACCATTTTCAGTTTGAAGTCTTGCTCTTTGAGCACTGAGGTCATTTATCTGGCGAAGGTTCTCGTCATTCTTGGACTTAATTTCACTAAGTTGGTCCTCAAGTGTGCGGCACATCTTCTCAAGATTAGCCTGTAAAAACATTTGATTAAATTTAAGAATCTTAACCACATTTGATATATTTCCTTAAAAATATTTTAGAATCAGTTCTCAAACCTTTGCTTTGGCAACAGCCTCCATGTTGCTGGAAAGATCATCAATCTCCATTTTGAATTCGCTCTTCTCTTTCTCAAGCTTCTGCTTGACACGCTGCAGGTTGTCGATTTGCTCTCCCAGCTCAGCCACACTGTCTGCCTGCTTCTTACGGAGGGCAGCAGCAGTAGCTTCATGCTGGAGGGTGGACTCTTCAAGATCACGACGCAGCTTCTGGAATTCAGCTTCTCTCTTCTTGTTCATCTCGATCTGAGCAGCAGTGGCTCCTCCAGCCTCCTCAAGCCTCTCACTGATCTCCTCAAGTTCCCTGGATAGATCAGCTCTCTGCTTCTCAACCTTGGCACGAGCAGCGCGCTCAGCCTCAATCTCTTCCTCCAGTTCCTCAATGCGAGCCTATGGTGGAAAGTAGTTAATTAGATGATTTGTATTTGATCTGTATTTGATCATAATGATCGTAATGTTTGAAAAAATCTGAAGTTGAAATCTGAAAATACCTGAAGCTCCTTGATCTTCTTCTGGAGTTGAGCACCCAGAGATTGTTCATCTTCTATCTTGCTGAGCAGCTGGCTCGTTTCAAAGTCTTTTCTGTGTGTAAAAGGGTAAAATAATGAATGGTCTGAAATAAATGAAAACCATTATTTTATAAGAATTTGCAAAGAATTCTTACTTCTTCAGCTTCTCCTCAGATTGCTGCTTGTCATTCTCCAAGTCCATGATGGACTCTTGGGCTAATTTCAGGTCTCCTTCAAGCTTTCTCTTGGCTCTCTCAAGATCCATGCGGAGCTTCTTCTCTTGTTCAAGGGAACCCTCAAGCTACAGGACAATGATATATAAAATATGTTCATTGTTATAAATATAAATGTTATGTTCACAGTGATAAATAAATATGATATAACATATAAACACAGTTAATTAATAATGTTTACATAATCAACTCACATCATCAACTTGCTGCTCAAGCTTTGTCTTGGATTTGGTCAGGGTGTTGACTTTGTCCTCCTCGGCCTGAAGATCATCCAGTGTCTGCTGATGTGCCTCTTGGAGGGCTTTCTTCTCCTTCGTAAGCTTGGCAATGCTCTCATCCTGAGCTGCCATTTCCTCAGTCAAGTTCTTGACCTGTGTGATTTTTTTTTTGAATTTGTTATTTATTCATTTATTTTTTGGTTTCAAATAAGCTTTTATTTTACCATTCATATTCTATATCAACACATAAGACAGAGATTAAGTCCAATCTTAAACCAACTCAATCGCCAACCTTATTCTCAGTGGCATGTTTCTCCTTCTCCACTTTAGCCAAGGTGAGCTCCAGGTCATCAATGTCTTTCTTCAGCTCAGAGCACTCATCCTCCAGTTTCCTCTTCTTGGCTGTCAGTTCAGCATTGATTTCTTCCTCATCCTCCAGTCTCTCAGTTGTCTCTTTGAGTTTAGCTTCAAGCTGGATTTTGCTTTTGATCAGACCCTCACACCTCTCCTCAGCATCAGAGAGATTCTCAGATTCCTATTAAAAAATAGGTTGCTATAGCATTGGAAACAGCATTGTACAGGCTAATAGAGCTAAATTGTATTAATTTAATTCAAGAATACTCACAGATGCTACTTGTAGCTGCAGATCATTTTTCTCTTGCAGCAGTGCTACCATCTTCTCTTCAAGCTCCTTCTTTTTGGCTTCAGCCTTGGCAAGATCTTCTTTGCATTTTGTATAGTCCTCTTTCATGGTTGCCAGCTCCTTCTCAGTCTCAGCACTCTTCAGCAGAGGTTTAATCTTGTAATAAACCTTCATCCATGGCCAGTGTTTGACATTCATGAATGAGCGGATGTTGTATTGGAGGGTGTAAATTGCATCTCTGATGAAACAATTAGGATGATCAAATGCAGAATTATTGGTAAATTTTATATTTTTAACTAGTCAACAAAATATTTCCTTCACTTTATGGGTCAAACATATTTGTATAGAGTATTTTTAAATGCCTTTTAAATAAAAAAATATTTGTATTGATAACCCATAAACACTGTAAATGAATGTGGGTTATGAATTATTGTTGTTAAATTCCCCACTGAAAAAGCTTTATACTTTTTTCATTTCATTACATTCCTCACCTCCTCTCCGTCATCTTCACAAACTCCCTCCTCATCAGGTAGCCACGGCAGAGAGCCTGAGTCATTGTGACCAGAGCAGCCAGTTTCTCATCACGCATCTCCTCAAGAGTACCCAGAAGACCAGCTTTGAAGAACACCTGAATTTATGTAAAACAGTAAATAAAAATATATTGGTTTACTTGTATAGGCTAAATGACCATGATTATTGAATCTTGAAAGTTGTAAAGCTGAATATGAACCTTTGTGTGTCCAAATCTGTACTCATCATGATTAACATCGATGGATCCTAGGAGTTTCTCACTGGCCTTCTTGTTATCCATAAACTGTCCATCTGGGATAACACTGGCATTCAGCACCTTGTATCTGTGTAGGATTGATCAAAATGCTTCATATCTTCCAAAAAAAAAAAAGAGCATCCTACAGGAAATTATATTTTCATGTGGTCCCATTTACCTCTGCTTGAAGTCACCATAGAGGATTCTGCTGGGGAAGCCCTTTCTGCAGATTCTGATACCCTCCAGTACACCGTTACACCTCAGCTGGTGGATAACCAGGAAGTTCTCCATGAGACCTATAATGAACAGTTCACACCATGAGCTTGATAAATTAACATGGTCATTATTATATAAATTAACTTTAAATATTGTATTAATATGAAAATATCTGTGAGCTCTTTATTACTTTACCTGGAGTCTTGGACTCATTGGGAATCAGACAACGCACAAAGTGAGGGTGAGTGCTCCTCAAGTTGGTCATGAGCTTGCCCAAGTTCTCCTGTTTAATCATGAAAAGATTCAGCATTCTTACTCGCATTCTATCAGTTGTTGATTTCTCTGATATAAACTCAAGCAAGGTGATGTACAGTCAATGCATCTTAAGTCCTTTCAGTTGCATCATTATTCACATTTGGTCTCTAACGAACACATACTCTGAACTGAGAAGACACAGTCTGCATGGAACCACCCTTCTTCTTGCCTCCCTTCTTGCCACCACCAGTCTCTATTCAGATAAAGAGACAAAAGAAAACATTTAAAGTAATAACAAGAGAACAGTGCAAAACTGATTCAAAGTTTGGTTAAAATGATGTACATAATCATGTTAACACTTCAGTTTATTACCCTCAACAACAGGTGGGTAGAGAGTAGCCAGCAGTTTGACAGAAGACTTCTGGTACAGCTGCAAAACAGACTCATTCAGTGGATCCTTGTTCTTGTCCAACCAGCCAGTGATGTTGTAGTCCACAGTTCCAGCATAGTGAACCAGGGAGAAGTGGGCTTCAGCCTTGCCTTTGGCAGGCTTTGGTTTCTCGAAAGCTTTGTTCTTGCCAAGATGCTGATCATACAGCTTGTTCTTGAAGGAAGTGTCTGTAGCCTTGGGGAACATGCACTCCTCTTCAAGGATGGAGAAGATACCCATGGGCTGTTTATAAAAGAATGTTGTTTAATTAGTAAAAATGTATGATTTTGAGAATGGACCATGGAAATTAATAAGTTCAAAAACCGGTAAAAACCTTCTCAATGAGCTCAATGCAAGCGGCCAAGTCCATGCCAAGTCAATGAACTCCCAAACAATGCCCTCCTTCTTGTATTCCTCTTGTTCCAGCACAAACATGGTGTGGTTGAAAAACTGTTGCAGTTTCTCATTGGTGAAGTTGATGCACAGCTGCTCCATGCTGTTGAACTAGAGGAAATAATAACAGAAACATTTTACTTACTGAATATGATTAAATTTACCATAAAAAGAGATAAAATAATCATTCTTACATCAAAGATCTCAAAGCCAGCAATATCCAGTACACCAATGTAGAAATTTCTTTGTTGTTTTGTGTCCAACATCTGGTTGATACGAATGACCATCCACAAGAACATCCTCTCATAGATAGATTTGGCCAAGGCACTAACAGAGTTATACACCTGTAGAATAGATTGGATATTTTATTAAATACTTCTGCTTTTTCGCTTTTGCAATAATTAGTCAGACTGAACAAATACTACATACCTGTGGCACGGTCTGGCCTTTGGTCACAAACTCATTTCCGACCTTGACTCTGGGGTAGCACAAAGCCTTCAGCATATCAGCAGAGTTCAAACCCAGAAGGTAGGCAACTTTGTCAGCCTCTGCAATTTAAAAAATGAAAAAATCCATCTCTTTTCTTGCCTTGAAAACTAAAACCATTAAAAACTTTTCTTTGTGAAAATAGAAATACGGATCTCTCAATTCAAAGCACTGCATGTTGACACACATTAGTACTATTTAGTCTCACCTCTGTGCCATCAGGCTCAGCCTGCTCCTCACGCTGCTTCTGCTTGAACTTCATGTTGCCATGATGAAGCACAGCTCCAGTGAACTTGTAGATGCTCATTTTCTCCTCATTACTAAAGCCCAGAATGTCGATAGCACTCTGAGAATTACAGAGAAGAATGAGCTCTAGGATGTGTCATATTTAAATAGAATATGCCACTATTCAAACAGCAGTGACTCATCAGTAGCATCCAGCTCCACTGTATCATCAATGCTGGCCACTGTGATCTGACCCTGACTGCACATGGGGAAGTCATAGGGGTTGGTGGTGATGAGCGTCATTTCTGTAAAATACACAGCATTTATGAACGAACGATCTTACAATATTATCTAAAACAGAGAATGAAATATGTGCACCTACCAATCAGCTCAGGCTTATGGTTGGTCATCATCTGGTAGAAGATGTGGTAGCCTCTCTCATCTGGAAGCTGGAATGACACTCTAGACTTCTCCAGCAGATCTGTTGAGAGAATGTACTTGAGTCACAATCATCTGAAGAGTGACAGACAAAGACAAATGTGCAGGATGGATCAATGAAATCATGTCCACCTACATGTCTCAATGTCAGCACTAGCCAGTTTTCCAGATGTACCAAGTGAATTCTGATGAATTTACCCTGTTTAAAACAAAATTATTATTATATATTTTTGTAATTATTATTAATATTAATAATGATGACTATAATAATAATAAAATATCTTTATAGAAAAATCCAACACAACTGACTAATTGAACTGCATGTAAATAAAAACTTACAAAACGAGAGGAGTTGTCATTTCTCACAGTCTTGGCATTACCATAAGCCTCAAGCAGAGGGTTGGCAGCAATGATCTGGTCCTCAAGAGAGCCCTGTGTTGTTTGAAGGGTTTTCAGTTATTTTCTATGTCACGACTAAACACTGTTTAGAGGCATTTCACAAATTCACATATCATATAGTTTGTGAGATGAGTGTAAATCACCATCTTTCAAAATATATATCTCATACCTGCATTTTGCCAGAAGTCTGCTCTTTCTTCTTGTCACCACCACCTGATACTGCAATTGTGGCAAAGTACTGGATGACACGCTTGGTGTTCACAGTCTTTCCAGCACCAGATTCTCCACTGGTTTATGACAGATTAGAAGACACAAGATGATAAGACATGAGGAAGTTCCACAAGAGAAAAATATAAATGATCTCAACATCTCTAATTGAAGGCTTGATACATACGTAATCAGGACAGACTGGTTCTCTCGGTCTGTTAATTCAAACGTAATAATGTTTAAGCAATTGTTTTATAAAACTATGACTGTGAATTTCAACTTATTTAATTATTTAATTTAGATCTCATGAATCAGATCTTACCACACAGCATGAACTGATAGGCGTTGTCAGAGACAGAGAAGATGTGGGGTGGGGCCTCCATACGCTTTTTGCCTCTGTAGGCAGACACCACTTCTGCATCATACACTGGGAGCCACTTGTAGGGGTTCACAGTTGCACAGAAGAGTCCAGAGTAGGTCTGAAATGAGCAGAGATGTGGTCAGATTGCAGCAACACAAAATTAATTTCAATGCTGCTTTACATTGTTTCAGAACTTACGTAGATCATCCATGCAGCATAACGCTCTTTGAGGTTATACAGCACAGAGGCTTCATTGAGATGGGTCATCATGGCCATGTCCTCAATCTTGTCAAACTTGGGAGGATTCATTGGGTGGACGTCATCCTCCTTAACAACTCTCTCCTATAAATATTATCCAGTTGATATTAGATTTATCAAGACCATGTAATGATTCATTTAAGTTGAGCATCCAGTTTTAATGAAATAAAAGAAATGTACCTCCTTAGTGTCAAGCAAAACAACTGTGACTTTGCTACCGTCTTTGCTCTTGATTGTTCCCTTGAGATACAACTCTTTGTCATCAGCCACATAGCAGGCAGTCTTGGCATCAAATGGTTTGCTCTGAGCCTCGATTCTCTCCTTCTCAGGCTTACGGAGGTAAATGGCAGCCTTGCCATAAATGGCCATCTCTGCGTCCGTACTCATGGTGGCAGCTTACTGCAGTGAACAGAAGATAACTATTTTATTTATAATCTCATAACTATACACCATTAATTGTTTTATGTTTAAATGACACTTGTCATCATCCATACACATACATACATAAGTGTCATGGTAATATTAAAAGATGTTCATGACATTTCAATTGTACTACTACATGACAAAAATAAATTAATAAATTAACTGTCCATGAATCACAACTGAGAAATGGCTGTTTAATTATTACCAAAATAAATAAGGATGAACGTCACCTTTTTTTTTTCTTCCCACTAGTGATGTTTTTCCAGCAGCCCTGTAATAGATGTAAAATTCATGTGACCTTTCTGTTCTACATTTTTCTCTAATTTAATTAGTTCAAATATTCCCATACATTTTCTTTTACTGGTAACACTTTAACAAAAGGTTTCATTTGTTAACATCCGTTAATGTATTAACTTACATGAATGTACCATGAGCAATATATTTGTTGCTGTATTTCTTCATCTTTGTTGATGTTAGTTAATAAAAATCCATCTCATTGTTCAGTGTTTGTTCATGTTAGTTCACAGTGCCTTAACTAATGTTATTAAATAAAAAAAAAAATTTTAATAACGCATTAGTAAATTTAGAAATTAACATTTAACAAAGATTAATAAATGCTGTAGAAGTGGTTCATTATTAGTTCATGTTAACTAATGTAGTTAACAAATGTTAACTAATCAAACCTTATTGTAAAGTGTTACCATTTTATTTGATCAAAGTACCATACATTTATGTGCTATTTCTTTTCACATTTCATATTTAGTAATACTGAAAAAACTTGAATGCAAACATCCAGAATATTCAATAGTCACCCTTTTCTCCATTTTGTCTAATCATCATCTATTGCAAGTGTATTTGTAACAACTAATTTCAAACAATAATGCTTAAAGCTTCTCACCACAATCACGAACTCTTCTGTCTCCTCAGTCTTCAGGGCTTGTCCATATCGCCTTATATTGGATTTGTTCTGCTAGCCAAGCAGAAGTTAAATATGGCTAACTAATGTCTAATATGACAGAAATTGGAGTCAAGGAATTAATCAGGTGAAACACTTGGCACTGACAATCATTCTGTAGATGGGGTAGATGATAACTGTACTGATTATTATTTCCAGAACGAAAATACGAAATGTTCTCTTGTTTTTCTTTTCTTTTTGTCTTAGAGAAAGTGAAGTTTAGATATGATAGTTTTGTTTGATACATCAATTGCATTGATATAACTGATTAGTTATGATGACATTCAACACTACCTTGAAGATGCATGTAATGTCAACAGATTTATCATGATACATCAGTGACTCTGAAACCAAGACTGGATTAGTCACACATGGATTAGTTCTTATTTAATGTACCTGTTAATGACTGTGCTATGGCAATCGGTAGTGTCAAATGTAGGTTTGTTGTTTTTGTTACTTGGAGAAAATGTTGGAAAATGTTTCACGTTCAAACAACAGAAGCCTCTGTCAAACTGGAAGCATGTTACAATCGTCAGTGTAACAATTCAAACTGCATTGTATTCAACATACAGTGGCCCTAAAAAAAAACATTTTTAGTTAGGGGACTTGTAAGTCACACTTGTATATCAATTTTACTGCATTAGAAACAATTTAAAACCATGTGGCATCTGCAAACAGATGATGCTAGACCATTTCTCAGAACTAACTTTAATTTTCTGAGCATTTTGTTGTTGTTGTTTGTGTTTTTTTTTTTTTTTTTGCAATGACTTTTAACCAAATGGTCTTGAGGGGTTGTAGCTCACACAGGTGTGTTTTACAGACAAGCCACAGGTGAAGTTCAGCACATTACCTATTCCACTAACATTTGACAATCGTCTAGTGTACAAATACCTAACTTTGAACAGCATATCTATTGTTTAACCATGTTAAACCATTTTGTGAAATGTTCTGCTTAAAATGTTTGAGCAATATTTTTGATTGATATTTTGTTATATAAATGGAAAAATACATCAAGTTTGTCTAAAGTGTCGACAATCATATTATACATTAACAATATTGCAATATCACCTTATACATTAACCTGAAGCATATTTTTGACTTTTTATTGCCTCATTTACTCAAAAACAGACATCAACACTAGCATAACATTTGCCTGATTTTTTACAGCAGGGCAAATGGGTGTAGCACTGAGCCTGCACATTCTTAGCAATGCATGGCTTTTAGTAGGTTCGGGTGGTAGGATGCGAGGAAGATACAAAAGATACAAGCCAAGCTAGACAATCCAATTAAAATTTTACAGCATTAAATTGCTCATGCTGTAAAAAAAAACCTGGATTAATTATACAGCCTCCTCATACTTTAATGTTGTGATTTTAACAATATTTTGAAAGAACAAGATTCATTTTTCAAGCCCAGCACTCAAGATCTTTTATTTATTTATTTATCCGCTTAACATACTTAAGATGTATACTAGCTTCTTCAATACATCGGAAAATGCTAAATGTGAATAACATATGTATTCCTTTGCAAAACTGTTCCTTTATGCTCACACATTTATATTGTGCATGTAACACTGAAATGTGAAGATGTTGACAAATGAAACATTTATTGAGCTATAAATCTTCATTTGCTCATTACACTGGAGAGTGGCCACTGTGGAGCTCGGTGACATTCTCACCATTTCAACACCCTCGTTCCTCCTGAATAGCTTAAGGCGTGTAATGTAATCGGAGATTCCCTGTGCTGTATTTTTGGCATGTCCACCATGTGTGCACTCAGTAAGTTAAATGATGGTGCCAAGTGGCAGTGCTACATACTGCAGTGTTATATGGTGTATATTTACAGGCTTAGTTCCAACCCTCAGTTTAATCTGGCATGTACTAACAGCAGTTATCATAAGCATTTTAATTAGCTCAGACTGTTTGATACAACTGGTGATGCATTCACTGGTCGTAACTGACTCATGATACAATAAATAAATACTGTCAAGTTTTTAATCGCTGTTTACATACATAACTGTATACATATTGACATTTGATTGTAGAAAATCTCTTTGCGCACATACTGAGCACTAGACAACTTGTAGGAAGTTGTTTGTGCCCTAAGCAACAAATTAAATTCTACCAGATATGGATAGAGATAAATTATGTGCGTTCTATGCACACTTGCACACTATATCCAGGTCAGAGTCTAATACAAGCTAATGAACACTGAAGTCTTTAGTTAATTCCTTGGATTAATTTCAGAAATCAGGAAATGCAGGAAAACATATCATATACGCGATAAACACTAGATGGCCAACTCATGTTAGAGATTTGAATCATACAAAAGATAATAGAACAAAATACTGACCATTTGGAAACATGTTGCTGTTTTTACCATGCAGTGTAACTGAGACATGTAATTTGATTACTGCCCCTGACCAATGTGATGAAAGCTGTGGAACACATCCAAAAATAGTCAAGGTACAACTGTTGAAGTAAGGAGAAACCTTCCTGCATACTTCTGATCACCTCCAAGAAGGAAACCAAAGAAGGAAGGCTATGAGTTTCATAACGGTCATGAAGTTCAGTTCACAGAATCTGGTGTGAGCTGTATGACTTTAAATACCAGCACCATCTATAGGATGTGACATGAAGCTCTACTCAGCTACATGATGCTGAGATTAATTATTTGCTTACCTTATTATTGATTATAGATCACAATTTCAGTGTCCTCTTGTTAAATATATTTACATGATTGTATTGTTTTATTGTTACACATTTAGTACAGTCTCTCAAGATCAAACGGATTGTCCTGGCATTATATGACACCAACCCCAGTGTGAAACCCTTTCCAAACATTTTTATTCTAGCCTGAAAAAGAGTGAACTGAACTGACTTACTGGTTACACAGGATTTATCATCTTAGAGGAATTCTTATACACAAAGCACAAATTATGCATTGCATAATGCTCTACAATTTAAACCAAAGTAACTGCAGAGCTTATTTATTTAGTATATCACTGTCTGCACAGTAATTTTTATAATTTGCTAATGGTTCAAAATATAAGTATTATCTTGCAACACTGGCATTTACAAGGTTAGCCATCAAAAACAAAATGTTAGGAAATTAAATTCATTACTTTTAACATATTGGGTTACTACTTTGCAGGCAACGGTTTGTCCATCATGTGAATAGGGATGACAATCTCTCCAGGGAGACTGGTATTATAGCCAGGTAATGGGACCTCAACTGAGAGAATACCATCTGGAGACAACATGGAGTTGATCAGTTTTAGGTCTACATCAGCTGGAAGCCTAATGAATTACACAAGAAAAATGAAACCAGCCATGAATTAATGATGGAGTAACACCTTACATTATGTACAGCTGTAACTATGATTATAATAATTTTTTTTTTTTTTTTTTTAAAAAAGCATAATTTCCGGTTAGGTTCAGTTTGGAGAAATAGCTTTTGGTCTTGTGTTATTCTTTTCATTTTAAAATGGAGTAGGAGAACACAAATTAACAAAATAAATAAAACAAAAGCTCCCTTACTTGTATTTTCTTGTAAAGCTTCTTGAGATCAATCTGTGATTATCCTGCCTTTCCTCATGATTACCTATGAATGAAAACAGATTAAAGAACATGGCATTGCCATCTGAAATGTGATTTGTAGTATGTGATGTCATTGTAAATGCAGTCTTTAATTAACACAAGTATGCAGTGCATTATAAATAGACCAAAGCCAGACATATCAAGGTCATCATACCCGTTATCTCCAAATATCCCTCCTTGGTTTTAATGCTGATCTCCTCTGAAGAAAATGGACTGACATCGAGACAGACTTTCCAGTTTTGCTGTCCTTTCATTTGTTCACAAACCGATTCAGAATCCCGTCCTTCAGGTCCAATACATGATTTAGGAGGAATCTCCATGCACAAAGAGCTGAAGAGAGGTAAACGCATAGATCCTGGCCAGGTCAATGTCCCTAATCTTTTCCTGGCTGAATCTATCCAGCTAACCTCATCAGGCTCAAGGAAACAGGGGAGGTCGGTGTTTTGGTTGAAAAGGTTTTGTGTTCTCTCCTGAAGAGGGTCCCAGCAACCATTTCGGTGAAACAAAGGACGAGGCATCTTTAAACTTAATTTCAAAACACTTTGTTTTGGAGTTTTGAATATCTGATTCTGATATAGCAACAGTAAATCTGATTTGCAGACTTGCGAAAAGCTACAGAAAGTTTCCACGCACTTCTTTTATACGGTTCTTGTCCATTAAACCTTCATCCCAAATTATCCAGTCCCAAAAGTCAACAAAGAGGCTTGGCAAATCTTTCACCCCGATGTTACAATTTGACATACACAGAATGATGCCATCCTGTCTGTATTAATAGAACTGAAGGGATAATGGCAAATTCTTGGCGCATGACAATGGGCACACTGGCAATGGTGTGGTTTCATTATTGGCCTCTGTAGTCTGGTCACATCTTGGTGCTCTTTCTTTTACCATGGTAACGGACTTTGTTGTACAACAGTATGTACATTATCAAAGCTCTAAAGAATTCCTCAGTCAATCCTGTAAACAACATTTAAAGTCAGATATACTAAGATGCTTTAACACTAATAATTGCTCAGATTGTACTACCTGAGGCTAAATTAAGCAAGATTACTTAAGTGTTTTAACACTGGAGAAAACAAAAACACAAAAGCCAGATATTCATTTGCTTTCTTTAATGATAAATCATTAGGATTAAGCATATTTACTTCATAAATGCTCAGCATAATTGCATAGAGAAAAATCATTTACACAAACATGATCATTATCTTTTCTATTACACTCTACAGAAGAACCCTAACTTCCCAACTAATTCACTGTGCTTATTTCATTGTGTGACTCGGGATTGAGATGGGTTGATCTGAATGGACTGGAAGAGAAGAGCTGATCTGGGATCAGTTAGAAAGGCACAGAAAGTGAGGCTACAACAGCTATACAGTGGGAATGTGAACAGAATACAAGAAAAAGGTTTATGAGCACATTGTTTTTCATTGTAGAGTTGCTATCAGCATTCTACTACAGTGCTTGTGTGGTTATCTGGCTCAGCAGCACTGGATCAAGGGGAGTGTACTGAAATAAATATGAACAGGTCATTAATATTTCAGTGCATTTATGTTAATAAAACCAAGCCTATGCATTAACATAGATGGCATGTTATGTACAGGCAAACATGAAGTAATATTGAAATATGTATAGTTCTGTACCAGCAGTGCTCAAGTTTCTCAGGCAAAAGGATTTCCCCCAAACGGGTCTCCAAACGCATCTGCGATCGCAGCAGTCTGAGTGGCTGGAGTGCTCTGTAATAATAATAATAATAATAATAATAATAATAATAATAATAATAAATAATTTGCACTCCCAAAAACAGTGTTCAACACTACATTTTTAGGGGAAAGGGACAAATTCCACATACTGTATTCATAGGTGGTGCTCCAAAAGGGTCAGTTCCAAAAGTGTCATCAAAAAGGTTTGAGTTTGCTGCAGGACTCTGGTTTAAGGGTGCAGGGACTAGATTAGGAGTGAAGGCAGCATCCAAAAGCCCTGTGGCTGGGGCCGGGATCAGACCTGCTCCATGAGGTACTGCAACAGTTGCAAGGGACTGCTGAGGAGCAAGTTTGGAAGTCCCTGGACACAAGATGGGGAACTGTAATCAAAATTGCCATGTTGCATGTCTTCAATCATAAGTTACACGTAATAAATAAATGTGTACCATTTGAGTTAACTGAGATTTGGTTTATGTCAAAGTCATCATGATCTGCCACCTCCTGAGCCAGGCCAACCTTACTGGAAAAGTACTGGTCAAATGAGCCATTGGTGTTTGGACCAGGTTCTTGTTCTGCTTTCTGGGGCTTAATCATCTGGAAATTTTTGAACATGTCTTTTCCAGTTTTCTTCTCCTTCTCCCCAAGGGGGTCCAAAGCTGTAAAGGCACTTTTGGCCACTGGGGGTTCTTCTTTCACAGGAGGACGGGGTGGAGGACGGGGAGGAACTAGTGCACCCTGCTGCATACCCATCATAGCATTAGGAGGCATTATGGGAGCAAAATGGTTTGGTTGGAAAGGACTGGCTACAGGACCAGCTGTGGGCCAGGCCCCAACAGGTGCTGTGGTTCCCGGCTGACCCCAAGCTTGGGTGGCAGCTGGTGAACCAAAAGGCAAAGCTCCTTGCTGCCCCCATGCAGGTGCAGGCAGGCCCCCAAATGCAGATGGTTGAGGAAAAGGTTTTGGTTGTCCTGGAACAGTTACTTGAACACCGCCCTGAGGAGGAAACATTGGTAGTGTCTGACCCCATGGAGATGGAGCTGTACCAGGAGTTTGAGTGATGGAAGTAGGGCCCAGAGACAATGACCCTACAGAACCAAATAAAAAGTTTATAAATAACACACAATTAAAATCAGGATCATGCGCAAAATGTCACTAATTAAAAAAAAAAATGTCACTAATTATAAAAAATATATATATATATATATATATATATATATATATATATATATATATATATATATATATATATATATATATATAAAATACATGATCTTACAATACATGTACTGTACATTAATTCACACTAGAAAACGCAGATTTAGTAAGAAAAAAAAAAAAGTCTTCATAATATGAATGTCATATTAGTTAGTTTTCCCCTCACACAGAATAAATGGGTCTTAAACAGGACCCAAAAAAAGGAATTAGAGATCAGCCAATTCAGTTCAACAAGTGTACCAAAAGCAAGCATTATACCAAGAGCATTGATAGTGGAGGAAGGCGTGGTGTTGAACAGGTCCGCTGGAATGGATGAGTTCTGATTTGACGGCTGAGACTCCTGGGTTGGTGGAGCAAAGAGATCAGCTCCAAACGTGTCATTTCCAGGTGACTGTGGAGGCACAATGTTTAAAATCTTTTTTTTTTTTTACTCTGCACTTAAGCAAAATTACAGTGCCAAACTACTTTTTTTTTTAAAGAGTGAGTTAGAGTATAAAATATAATATTGCCACTGAG
Organism: Paracanthobrama guichenoti; assembly: GCA_018749465.1. NCBI lineage: Eukaryota > Metazoa > Chordata > Actinopteri > Cypriniformes > Gobionidae > Paracanthobrama > Paracanthobrama guichenoti. Next base: position 20,022,872 of record CM031947.1, read on the forward strand.
AAAGAGCCCAATTTATATAATAAATAAATAAATAAATAGGCAGTTAGATCTACAGTATATCTGTACAAAGCATGCAGTTAGTCATAGTATTGCTTTCAGGGATTGTCATGACTTTGTTGTACATCCACAATTAAATTATGTTGTTTGTTTAAAGCTTTGAAAGTAACCATTTTATATGGTTATTATTTTCATCCAGCTTCTACAGCGGAGTAGAGAAAAGGGACCATGCAGCCTATTAACAAAACTTGGTATCAGCAAAAAGTATTTAAATTGATTTTTATGACAGTACACAGACAACAATGCCATGTCCCTCAACACAAATAAATAATGTGACCATTTCCATCCAACTTTCCAATGTGCCAAATTACCCTTTAAAACGTTTTTTTTTAAACCCTCCCCCAAAAATGTGCACCATTCAACCATCGTGAGACAGACAGCTCTATGAGAGATTACAAGGACTTTCTTTAATCAATCATTTAAGGATCCATTCTCTCTCAATCCTCAATGCATTTAGACAATGTAAACATCTGGATACGGTTTAAATAAATAAAAAAATATATTAAATTAATCAGTTTATGCCAAACAGCACTGTCCTTATAGTCCCTCTCATCCATTGTAAGTGAAGTAATACAGACTGAGAACTCCATAAGGAGTTGTTCTTGCCACGTTCACCTTCCCTCTCCTCTGCATGCATCCAGACTTTGAACTTTGGGGTGGAGGGCAAAGGACCATCAAGCCTCCATTTTGAACAGAAGGTGGTGGAATGGTTTGAAACAATGCCACTGAGTTACTTGATCCATTACACAAGAGAGGAGTTTGGAGGACAGGAGGACCTGATTTGGATAACCCGTTTAAAATGGGTGGGTCGTTCACTGAGGTACACAAAAAAGGATTCTGGCTAAAGAGTTCACCATTCAGAGTGCTAAAGGGAAGCTGCTTTACTTGCGCATTTGGACTTTCATGAGACAACTGGGTACTGGACAGTTCATTAAACTGCTGACTGTTTGGAGAGGAGTCTTTATTCAGGCTTTGCTGCAAGTCTGGCCCATTCAAGAGGAAACTAGAAAGATCTGACTTGTTATTGGAAGATAACATGGAATCTGATTGATAATTCAAGGGAGAAAAAGGATCATCACTGAAGGGATTGGAACTAGGAGTTGGGAAAAGATCTGATGTGAATGAAACTGGTTTGTCATCTGATTTATGGCAGGGAGGAGATGGGTAGCAGATGAAAGGATTTACTTGATTTACTTGAATGCCATCAATCACAACAGCAAAGTCAAGCAGCAGAACACTGTCAGGCTGGTTTTAGAAGAAAGGAAAAAAAGATAAGGTGAGGTAGATTCTGTGAAACATCCTGAAAGAAAACAGTAAGGTAGTTATAGCATCATATAACAACACCAGAAATAGTGATGGAATAGTGAGAGCTCGTCTCATTTTTTGGGTTTGGGTGCCATCTACTGGCCAGTGGGATTTTACCACAAGCATTATTAGCAGTAAGAGTATTTGGGTTGGTCATGAAAAACAGCCAATGCAAATGATTAAGACCCTTAAACGAGAAATGAGGGCTGATGGATGACTTTGGTAGATTTTAATACAAGATACTGGCAAAGCATTTAATACGTTAAGAACTCAAAGCATGGTTAAAAAAAAAAAAAAAAAAAAAAAAAACAAATGAATCTAGCCACATGTATCAAGGCAAACTCTTTGCTCAGTCTAAAGTCTGAGTACATTTCTAAAATAAATTTAATAAACCACTTAAGATTCAATGCAAAAATGTATACTGTAGGATCATTACCGTAGGTGAGTGAATGTCAGGTGGAGTGGACATATTGCCAAACAGGTCCATCTGCTCTACAGTCTGAGAATAACACACAAAACATGGCATCTCCATGTTATTTGATTGAGAATTCCAAGGTCTATTTGGAGTAGATTAACAATTTAAATTGGCATTTTGTACAAAGTTGCAAGCACTCACTTTTACAGCATTTTCTTGGCCATCCAGGGTGAGTAAAGCACCACCACCATTCTGATGACCGAACAAGACGACAAAAGAAAGATTACATTAAAATAAAACTGAAATATTGCCCAAAAAGGGTTTATACCCACCTCAATCACAGTGCCAGTTCCTCCACCCTGCAAAGTAGTAAAAGTTTTAGTAAATAAAATGAATATCATAATAGGGAAAAGGGTTGAAAACGTTTATAAAAAAAAAAAAAAAAAAAAAAAGGTTTATGAAGAATTGCAAATTCAATTTGAAAAGCAGTCAACTATTGTTTGGGGGGAAATAAATAAATAAATATTGTCTTGATAGATAGACATAGATATAGATATAGACACACACACACACCTTCTGTGCAGCCTCCTGCTCTTTCTTCTTCATATTGAATATTAGTTGAAACAGATCCTTCAAATCAATGACCAGAGGCTCAGCCTATAAGAGACGAATTGACGAGAGTACATGAATGCCCTTACTTTGGATTACAGATTCCATCCACATTTCAAATTCTAATTTTTGTTTTCAATTTTTTTTTTCAGAAGCGATTTTTTTTTTTTTTTTTTTTTTTTTTTAATTGTATCATTTCTGTAAGTGGCTTCAAATAGAATATATACACATATGGCAACATCTGATATACATCACAAGATTTCATATTTTGTGTTTGATGAACAAACTGACCTGCTGAGCTGTCTTAACAGCAAAAAACTGATGCTGCCCCTCTGCTCCGCAAACATATCCAAAGGCCCGGTTATCAGTGACATCACGAGCAATGAAAGAGATCTTATTCACCACATGTTCATGTTCAATCACCTGAGAGTGAGAGATCATGATATGACAGAGCATGTTATAAAGTCAATACAGATTTTTATGACATGACAAGGCCAATAAATCAATTCCACAAAGCGCATCTACAAAACTACTCACCCCATTTTTCTCATCAACAATTTTGATTCCTGTTAGAGAGATGTTCACCCATATCCTTTGCTTGTGCTTGCCTTGAGAACGAGCAGCTATTGCCATGCCCTGTACACAAACAAAAACTGAGAACAGCTCCTTCCAACAATAACTGTACCACAGATTACAGCACATATGGGTAGAACTTTTAACTGCCCTAGTATTTCGGAAATCCCTTTAAAAGTATGCATGTGAATTAAAAGTGGCACAATGGCCTTCTGAGTATGCTAATGCCAGACTAGTGCAAGGGATTCATCAATATGCTGATTGAGGACTGTTGGGACACTCCATGCACAGGATGGTTCTGTCAGGGGAGATTTACATGGCAATGACACATCTCTGTACCATTTGCTTCACAGGACATGTGCTTTTCAGTTTTTTCTACTAGTGTTCTAACATGTAACCACATGTTGTGTTTGGTCTCATCTGACAGCTTATAAACTGATCAGTGGTGAACTTAGAGATATTAAAGTATCCTAATGTACAATCTAGGTATTACTGCTTAAACATGCATTGAGGAGAATATGTAAATGTACTTATCCCCCTCTTGATCACCACCCATTTGCCATAACTTTTGGTTTCCAGTTTTGGTATTCCACTCATGGTTAACAATGCTTTGCTCAGGGTATAAGGAGAAAAGGTAACTGTTGATCTTGGAGAAAGGCTTTAACCCTGCCACACACACACTGGTGCGTAACCTCAAACTAAAAGAACGGCTTTTATGGCCTCTTCCGCATAGCAGTGCATTATATGGTTACAGTATTATTGTTATATTGTAAAGTCTTCGGAACCATTAAAAATGTACCAAACCACAACAGAAATAAATCTTGAATATGCACCTTTAGTTTCATCATGGAATCCTGACACATTTTATCCCCTCTTGCTTCTGGGACATCATCCACGCCAATAAGCTTGGCTTTATATCTCACTCCATCACCCTGAAACCTGGCCAGCAGGAACTCATCTGTCTTCTCTGGGACTGTGGACAAAGTTTTATTTTTATTTTTATAATATAATATAATATAATATAATATAATATAATATAATATAATATAATATAATATAATATAATATAATATAATATAATATAATATAATATAATATATTTTTTGCTGTACAAACAATTTATGACTGTTTGCCCCATAAGCTTTTCTTTTTTTTTTTTAAATAAGAGGTGACCAGACTGTACTTTTCTCTTTTCCTCCAGAATGAAGTCCTGGTCACGGGTGCAGTGGGTGTTGTGGCAGATGTTGGCTCAGTGGTTGATGCTGGTTCTGCTGGTACCACAGCAATGGGCTCGGCATCAGGTGGTTGCAACATGATGGGTGCTTCGTTACAGGAGAATGAAAGCAAAAAAAAAAAAAAAAAAAAAAAAAAAAAAAAAAAAGGGGGACAAAACCTAGCCGAGAGGCAAAAAAGACAAGAGGAAAGATGCAGGTGGGATATTCAGCAAGCACACATTCTCAGCACTGCGCCTGGACAGAGGAAAGAAAAGGAAAAAAATAAATAAATAAATAAAAAAGATAAACAAAATTAATATTTGAAAACTTTAAAATGTGACCAGTATCTCTTTTATCATGACATTCAGTCACAGGAACAAGCATTAATATGCAGAATCAGTTTTTCATATTTAACAAGCAACTCGAAAGGAATCACATACACAAAAAAAAATTAAAAAAAAAAAAAAAAAAAAAAAAAAAAAACTGCCAACTAATTTAACTTGAGCCATAGATTCTGTTAGTGACAGAAAGGCAGAGGAAGGAGAGGAAACAGCACAAGCAAAAAAAACATTTCCTGCTTAGTAGGCAGAAAAAAAAAAAAAGTGCAAAATAAGTTTTCCATCCCTGAAATACAGGATTTAAAAAGGAAAATGCCATTGAGGAGAAGAAAAAAAAAAAAAAAAAAACCCACCTTCAAAAATAATCCTAATCTCCACATTTGAACACAAATTCCCCCATTTAAAAATTATTAACAATAAAGTACTTTCAGAACCAAAATGTGTAACCATGGATAAAGCATGAAGTAAATATGAACCAATTTCAGAGACTAATGGATCATATGGTTGTGATGAACAGCCTGTTCATCACAACCATACGATCCAGTCACAACACTCACATAAAATGGATAAACATCTGCATAGATATCAATCAGTAAAACTGAAACGCAGTCTCATTCAATTAAGGAAAGATAAAAGAATTTCAAATGGTCTGAAAGACATACCTTACGAGCTGCAAATAATGTTTAGCTGTGTATTTCTCAGCAGAAAAAAAAAAAAAAAAAAAAAAAAAAAAGCAAAAGAGCAAAGGTGGCCAGCTCAAAGGTTGAGCAATTAAAACCTGTTAATCCTTTTCCAGCAGCTCATCAGTTCATCATCTCCAATCCCATGATTCTCAAGATTACCCAAATGTTCTCATTACAGCACTGGTTTTAGGTCAGAATTACTTTTCCAGGTTTACACTGGAGAAGAACATCTGTCTGATGTACTCAGGATTATCTGTTCCTTATCTTACATGAATTTGTCATGACCAATATTTAGACGCAAGCTTACGAGTTTACATAATCATAATGCAGCAGGAGCCTAAAGCAGTGACAAGATGACAAAATAGAGCTGAAAATATAGCAGTAATGGCCACACAGAGATGAAAGACAACTGCCATCATGAAAGCATTAAAGTTTTATAATTAACCCAAAGTTCTATTAGGTCACATGACCATGAGCAGCATGTGCATTATCTTTTAAACTTTCAAAACAAAAAAATAATGACAATATCATTCCTTAGGGCTGAAATACACATTTATATATACACGCACTAGAAATAAGAATGCAGAAAAATCTAATTGGCAAATCAAGTTAATTTCAAGAGTAATGACAAAACTCCCAAAGAGTAAAGTTTTATGGCAGAGATGAACGGTTTATCAGCTGAGTTGATTATAAAGAGCGGAACAGTGGCAGAATAGCTGTAAGATAATTCTCATTACTGCCTAGTATCCAGGGCCATAGTGTAAAATAGCCTGTAATGCAGCAACCATAAAACAAGCGTGATAAGCGAAATGAAGATTCTTGTGCAACAAACAATCATGAGTGCTTTCTGCTTTACAAGCAGGTAATCGGCATGCGGTTTCACACAAGCACATAATAAAATGGTGATAAAAAGTTCATTTTTAAACATGGGTTATGAAGGGCAATGCAATTCTGCCCCGTCTCATATTCATACCAATCAGAATACACATACAGCAGAAGCGACAGTCTAATGGCATCTATTACAGCTGATCAGAAAATGAAACTGGGCCTAGCATACTATAAACAATATTAAACAGAACCTTCTTCTGCCTGCCAAGTCATAGATTAAAGTCAGAAATGTCACAAATCAAAAGAATTTGGACATCTCAATGCCAGAACATGATAAGCTGAATATTCACAGACACCATCTTATGACCATCTACACATTAACCCAGATGAGCCAGGTAAGACACAAGATGGAGGACCATACAAGCTCAGAAGATGATGTCTCTATTTTCTTTTTTTTTTTTTTTTTTTTTTTTTAGAATATTCCACCTGAATGTGTTGAGAACTTCTGAGGTCCATGTCTGATCTTCAGTTCTAAAACCAAACACCTTTCAGTGAAATGCCTAATATAATTTCCTGTTTATACTTGGATGAGGACTGGTCTCATGGCCCTGGCTGTTCAGTAACTTAAATGAACCCAAATCACAACAGTGAAGTTTCATTAAAACAGAGGATTCAGCAACAGTTGAGGGTGTTCATAAACAGGCACAATTCCACCTCAGCAGTATTACAAGCATGCGAGTTACACATTAGCCTTGCAAACAGGTCCAATACATAAATAATAGCTGATAAGCACGGAAATAAAAAAAATATATAGAAAGAAAGAAAAGGGAAACGGCATACGCAAATGACACCTATGAACTTCGGAAAACAATTTATACTTTTTGATTATAATTTCTCCTGGTGCTGACTTTTGATGCAGATTTTTAAGCACTTGAGAAAATGTATGGTAGGCTACAGTGCAATCATTGTACAAAGTAGCTTCTTTTTCTCTCTCTCTCTCTCTCTCTCTCTCTCTCTCTCTTTTTTTTAAATAACTGAAAACATAGTAGACTACTAAAATGTAACACAATTTCAGTTTTTTTATTCATTTATTTATTTATTTATTTATTTTTTATTCACTTGTTAGAAGTATAAAAAGCTGACGCTAACTTAAATGGCACGTGGTGGAATTCAAAACCATCTATATCAAACTCCTATAACCATGTTTAAATGAAATTCAACTTTTCATTGAAACGTTTCTTTTATATTAAATACCGACACATGTCGAACTGACAGTCAACTATCAAAACGCCACAGGTAACACTTGAGGATGCCGCGCCAGAGCCTCCGTAACTTACCGCAATTATGCATTCTTGAACTCCACACCTGAAAAACTGATAAACTCAAAATAGTGTTGATGAGCGCCGTGCACAGTTTGAATGGGTGTGAAACCCAAACCACTCTCACTCCAAACAGGCGGTCCTCCTCCTCCTCCTCCTCAAACTGCTCGCTCGCTACCGAGTGCCAAACTGACGGACACTTGAGCGCCTCCCACAGGTACCGCGCACCTTATCTCGGCCTTTATAACCAATACACTGATTGATTAACCTTGAACTGAACACAAATACTTTTTGATGATTATATTGTACACATATATTATGGACACTTTTTTTTTTTTTAATTAATAAGACAATGTCTCTTGAAAAATGTATTAAAATTAGGCTTACATTTACATAGGAATTGTGTAATGTGCAGATATCCTTTTCATTAAACCATGGAACATTCTTAAAAGCTGGTAAAGAAATTCAGCTCTCTGTTCATCCTTCCTTCCTATCCTTCCTATCCCTCTGCTGACACTGCTGACATATACGAGAGGGAACCGGGTAAAGAAAATGCTTGCCAAACTAAAGATGGAGAAGGGTTTAAATGAGATGCGAAAACTAATAAACCTTTATTGGTTTTCGCATCTCATTTAAACCCAATTTCTTTTCTTCTTTTTTTTCTTTTTTTTTTTTTTTTGTATGTGTTGAAATAACATCATATCTCAGGGCAACACATTCTGATGGACTTGATGAACAACTGATGGACTTTTAGCTCAGTGTGCCATATATTAACTACAAGGCAATTATTTTTTCTGTTTTTATTTCTATTATGTGAATATTTTAAAGGGGAATAATGATTATTTATGGGGCATCTCACTCACACATTTCAATTAGTAATCAATGTTTGAGTTTGTCATTTGTGATTTTAAAACTTATTTGGCCGGCAATTGTAAGAGTTGTACACAAGAGTTGCTATTTGGAAATTGTATGCGTCAAAGATTTCGCTTACTCAGCTTCCTGCATGGGAGAACAGAGGGCTGCTTTTCCCTACAAATTTGAGTTTTTGCATTGTCACCAGTAAGTCACCATAAGAACTGAGAAATTACCAAAATCAATTCACTAAATTCTGACAGCTATCTGAATGTAAAGTTTGCCTCAGAAATGAATTAAGTAGGCCTACCATGCTTTCACAAGCTATTCACATATGAAGAGTCTTAATCTAAAATTATAATTCAGATCATTTTAAATAATTATAATAATAATGTATTTATTTAGAGCACTTTCTAGTATTGAATAATAGTAGGATTTTGAAAAAAAAGATTATTGTAATTTCAGATTATCTGACAAAGTACAGTCTCTATCGAGCTAGATGATTTAGTGTAGTTTTTAAGGTTGCAAACACAGCCCTTCACCAATCATCTTCCACTTGTGCAGAAGAACTGAGTGAAGTGGGGGGTTTTTGTGTGTGTTTTTTTTTTGTTTTGTTTTTTTGACAAATCTCCCAGTAATAGTGCCCCAAAAACAGGAAAAGAGGAAAGGAGTGCAGTTCATGTCCCCTCCACCTTCCTGAGTGAGCTGAGGGGAAGTGTCTGAAACATTAAAAACTGGTGTTCTCAGCACATAGCTGTGGTGTACAGGACAGGATCTATGTTCACTTTGACTGGTCAACGTTCCTCTTTGACCTGCACAAAGACACCATCAGAGCTGTATTGTTTTGTGACATAGTTGAATTTGATGAAGGCAGCTGACTTGGCACAGATAAAGTGCAGGTTTCTGATAGATCACTTTGAACATGACAATCTACATAAATAAACTGTGTATATTACACACTGTGCACCAGCAAATAATTTTTATGAAATAATTCAAATAGAAGTAATAATTCATATCATCGCACACAGATCCAGATTGTGCATTAAGATTAACATTTATAAACATCCACCAAACAGACACATACATTCTCAAAAGCCTGTAATCAGTAAAAACATTTGGACTTCTGATAAGTCAATAGTATTTGTTTGAGATTTCAACATGTTTGTGAAATCAAGGCTCTTGCAGTCACACAAAAAAGGGCTGTTTTTTTGCATAGACTAGTTTAAACTAAAGTAAGGCAACATTCAAACATGATTTGTTTAATGTTTTAAAGAATTTGTTGTATTTTCTAAAATAAATACAATATAAATATATCAAATAAAAAAATTAAATAGATTGTAATCCCCAGGACTGGGTAAGATTAAAATATATTTGGAAATGTATTTGCATATTCCTCGTCTGTATAAAACTATATAGAAATACTCTTAATGTTGTAGGGTAGGGGTTTAACATATATCGTGTCACAATACATCACAATACAAAACTGCAACAACATGTATCGTGGACAGTGACAATCTGTATAGTTCACTCAAAATGAAAATTACTGTGTGAGAAAAAAAAAGTTTACAGAGTTTTGGTGTCAGAACTAATGTAATTTGTATAAGTATTGTATAATAATGGAATGGGGGAATATTTGTGGGTCCTGATAATGCTAAACTTTACCACTTTAAAAAGTGGCCAAAATTATTTTAGTTTCTAGTCAGTGACAGTGCAAGTATATTCGACTAAAATAATTCTGTATTTGCAGCTTCCAAATCATGTATATTTTTGTTCTGGTGTCATAATTGTCCTGTGCATTGGGTTATCAGCACCAAGTCCAAGCCTATTAATTTCCACCCCAATGTAATATCAAATTTAGCATTTTAATCAGCAGTACATTTTTGTTAACTTTTTACCATATGTCTTGGAGTATCAATAATATTGTCATGGTCTGGTTGTAGCAGAGGTGAAACTGAATCTTAGTGCAGCAGTCTTTATTGATAACAAAAATCAAACAGAAATGCTCGGGTGTCTCAGAAATACCAACAACAAGAACAACCATAGCGACGACAGACAACTAGACTGGAATAAACACTGGGCTTAACAGTGGAACTAATAAGACCAGTGTGATGACGGCAATTCAGGGGACCAGAGAGGCACCGGAAGCTCAGGGAGGCACAGGTAGCTCAGGGAGGCAGGGAGGCGCCAGAAGCTCAGGGAGGCAGGGGGATGCAGATAGCTCAGGGAGTAGAGAGGCGCCGGAATCTCAGGGAGGCACAGGTAGCTCAGGGAGGCAGGGAGGCGCCAGAAGCTCAGGGAGGGAGGGGGATGCAGATAGCTCAGGGAGTAGGGAGGCACCGGAATCGGGAGGCACAGGCAGCTCAGGGAGGCAGGGAGGCACCAGAAGCTGAGGGAGGCAGGGGGATGCAGATAGCTCAGGGAGTAGAGAGGCGCCGGAATCTCAGGGAGGCACAGGTAGCTCAGGGAGGCAGGGAGGCGCCAGAAGCTCAGGGAGGGAGGGGGATGCAGATAGCTCAGGGAGTAGGGAGGCACCGAATCGGGAGGCACAGGCAGCTCAGGGAGGCAGGGAGGCACCAGAAGCTGAGGGAGGCAGGGGGATGCAGATAGCTCAGGGAGTAGGGAGGTGCCGGAATCTCAGGGAGGCACAGGTAGCTCAGGGAGGCAGGGAGGCGCCAGAAGCTCAGGGAGGCAGGGGGATGCAGATAGCTCAGGGAGTAGGGAGGCACCGAAATCGGGTGGCACAGGCAGCTCAGGGAGGCAGGGAGGCGCCAGAAGCTCAGGGAGGCAGGGGGATGTAGATAGCTCAGGGAGTAGGGTGGCGCCGGAATCGGGAGGCACAGGCAGCTCAGGGAGGCGCCAGAAGCTCAAGGAAGCACAGATAGCTCAGGGAGGCATGGAAGCACCAGAAGCTCAGGGAGGCAGGGGGATGCAGATAGCTCAGGGAGTAGGGAGGCGCCGGAATCGGGAGGCACAGGCAGCTCAGGGAGGCAGGGAGGTGCCAGAAGCTCAGGGAGGCAGGGCGGTGCAGATAGCTCAGGGAGTAGGGAGGTGCCAGAAGCTCAGGGAGGCAGGGGGATGCAGATAGCTCAGAGAGTAGGGAGGCGCCAGAAGCTCAGGGAGGCACAGGGAGGCAGGGAGGTATAGATAGCTCAGGGAGCAGGGAAGCGCCAGAAGAGCCAGAGGCGCATACAGCTCAGGGACGGCCTCCATGGCTCCCTGGCTCCAGCTCCTTGGCTCTTTGGCTCCTTGGCTCCCTGTCTGGGAGAGCAGGCAGTTCTGGGACTGGTACCCCTCCTACTCCCCCTCCTCCCCTCAGAAACAAAACATGAACAAACAAACTTAAAACAGAACAAAAATCGTATAGAGTTCAGTATCATGATATGTATCAAATCATGACGTGAGTCTCGTTGTACTCTTATATCTAATATTACAGAGACTGCTAAAAGCATTTAAAAAAAATCTATAAGAAAATATAGATTCTGTGATATACAAAAATTCAGGTAAAAGCAGGCAAAAACAGCTTGAAATACATTAGTGAAATAACATTAGACATTTAACTTAACATTAGACAGTTACGGTAAATGCTGTGACATCACATGATTTAAGATATCTGGGAAAGTACAACGATATACAAACCTTTGGAGACACATTTCCGTGAACTCTAAAAGCTTGATGTTAATTATTAACATTGAATCAATGCTTAAATACAAGTGTACACATTTCTACACACATTCAAATGACTGTCCAAAGCTTCACCATGAAGGCTTTAGCTGCTTCATGTGTAATGCTATGCCTTTTTTATCAGGCTAATGGAAAGAGCATAACAGACCACATGTAAGTATGCACAATTTCAGAAACTGGAGTGTATGCTACACTGTTAGATGTGTACAAAGTTGTATCTTTCTGTTTATTTTTAGTGTTAAACCAAAGTTATGCGCTAATATGGAGTTGGAATAGTAAGTTATTATTATAAAGCTGATCATTATTTGTCCTTTTTGAAGGCGAGGGTCCAGACGGGAGGTGAGGGAAATTAATGATCCTGCATCAATCAACTGCAAAATGAGTGCCTGGTCCCAGTGGTCATCCTGTGACCCGTGCACTAATACCACGGTACTGGAATAGCTTTTCTTCTCTGTATAATGCTGTTCAAATTGTCATCTGAAATCATTCTGATTTAATATTTTGAAGAAATGTGCAGCATTCACCTGTGCTTGTGTAACACAGCATCGCTCTAGGGGCATTGAGGTTTTTGGGCAGTTTAAAGGCTCTAGGTGCATATACCCAATTGGAGAGAAGAGACTCTGTAAACCTTCTACCAAATGCCAGATGGACCCTCCACCAGTCTGCAAAAGCTCTCAATGGCAGTGTGCTTCAGGTCAGTATATTTTGTTTGTGCAAAGTTGACTGGTAGGTGTTTAGTTGTAGGGTGAATTTGCTAAGCAGTATTCAGCATTAAACATATTACTCTACCCTCAGGAATATGTATAAACAAAAATCTAAAGTGTAATGGAGATAATGACTGTGGAGAGTTAGATACATCTGATGAAGACGAGTGTCCCGACATCAGGACACCTTGCGGCAAGACAGCTGTATTTGAGTCTGACCTAGCCATCCAAGCTGGATACGGGTCAGAGCCTTTTGTAACTTAATATTGTATATTTGTATATTAATAATAATGTACACATCCATTCAAAAGTCTGAGGTCAGTACGATTTTTTAAAAGAAATTAATTCTTTTATTCAGCAAGAATGCATTAAATTGATCAAAAGTGAATGTAAAGTCATTTAGAATGTTACAAAAGATTTCTATTTCCATTTTTTAAGTGTCCTGAAAAAAAGTGTCTTGAGCACCAAATCAGCATATTAGAATGATTTCTAAAGGATCATGTGACACTGAAATCTGCAGTCTGCTTAAAGGGGTCATGAACTGAGAAATAGATTTTTCCTAGAGCGTTTGGCATATAAGAGGTATTTCATATAAGAATATCCTGTAAGTTTCAGAAATGAAAACATCCTTGTTAAAAAAAAGTCCAAAAACAGCTTTTATTGTAACCACGCCCAGATAACGACTCATTGTGGAATGTGCCATATAGTAATAGATAGGTGAAAGACCGCCTTTGCAGAAGAAAATCAATGCCTACTTCATCGTTGCAACTTTGGCCCTGTCCACTGGTGTGTTAGTGAGATGACGAGGAGAGAAGAGCAATACAGGATCAGTAGACTAAAAGTAACCTTCCAAATGATCCTAATGCTAGGAATGTGGTTATTATGCTCTCAGTTGAGCATTATTTATTTGCAGGGCTTGACATTTCAGATTTCAGCTGTGGTGGGTAAGGCAGTCACTCCCACTAGCCACTTTGGTGGGTTGAATATAATTTCAGCCTACAGCCAAATTAAATGCCAAGCCCGTCGTATCACAAAATTACAATTCAATTCTTTATTGATTAACTTGCAGTTAGTGCTGAATGACACATAACAGAAGCGCTCTCTCACGTGCGCGCTCTGTCCCACGCCACGCGATCGGTTCTCCTTGTGCCTGAAAAGTCAAATATGTCAACATGACACACAGCACACAGATATCAAAATGTCCATCGTGTGGAGTATCTCGCATAAACACAGTCGGTTATGGCTTAAGTGTACGTAAACAGGTGGGTAATAACTGGATATGTGTCAGAATATTATGTCCATGCATTCAGCAGCCCAGTTAAATACCTGTCTGTCATTAATGTTAATCAAACAACTACAGAGGTTAAATACATGTATACATATGAAATAAACCTACTGTATCTGAAAAAAAGATTTTTTTTTTTAAAATTACTAGTTAATAACACTTTGTTATTTTACATAGCCTAACAAAAACAACTCATATCATATTAAATTTCTCATATTAGCCTATGCTCATATTGCCCACCCCTTGCCCACCAGCACATACCACCTTATATACTATGTAGCCTTGATTTGGGTGGTCACTCTGCATTTGAAAGTTTGAAAGTTTGAAAGGGTTTTAAATCTTCTAAATCATGTAAAATGACTCAAAATCAAGTAATTTAAGCATCCTAAAGTCAACTTTAATCATATAAAATGTAATTTCCAAACAGCAAAATTGTGGCCAGTAACTTTGGAAAACCACTAGCCACAGTGGCTGGTGAGCAAAAAAGTTAATGTCAAACCCTGTTTATTTGTATTCGGTACATTTCACAGTGGATTCTTTTGGTAAATCAGTCGCAATTTTGGTGCAGGTTTTACAAAAACAACATGCAAGTAACCATGTTAATTCTAATGCCTGATCTGTGACCAGTGATTTCTGAAATGATTAATGTACAATCAGATTCTTTGTCTATGTATCAGTAAATCAAACCAGTGACTAAACGGTCAACTTCACACTGTTTCTGTTAGTAGGATGAAAATAATCTGTCATTTAAACTGTGATTAAATTATATATAGAAAGCGATCAAAGAACATTCCCTTTATTTTACGTTCCCACGCTAAATGTTTTTATGAGAGAGTTCTACGTCTAATACTTAGCTATTTCATATGCAAAGATGTTAGCCAATCACAGCATGGTCTTTTATTGCAGTCTCACAGCAGACACGCCCCTTAAAAGGAAAAATGCCTTTTATTTCTAAATTATGACAATTTTTGATATAAAAATCATACTAACATTTTAAGTGCACCCCAGGAAACATTATAAAACAATAAAACAATGCAGTTCATGACCCTTTAAAATTTAGCTTTATAATCACAGGAATATGTACATTCATATTTTTACTGTATTTTTAAATAATAAAAAAGAGACCAACCCCAAACTTTTGAGCAGTAGTTTACGTAATTAACAGATTGAAATATGCTGTTAAAGTACACTGTGCTATTTCATGTTTTAGAGTTTTGCATTAACTAATGTCAAGCCTGTCATTTTTGTTGGCAATTATTAAAAAAATTTAATTATGATTATAAAATAAAGTACTAACTGACTATATTGCAATTTTTAATAAACTTTGGCATACACAACTTCTGTACATATTCTAAAGATGTTTAATTCTCCTCTCAACAGAATAAATATTCTGGGATCTGGACCTCGAATGAATCCCTTTAATAACAGATTATATAATGGCCAATGTAACCGGATCAGAAATCCATATACATTAGAATATAACAGACTACCCTGGAACGTTGGAGTTCTCAGCTATGAGGTGGGTCACTCAGTTTACTGTATGCATGATGTCAACTGTAGTTTTACAAAGGTTTTGAGTATTTATTGAGAGCAAAACTGAAAGAAACAAACTGTAAATCTCCTAAAAATGAATGCAAGACAAACAAACAGACAAGTATAAGGTTAAACGCACTTAAATTCTGACAAAGACACACATCTTAAAAACACTATTTTTAGTCTTTACCCATGTCTTTTCATCTTCAGACAAAGGTGGAAGAGAGCAGCTCCAAAGAGATGTATGAGGACATTCACTCTTTAATAAAAGAGATAACTTCAGAATCCTCCAACACTATTGAAGTGGGCTTAAGCTTCAAATTTTCACCGACTGAGCACTCCAGTGCTGGAGCAGGCAGTGCTGGTGAGGGTGCTGGTGAGGGTGCTGGTGAGGGTGCTGGTGAGGGTGCTGGTAAGGGTGAGGGTGAGGGTGCTGGTGAGGGTGGAGAAGCTGCTAGTCCCATTAAGGATGGAGAAGCTGAAGGTCCTGGTGTGGGCGGTGAAGCCGAAGGTCCTGATGGGAGCCAAAATGCTGCTCCTGGCATAGATTTGAGTATATCAGGAGGAGTTGACACTAAGACAGAAAGAAAAAATATCATCAAACAGCTGTCAGAAATCAAAACAACCAAGGTGAGTGAGATTAAGGTTTATTGGTTTTATTGCTTTCTTGAGCAATTATTATTTTTTACCCGTTTGCACTTTATTTATTATAATTCACATCTTCAGGCTCATAAACCACCATGTTCATGGAGAACAGACTGAAATTCAAAACTGAACAAAGACACAAAAAATATACACAATAAATACGTTGTTTGTTTATGTAGGGTATGAAAAGAAATAATAAAGACTACCTTCTCAAATTAGCAACATCTGTGTTGCTTCTACTACTAGCATGTGTTCTCTTTCAGAGAAAGACCTTCATGAGAGTGAAAGGCAGAGTGGAGCAGGCCACCTACAGGATGAGACAGCGAGGGCTGGAGGTATCCTCAACATTCTTGGATGACGTGGATGCCCTGCCACTAACATATGAGAAGGGACAGTATTTTGCTTTCTTGGAGGACTACGGAACACACTTCACCAAGAACGGAAAGTCCGGTGGAGAATATGAACTTGTTTACATAATGAATGAGGATATCCTCAAGCTAAAACGTGAGTTTAAAATCACATTTCAAGTTTGTTTTAAAGCCTGGAGACCTTGGGGGTAACATCACAATATGCTACTGCAATTCCAAAAGATATTCAAATATACTGTATGGCATTTAAATGACATTCATTAATGTAAAGGCGTTAATGGGTACTTTTTCAGACTGAGAGCCTCATTAAAGGATTATGACTTTATTTGATGGTTCAATTTTATCTAACTACAGAGGTCACTGAAACCACGGTCAGGGACTGTTTCGAGCTTGGAATTCGAGCCAAAGTGCAGATTGGAGTCGGAGAAGGAGAAGGACGCGTTAAACCAGTAAACAAGTGTGATGCTCTAACAGAAAAACCCACAGGTGTGTATGTGTATACGTTTGTTTTAATAGTAAGATATTAAAGGAATAGTTCATTCAAAATGAACACAAAAAAGAAGATATTTTGAAAGGTTGTTTTTTTTTTTTTTTTCGTGCAATAAAAGTCAGTGGTATAGGTTCCTGATGTACAACAAAATATCTTCTTTGCGTTACATGGAGGAAAGGACATGAGGGTGAACAATGATGACAGAATTGTCATTTTTGGTGAACGTTAATTTTAAATGAATTTGCTTACAAATTGTTTACCAGATGACAAGGACAGTAAGGGGGTTATTGATAAGGTGCTGATCGCAGTGAGAGGGGGCAGTCCAGCCTCAGCAGTAGCCATGAAGTCTCAGCTCACTAAAGATGGCATTCTAGACTATAATCAATATGTGGAATGGGCAAAGACCGTCTCTGATCTACCCGCTCTCATTCACAGTGATGTGAGAAACTTCACCTTCACTTTACATGCCAGTGCATGCGTGGTAACTAACTGCTGTAATGGAACACAATTTGTTTTAATTTTTCGGCCAGCCTGAACCCATCTACAATGCGATCCCTTTGGACTTTCCGGATGCTCAGCCGAGGCGGGACAATCTCAGAAGAGCCCTCGATGACTATGTGGCCGAGTACAGCGTGTGTAAGTGCCAGCCGTGCCAGAACGGTGGCACTGTGATCCAGATAGACGGGGAGTGTAAATGCATGTGCCCACCAGGGACTGAAGGTGTCGCGTGTCAGAACGTTGACATGAAAGAAGGTGTGTGTTTCTGTGTGCAACGGCCTGTAAAACATCCATAACCTTCATTTCTGTTGCTTTGAGTTGAGCGTTCCGTCTATCTCTCTTCACACATTTCTAGGCAAGACTTTTGAACAGCTGGGGAACTGGGGCTGCTGGTCTTCCTGGTCCCTCTGCTCCGGAGGCCGTCGCAAACGGACGCGCATCTGCGATACTCGTGGTGTACCAAACGGAATCTGCAGAGGAGATACAACCAGTGAAGACTACTGCTAAGAATCACAGTCATCTAAAAAAATATATGTAAACAAAATATGAAAATAAACAAGTTCAATTACATGTGCTTTCAGATATTACTCTCATAAAGTTTTATGGTATTCGATCACGCATTTTTTGACAACACTGCCGCCTTGTGGTCAAAATAGGCAGTACATCCCAAATAGTTTGCATTGCATGAATCATACTTTGATTTCATGGTAGTCAAATGACTATAGTACTGTAAGTAATTTACAAAGGTAGTTCAAAAATAGGTAGTTATAAAAATAAATAAACCGTTTGTTTTTCTTCCTCTCCCAAATATCACACATATACTATTTAGAAGATATAAGTGAAATCACTTTTATAATGCAAAGCTGGTAGGAATGATGTTATTATGAGTTATCAGTAAAGCCACAAGACGTACTCACACAAAGAGGAATTAACCCATAACAGTTGGCATTTATGTGACAATGCACCCTGATTGATTGTGACCAACCAGACATTAAATAATTTAACTTAAACTTGGATTTGACTAGAATCTGTTTATACACATTTTTATTTTACCATCCCCATTTTTTATTATTTATTTATTTTTGTGTGTGAGTTGCCTACATTGTATTTTAGTTTAATGCTCAGGTTATCATAATCATAAACAAACAAAAAACATCAAAAACATGTTTTTGATCTATTTTTGTTTATGATCCAACATGAATATGCTGACATAGGCTATACAAGAACAGTGTTTTCGGCCACACAAAGAAGGAATGAGGAATAGATGTGATGTTGAGGTAGATGGCTCACTTTTCACTCATCTTGGGCCTCTAGAGGTCAGGTTAATAGAGTAGCCCTCTTAACTCCCCATTGAGCCTCTGAGAAGCTCCTTTCAGCTTCAAAACCCTTCAAGAGTCAACTTGTGGCACCAATGGCTTTAGACTGAGACCCCATCTAAAAGCAACACTCCAAACCAAGAAAAAAAGTGCACACGTGCAACTGGAAAGAAAAAAAGCAATTAGATGTACATTCATCAAAATGTTTCTTGTATGGTGAATTCTTCAATAGTAAAAGTCCATCAAACTTTTTTTTTTTTTTTTTTTTTTTAGTATTCTAACATAATTAATATTGACCCATTGTTCCTAGAGAAAAGGAAAATATCTCCAAGCAATGAGCTGAAAGGTGCACCTCCTTCTCCACCCCCAAAGAAAAAATTAAATGTCCCAGTGCAGTCAGATTCTGACTTCCCTGAGGTCATGGCATCCATTGAAGTTTCTAAGAGCCGTCACGCCACATTACCTTTCCCATCTGTCTCGGCAGCGTGAAAATTAAGTTATGCCCCATGTCAGCACAGTTTTGTTTCTCTTCTCTCACTCTTTTCACTGCTCTTCATCCCCTTGATGGAAGAAAAAATGGATAGAGAAGCACAATCAAGTCATATGCACTCATGCAGTCCAGCTGACTATTTCAGACTAAAGTATGCTGATGGTGTGGAGGGGTCCTCTGTAGGGTCATTCAGAAAAGGTCCTTTACTGCTTGCCCTTCCCCCAAATTCCTTCTTTTAAGAACCCCTTAAAAACCAACCCCCTCTTCCCATCCACTGACAACTGAACCTCACCCCTCTCCCACATTCCCTGCTCAAAATGTTTTTATGTATATGCCCCAGTCAACAGATAAAATGTGCTATGGGAAAAGTTTCCACAAAGACAAACTGCTCCTTGTCTAATATTTTACGTAGGACCATTATATAGATGAACTGTTTTCAGTTGAAAGGAGGGTTGTGAATTTTTATCGCATGCTGAATCTTACAACAACGCAAACTCCAGCTAGATGCACAGCAACTTTTAAGACTTTGAAATAAATAGGTAACTTTCAATAGGTAAAGTTGTCTTTCACTTTTCTCACACTCAAATCAGTGGACATAACTGGATTAACCGCAGTGTTGTCAGTTTTAAAGGGGCCTGTTCTCAAGAAAAACTCAATGTGACGGGTTCAACACAGCATGTCTGATCTGAGAAACGGCTCCCCTTTTACTAAGTCCCATGGGGCCCTTCACCTGACGAGGATAATAGTCAGTTCACCTCACCTTGTTACTTCTGAGCGGAAAAGTTTAGTTAGACAGTATGCAGTCTTTGGAAAAACTTCCAACATGAAACCTGCAGAAAATAATTGCCAAATATCTGGTAAAAAAAAACAACAACAAAAACAATTCTAAAATATTTAAAAAATATGACATATTTCATATATGTAATTGTTGCTTAAATGTTATAAGAGAAACTAAAATCTATTTATACTGTTTATTTATGCAAAATATTTACTCTTCCCAAAATAATATATTTACATTTTTTCTAGTACAATGTATTGCAAACATTTATAAACACAAATAAAGTGTAGAAAAATATTAAATAATATAAGGTGTGTCTCAATTCACATACTTGTGCACTATTCTATGCCATTTTTATAAATATAGTGAGTAGTGTGTTCATACTGAAAATTCCAAATAGAAAAAGTGCACTTTAAAATACCCGGATGATGCACTCAATTAACCGAAAAAAAAACTAAATGTGGAATGTTGGACACTTCATGCAGCTTCAATTACGTAGCGGAGCAGGAGGGGCAATCAGACACTGATGTTCAATGACAAAATAACAGTACAATATTCATACACTACAAGGTTGAGTACATGCATAGTGTATAAGTGCATAGTGTAACATTTGGGACACAGCTATAGTTTTTAAAAAGTAACCTCCTCCACTTCTTCATTTGTGCCAGATTAACATCATTTACATTGTACTCATCCTTCTGCTCTCTCAAGAATGTTCAATCTGCTCTTTCTAGAGGTGTCAGCTAGAAGACAGAATGAAGTGCCTGGTCATTGTGTGCTGCCTCTATTGTGTGTTTAGTATTAGCATGACAGAAGTGCCACTCGACTTCTCCTTCATTCATTAAGACTGGGGAGCCTTGTCCCGCATCTGCCTCGAAATGAAGCGCCACGGCTACCATCTTGGATCTTTAGAAGTCTTGTAACATAAGCATAAAAATTCACTATTTTTCCAATTATTTATTTCTGTGAGAGTCTGATATTTTTAAGGTGTTGGGGGAAGGGCAAATTCGCTTATATTTTATGGGATAATGCCTTTCTTTTGTTTTTGGAATGCTAACTATATCAAGCTGTATTGTCATATCAAACTTCACAGAAAAAAAGAGGCATATGGAATCCAAGAGGAGATTTGTACTATAAGTGCTACTCAAACCGAGAAGCAAACTCTTTTAAGCAATGACAAGCCCATAAACACACACACTCACACAGTAGCAGACCGAATACGTTTGAGATGGCTACTTGAGGCTTCATTCACGCGAACGCCGCTTTTTTTCCCTCGTCAGCCTGAGTGAAGACTTTAAATAAACACTCGAGCTCTGAACAAATAAGCCAGTCAAGGCCTTACTTGGCTCATGTTCAACAATTTGTTTCCTTAGATGTTGAGTGTCTCTGGGAACTTAGACTAACTCCTTCTGTAAACATTTATGTTTACAAGGTCAAGTGCGGGAACAGAGAGAGGCAAAATGTTTGACTAGCAGATTACTTTGGTAACATTTATAAACTGCAGTGGGTGCCAGGTGGAAACGACAGCCCAAGAACATTAATGACTAAATTAATTACTTAATATTAATTCAAGACATATGATATTTAATGCTCACTTGATAGTATATTATTATGATAAATGGTAAGCTAAAATAAAATTTCATCTGCTCTCAGCTGTACAGTAGAAAGTAAAAACATACCTTACTTGACAATAGATCTGCATGGTAGACATGCCGTAGGGTCAGTAGAGAGCTGCTGCACAACTGATAAATAAAACAATCATTAAAATCTAGTCGTTATTCTAGTAAGTTATCTGAGCTTAACAAATGTAGACCACTTGTTTTGGTTTGTATAATGAAACAAAAAAGGTAAAATGGTTTTGTAATAATCTGAAGCCAATTTTTATGAACATTATAAACAGTATTACATGGTATTATTTATCAACATTATTCACACAATTATATGATACAAAAACGCACACATTTACAATAACCAAGTTGTTCACCTACAATTTACACTGACCATCTTTCATACAAAAATAAACTTCCAGTATTACTTTTTTATCTCTTTGAATAGAAGTTTCCACAATAGTTCATAATAACTTAATATATAGTGGAGCACATATTTCAATCAAATTTTCTTGACATCAAAAACTATTTACTCCTTTTCATGGTGTGCAAATTTTGGCAGATCAACTAGGTTTTGGAACAACCTTCAGCTCTGGGATTCTGGTTTTCTTCCACCATTTTCTTAACCACTGGTCTGTTTCTCTTGTGCAACTGTACATTATAAGCACCTAAGCAAATGCAAATATAGGGTCAAATACAACGTGCGAATTATTCAATCACTTTCATGGATGCTACTTTTCTGTCAGTAGGCCTAACAGTTTTTGATATGAGAAAAAACAAAAACAAACAAACAAAAACAAAATTGTGTGTCACCAACAATAAAGTGATAAGTAATTGGCTACTTGTAATGTTTCAATTGAGGGGAACCCCCCCTCCCTTAATTTTCCACCAAGGGTGCTATTTCATTTCGGTTGCTGGGCCCCAATTCGTGTCCTGGCGTCAGACCTATAGACCTTGCGAAATTAACTTTGCAAGTGTCTTGATAAATGTTACTTTTGCGGACACTCCCTTACGAAAATGAACCATGGTTTTATTACAAATAAAACCAAAAAAACATGGTTATTGTAGTTAAACCATGGTAACCACAAATTAACCACTCTAACCATAGTTTAACCATGGTATTTGTGGTAAAACTGTGGTTATATAAATGGTAATCAATTAGCCAAAAAACCATGGTTACTACACTTTTACTACAATAAAACCATGGTTATTTTTCGTAAGGGCTGAAACGTTGAAAACTGTTACACGTAGCCTAAAGTTATTTGTAGCCTATAGGCTATACCCCGACACAATTTTGTTTTGACTTACATATAAGGGGGGTGCAAGTTCTAATTCAGGGGGGTTAGAACTTGTCCCATTTCCACAAAATATGCAGCTAACAACTCTGTAAACATGCCTTATCTTAATACGAAAACAAAATAAAAAAGTGTCAAAATGGTGGACACCACAATCGAACACTTCTGTGCTCTTAAATCCCAGGCATCACTCTCTTCATCCTCATAATCCGTCTCGTAGTCGTCCTCCAAGTCGTCCTCGGTATCGGAAAAGCCACTACCGCCATATCTGTCGTTAAAGCAGAAGTTTTTCATGCTTACTTTGACATACTCGCATATGGTCCTCTCTGTGCCGTCGCACACGCAAGTGTCCAGAAGCTGGGCTTTGGGAATGGAGCGCATGTTCGTGATGACCCGCCGGCAGTCGTCCGAACAGCGCTCTCCTCCGAACAGTTTCCTGCAGTTATACAGATAGTCCCGCATGGCGGTGCTGCACTCTGGATCCTTCTCGCACTGCTTACGGGCTTCGGTGCAGCCCATGTGGCTGGTTCTGGGCATACAGGGCTCGATGGCTCGCTTGGTCATCTTGCATAAAGTGTCCGAGGAGCACTCGCAGTCCTCCAGTGCCGGGCCGTTCACAGTCAGGTTGAGTTGAATGATGGACGAAATGCAGTGGCTAGGACATTTCTTCCTATTGCCGTTTATTACCGGACCGCACGCGTGTAGATACTGAGTATACGCGTAGTGACACTCCGGTTCTCCTTGGCACTTCATGATGGCCTGCCAGCATATCAAACGCTGGCTGTGTGCCGGTGATGCGGTGGATAAACGACTAAAAAATATCAACGCACAGCCGATGGACAAAATCAATATCTGCAGCCGTAGAGTGACTGCAGGGTTGCCAGACTGTGCCATTCCTTGATGTGCCCACATGCAACAGCTTAAAAGTTAATTTATTGGGTCAAGGGTTTCCATTTGTTTGTCCATAATCCATAGCCTAATGTTTCTCTGTTCTTACCAGAGATTGAGACGAACAACTCCCCTTGTTCCATGCCCGCCGTCGTCTAGCTGCGTTTTGTTGACCACTTTAGTTAAGTGTGCTCATATTTGTTCCTTCACTATTCACAGAAACACGCATCGAAATGCATCCACGGTCAAAACTCCAAATGTTTGGAGTGAATCGCATTTGCTCACTGCCGCGAGAGCAAACCGTGCAGCAACATCTTGATGCGCGTCGACTCTTTATTCTCGCTGCTCTTGATTACAGTAATCCTGCGATAAACCGACGCTTTATAAATTACTTCGAAATATCAAAAAAAAAAAAAAAAGCGATCTCACACTGCACACTGTTCAAATAACTAATCTGGAAAAAGTTCAACTCACTCTGACTCCTCTCTGAGACGTCTTGGCGCATCAGACCACAGAAGTATGCATGCGGCACACTATTGGTCCGATCAGTTGTTGTGATTCCTGACGTCATTTGAGGGTGGAGGTCAGAACTTGATGAAGGTCGAGAATGTGGAGAGGGTGCGGGCCGTGATTTGACTTGATAAAGCATCAGTCCCCTCCTACAGTAACAGTGCTAGAATATTTTGGCTGTCCAAGTGCATTGCAAATCTCATCCGAATCAGCACCCAAACAGCACTACATATGTTCAGTTCTAACTGTGTAACTATTTTAACTTATTTATCTCAACAGACCTCAGCATGTCTTAAGAAGTATCAATAAAAGTAGCATATTAACCTGCGCTAGATAAATAACATGAAGGAAAGGGACAACTTTTATAGGAAAATATTTGAATAAGGTTAATACTACAAAACACCATTCATCATTTAATAACGTTCAATAAAATATAGCCTACATGTTATTTTGTTTGATTTAAAATAGAATGACCTTAAAATACGTTGGATTCTCAGTGAAATGTCTTGATCTATTGCATCTATTCCTCACAAAGGATGAAATCGATCAATGTTTATCAGGTCAAGTTTGCTTTCTAAGATTCTAAAGGATTTATTTATGTATTCATTTATTGCAGACAGATTCATGTTCTTATATTTTACATTGGTTTATGTCTCACCAAGTCTCGTGTTAACGCACAATAAATGACGGATTTAATAGGCAGCATTTTGCAGACAGTTGTTTTATTTTGCTGAGGAGAATTACCATTACAAACACCTGTAGACAGTTCAAGGTGTTTTCTGTGACGACCTGCCCTGAACATTGCATTTGGTGCGCAGTGAAGGGTCAGGACTGCACGAACCATCCTTTGTTCCTTTCTGGTCGGTTTGATTGCCTATGGAGCAAAATAGCAGCTGTTGCAACCTTTTTTCTTCTGTTCTCACACCCAAACTTCCCCATCCTCTCCACAGCATTATACAAAAAGCCCTGGCTTGTTAATGTTAATGCAGTTTAATGAGATTAAATATATATTTGATGTTATATACAATATGTATATCTCTAAATTCCATGAAACAAATTTCCGATTTCCGTCTCTAAATGACTGATGTTCATCACCTGGCCTAGATCCGCAGAAAGCTTTCGGAGAACAGAGCGGACTGTGTTATCCATGCCACACTGACCCGATCACACTGCTGCACTCAAACCACAAAGCTTGGGCAGCTGGCCAAAAATGCCCCCTATCCCTACCCCCAACTTTCAACATGTTCTCCTTTTCCCAATTAGAGAGATTAGATGGCCTATTTGGGAGGAAAGGAGCAAACAATCTCATGCAAATTCTCTGACATTCCATGGTAAAACTGTAATACGGCACATCCATTTCTCACAAGCACTTTTTGTTGAAGTGAAGAAATTAGATGATGGCTAGTGAGATTCGCAATGTTGTTCTGAATGGGTAATGAGAAAAGTGCTGTAGTTTATTTCAAATAATAGATCCATCACACTTTCTAAAATCACAAAACTATAACACAACAAGCAATGAAACTGCTTGCCCAACACAGTGAGAAAACAGAATATGAGCCCTACATTTTCATTCACACACAGAGAACTCCAAGCAACTCCAGAGTTCAAGTCTTCACTCCTCACAAAGGATGAAATTGTTCGATCTGGTGAGACTATTACTGCAAGATGTTGGCATTTCCTTTTCGTATAGAGAGAACTGCTGTGAAATGTATTCAGAATCTCTCTGAGGAGTCGGTTGTTCCCTCTTGCCAAGCTGTCAGACCTGTTTATCATTATTTGCTGTAAAGTAGCCCAGGCTTTGCGATCAAGGGAAAAACTAAAAAAGATTGTTCGGTGGAAAAACCTGGATCAGAGATTTGTCTAATTATTTGTATAATTTGAGTTCTAGAAAAGTTGTAGCTCTTTCCGTACACACATGCTGCCGAAATCCAGCGTGAATCATGTCAGTGTTGGAGGCAGACCAGAAATGAAGCGAGCCAAATTTTTTTCTCGCTCAGATGAAGCCTGAGGCACGAACGGACAGATCTGGCCTGCTTAACTTTAGCCAGTTCCATACTTAATACTTTTACAGATATTTTACAGAAGTTGTAAATAAAACAGAGATTACTGGAGCATATTTGACAAGGAATATATTCTACTTCAAAATGTTTAATTCAATGTGTTACTTGCAGTTTCTTTATAATTATTAACTGTGAAGTTCACTAGCAATTTCTGAGTGAATATTGTACACCAACATTTTATCGTTTTATTTTATAGTCAAATTCATTCTTTCATTCATTCATTCTTTCCTTAATCATTTATTAATACTGTATCTTATTTTTTTAAGCTTGCCTGGTGTACTCTTTGCTTTCTTTCAATAAATAAATAAATAAAATAAAAATAACACAGCATTTCCTTTTCCTGTTGAAACTGTTTGAACTGTTGCCCACAGTGACAATAAGTCATAACAACTCTAGAATAGGAATGCTGAGGGTTTTTTTGGAAAGAAGATACATGGCTTTCTCAGCACTCCAGAAGTCTCAGTCTTCACGTCTCCACCACTGTCACAAATGATTACACAGACTCAAGCCTCATTGCCAAAAACATATTCATCAGCACCTCCCTCGTAAAGAAGCTCTCAAAGGCACAGCAACTGCAAACTATGATATTAGTTTGTTGCCAAAACGTCCCGGCTCCAGTCCAGGCTTTCTTTCTGATTTAATGGAAACAGCTGTTTACTGTCTCTCTGTTACTTTCACTGGTCTATGTTTGTTTAACTGTCTGCTTTCTTTTTCATAACTCAAGCAAATGTTTCTGAATGACCTGTTGCAGCCATTTCATGGGTCTTTTTTATTGGGAAGACCCTCTCTAAAGCGTTTTATATAAATACCATCTGTTGGACTGAGCACATACTTTTATGTGGAATTTCGGTCTTTTAAAGTCAAGGATTGAAATGTATCGCAAATGTCTAGTATGTAACACATCCACCTCGGCTATCATAATAAACTGTGTGTGAGTGTGTGTGTGTGTGTGTGTGTGTGTGTGTGTGTGTGTGTGTGTGTGTGTGTGTGTGTGTGTGTGTGTGTGTGTGTGTGTGCGAATGCGTGTGTAAAAATCCATATCGTACTAAGCTAAAAGCATTAAATGGATTGTTGGCCCTTTACTGTCCTCACTTAGACAACCTGTAAAGTGCACTTGACCCTAAAGTAATGGTCTGGTAATATTTAAACAGTGCGGTCATAGTTACAAAGCATCTGTGAAATGAATAGAACAGAAATGAGGGCTGTTTTCACAGTGGTAAAGCTGATTTCTTGAACAGAATTTCATTAATAATGTGCAAAATGTTAAATCATTGAGAGCTTTGAAACAATCATCTCTGGATGTTTGGTTGTGTGCTGCCCTAATAGATCTAAATAGAAAATATGCTAAATAACCTGCTCATTTTTTTATTGAGACGGGCATTACACTGAATAAAATTGACGACAGACTCTACTCTACAATATACGCTATACTCATATGACTTTGAAACAAGCCACATGCTTCTTTTTTTTTACATTGTTATTATACATCTCCAAATTGGTATGCATCAGCACTGCTTTTGGATGTACATCAAATCCCCATTGGTTGTTTTACAAGTTACACTCCTTGCAAATTATTATTATTTTGTGTGTTGTCTATTAATGATATTTTCAGTTCGTCAGAACACACAACAGTTTGAACATTAAAATCAGCATGAAATTTCTTTACTGAGTGAAGCATCTTATCGAACAAGACAGAATGCAGGACGGGACTTGATTTTGTCCATGAGGAATTGATTGGAAGGTGGAACTGCTAATTAAATGGATGAGCGACAGTTTGCTAGAGCTCGAAACTTGTCTGGCCATTGGACAACCTTATTGCCCTGCCCTCGCGTCAGTGTACATGACATCAGAGAAGAGATGTAGTTGCATCGTTAATGTTTAATGTTAAAGGAGTAGTTCACTTTAAAAACGTTCAAAACCCCATCGATTCGATTTGCTTTTTTGAGTTTGCATCGAATGTTCTTCGACTTTTATACATAATAAATTTGTTTGTGAATAAAGATTGATCTGTTGAACGCAGTTATTTTGAGTTAGATGCCAAATGTTCTCCTCCTATTCAAATTTGACATTGAAGGCGTGCATTCAACATATTTGCCCACCGGAAACTATAGTTGCCACACATTCAAATATGATTTTCAAGAAAAGAAAGAAAAAAAGAAAAGAAAAAGAAAACCTGGGGAAAATATATGCAGAACATGTTCACATAGGACACTATTAACATGACTATATGCATGAAACCATTCAGAAAAAAATTGGGAACAAATGGGTTAAAGGTGTAGGAGGCATATTTAAAACAATAATAATAATAATAATAATAATAATAATAATAATAATAATAATAATAATAATGTGCATCACTCACAATAAACATGGTGAACATGATTTTATGGTGACTTACAAGAAAATTATGAATTACTTATTGCTGTTGTGAAATTTAAAGCATTACTGTATCAATATGCATCTGTATCTGTATGTAGTGGCATATTCAGCTATTTCAGCTTGCTGTTGTGTCAAGTAATGTTAATAGTGTTAACCATTTTTCATAAAAAAATAAAAATATATGAAATTTGTTCCATGTGAGCTAACTGACATCATAGCTCTCTTATCCCAAGACGGTTTGACCAATTAAGCCTAAATATGTTTGATGATTAAAAGAGAAATCATGGAGGTCCTGAGCAGAGCTTTTTCTCTCCCAATTTAGATCATTTTACATTCTTGTACAATTTATAATCTTATTTTGTAACATATTTTGGGAAACCGACACACAGCTGTTGGTCACTTAGTTACAAATCAAAATCAAGTTTTGGTATTTACCTTCTCATCAAGTAAACTCACTATAGTAAACAACACTGAAAACAAGTCTAAACATGATATACCATGACCTGCATTGATGTTTAAGTGCATATACATCACATGTGCACTAATGCCAAAGCAAAGCAGTTAACATCAGCAGTGAGTGTAATGACACCAGCTCTGTCCCTCTCATTAGGCCCATGTTTTTGTTGGTTTGTTTAGGGAGGGGATATGAGATGTAAATAAGGTCTCTGTTGCCTATTGTATCCTGTATCTGTCCCTCTTTCCCTTCCCTCCCCCTTCTGATTATCATCTCGGCTGGAAAGTTCCCACAAGGCCTAAATGTTTTTTTGTTTTTTTTACCATAAGCCAATCAAGTGGCATGAAGACAGGGCAGTGTGAATGATCCATTGTCTGTCCATGGAGGGCTAGAGAGAGGGGTGGAGAGTGGAATTGTTTGGGCCTTGAGTTCACACTATCAACACAGATGATAGTGAGTTTCTGAGTAGGTAAAAGAGTTTAGACGAAGAGATTTCTATGTACCTTCACTGCATCTGTGTTAGTTCTTGGTCCGATCATTACAAAATTGCAAGGGAATGGGTTTGAAAGACTGCTGTTACCTTAAAACATATACAGGGGAGCGCGGGGCCCAACCTAACGCGGGGTTAGTTGTAACACACGTGGTTTAAAACTTTTCACACATGCCAGGATGACAAAACTTTGTGTATTTATTAGTTGCCATATCAACACTTTTTAGAGAAAAAATTGCGCCAAAATTAAAAAATCTTTGGAAGATATCACTGAACATGTATTTAACCATAGCAAAAGTAAATTTTTTAAGTTTATTTTTCATCTCAGTTTTTTGTGTTTATTTAAAATAAGACAAATCTGATATTATTGTAATCTTATATCTGTTATTTAACAGTTGAGATGGTTCTTTAATGCTGAATTAACAGCAGAAGACACGAGCCGTGGTTTAAATCCCAGTTGAGCAGGTGGGGTGTGTTGTAACACTGCGTTACAATGAGCCCCTATTAGAAATATGATATTATATTCTATACTTTTATGAATTCTATTGAGAAACCATGAGAAAAGGGGGAATAATGACTGAGAGTCAATGTTCAGAAATGCTTTATTATTATTATTATTATGTTTTGAACTATGCTGTATAGCTGTATTTTGTGGTGTGTTTGTTGTCAAACTCAAAAATCTGTGTATTTTTAATGATTAAAAAATTACTATTTTATTTTAAAAAGTTTATAATTGTGTTTTATTGACAAAATATTTTAGTTTGTCTTGGATATATTGGATTTTTTTTATTATTATTATTATAACAGGTAACATTTTAAGCTGTCATTTGGTCATGTTACAATGTACCCCACCTATGGGGCATGATATCCCATTTCACTTCCATTCTTTCGGGGTAAATCAAGAAAAAAGCATACACTGTATTAATGAAACAAAACCACATAATTGTACTTGACGCGTGAAATTTATGTGGGAAAAAATAAATACTTTGAACCCGCTCTCCCCTACACTATAGTGCCAAAAGTACTGGGACACCCCTCCAAATCATTGAATTTAGGTGTTCCAATCACTTCCATGGCCACATGTGTATAAAATCAAGCATGTAGGCATGCAGACACTTCTACAAACATTTATTAAAAAATGGGTCACTCTCAGGAACTCAGTGAATTCATGTGGTATTCATGTGGTCCTGTCTGCCATGCTGCAGTGTGTTTGTAGCTCTATACAGCTTTGCTTTTGAATCTCTATTTGATATATTTTCTTTGTTGTTTATACTGCTAAATATAACTTACTCATTACCATATATTGTTTAATATTGCCTATCACGTTAAATTTGACATTGCTAGCTTTTAATCTAAATCACTATCACAACGTTAGCTTGATAGCATTAACGTTACCTGTTAGCTTGCCATCTCTGCACCTGGGTCTCTTGTTTTCTGAGTTCATTAAACAACTGGGATGAGTTGGATTAGTAAATAGACTCCATCAAACAACTTTGGTAAATTGGATTAATCAACAAATACGGTAAGCCATGTCTTCTTCTCCAGTCATTGTCACTTGCACCATATGTTTCATGTTTAGTGTATCTGTCTCCGTTGGCGAACAGGGTTTCACATGTGATAAATGTAAGGAGATAGTCAGGCTGACGGAGAAGATTTCAGAATTAGAGACACGCGTCCAGACTTTATTTGAGAGTAGTGAGAATGTAACAACTTTAGACACTGCTTTGGATGTGACTGCTTAGTGAACTCTGTACATTGTTCGGTTCTGGCTGTAGAGCCCGTTCAGCAGGGCAACTGGGTAACGTTGAGACGGCATAGTCGTAGATCAAAAAAACACTCTTCCATTCTGATTAGAACATCAAACAGGTTCTCCCCACTCAGTGAAGCACCCACTGAGAATCCTGTTGAAAGTGCCATAGTTATTGGCGATTTTATTACACGGAACGTGAAAATAGAGACACCAGCCACCATAGTCACATGTTTACCGGGAGCCAGAGCTCCTGACATCAAAGCAAGTACGATGTCTCGAAAAGTTTATTGTTCTGGTCCCCTCCCCGTTAAAAGGAGTGATGAGATACTTAGCAGACTACAGATGTTGTTGATTTTGATGATTTAACGAGTTTAGCCAATTCTTCCTCTTCTATAGCGGTGAATGAGTGTAATTTTTCCTCAGTGACACTACAGTGCACTGTCTGATGTGATACTGTAGTAGACTGTTGCATGGTTATAATTTTATTCCTAATATTATCAATCTCACACGTAAAGAAGTTCATAAAGTCATTACTGCTGTGCTGTTTACAAACATCAAAAGCTTTATTTTTGGTTAATTTAGCCACTGTATCAAGCAGGGTCAGCGCATGCTGAGGCGCACAGTGCACAGAAGTCAGCAACTTTCTGCAGAGTCAATAGCTACAGACCTCCAAACTTCATGTGGCCTTCAGATTAGCTCAAGAACAGTGCGTAGAGAGCTTCATGGAATGGGTTTCCATGGCCAAGCAGATGCATCCAAGCCTTACATCACCAAGTGCAATGCAAAGTGTCCGATGCAGTGGTGAAAAGCACGCCACCGCTGGACTCTAGAGCAGGTGGCTCCTTCCTTTTCTAACATGACTGCGCATCAGTACACAAAGCAAGGTCCATAAAGACATGGGATGCTTCTCACTTCTTGTTTGTGCATCCTCATTTCCTTTCCTAGCTTCCTTTCCTCACATATTAGCTCCACCCCTTCAGGATGCTAGGGAAGGACACAAGGAAAAGATGCGAGGACGGAGGGATTGAATCAAGTGAAATGATATATCCTCGCTCCCTTTAGCGTCACTTCAAAGTGTAGTCAATTAATGATGACTCTACACAGCTGGATTTATCTTGCACATTCTTGAACATTACAGATAATTATTTATATTGTAATAATTTCAACCTCCACAAAATGCCACATTTTGCAATTACATTGCATTCAAGGTACACATTTTTACATTTTTGTCAGTTCTTGCTTTCCCTGGGAATCAAACCCATGACCTTGGCGTTGCTAGCGCCACGCTCTTATTGTTTGAGCTACAGGAAAGCTACGAGTTATTAACAATTAATTATTCACAGTTATTAACTGCTTTTTATTTGTAGTATTTGTTTAATTTTCTTTCATTTTCTTGTGCGTTGATATAATTCTGCAACTGTCCTACTACAGTTGTTGTAATTTGACATACATTTGTGTCTTGTACCTGTAAACGATAATGATAATTATACACTCTAAAAAATGCTGGGTTAAAAACAACCCAAGTTGGGTTGAAAATGGACTAACCCAGCGATTGGGTTGTGTTAACCCAGCGATTGGGTTGTTAACCCAGTAAATGGGTTGTTTTAACCCAGTAACCCAGTTTTAACACAGCGGTAGGGTTAAATGTTTGCTTAAAACAACCCAATCGCTGGGTTACTCCATTTTCAACCAACTTGTTTGTAACCCAGCATTTTTTAGAGTGTAATAATAAATAAACTGAAGGGGGAGGAGAATATATACGTGCGGCAAGTTTAGTCAATAAAACACATTCCGCAAAGGATACACCTGTGTATCCTCGCTCATGACCCCTCAGAGAGCCTCCTCACTCCTCGATCCTCGCCTCTTCGCAGTGCAATTAGAGAATTGAGATGTCCTACAAGATGGCTGAGCTCGATCGGTTTCCGGGTCATAGAATGGAGGACGGAGGAGCAAGGAAACATGGAGGAATATTGAGAAGCACCCACACAATCCTAAACCTTGTGGAAAGCCTTCCCAGAAGAGTTTATAGCTGCAAAGAGTGGGCCAACTCCATATTAAACCCTACGGATTAAGAATGGGATGTCATTAAAGTTCATGTGCATGTAAAGTACAATGTATAATGTATACAGTATATGTTCTCAGCAAGTTACAACAAATTACCAAATTGTTCTACCATCTGTATCCATATGGTCTTTGTCCTTCTGCTCTTTCATGTTGACATCAGCATACCATGGTTAAATAAATGTCATCACTAGCACTAATAAATTGCTGTATACGTCTAGAGACATGAGCTACTCTCACATTGACTTAAATACCCATATGCCCACTTAGGTTGTGCAATTGGAATTAAGTCTCACACACAGTTGGACAAGCTGCTGTCAGCCATTTTTTTTTTTTTTTTTTTTTTTTTTTTTTTTTTAAACCTTTAGGGTTACAACATTTTCTCACTTGGGCAGAAAGGGACAACTTTGTATCTTATTCAATGGTTCTATGAAGAACCTTCATTCCATTGCACAAAAGGTTCTTTAGTGGATGTCAATGATTTCATCTTCCAAACTGTGTTTTTGCATTATCCTGAATCACTACGGTATGCCTATAATAAGGCTGCATCCAAAATCGCATCCTTCCCCTAAAGTAAGTGACAAAATAAGTATGTTCAAATTCACAGTACTCATGAAAGAGTAAGTAAAAAGTACTTGGATGACCTAATACAATGGACACTTTACTATCCCATGAGGCCACGGGAGAGGATTTGTGAGTGGAGGTGATGCAACGTAACTGAAACTAGTAGGTCACGTGAAAATGATAACATGGCGAATGTAGTACGTCCAGATTACATTAATACACTCACTCATACTAGAACATACTTTTTTTATAGCAGTTGTGAAAGTAGCTCAGGCTATAATGTTCTTCCGCAAGACACATGCTATTTTTGCTAGAGCGCCAAGAGTCACATAGTGTAGAAAAAAAAATATTTTAGGAATTTTTAGGAACTGTTCTCACTGCAAAAAACTTAAATAGTGTAAGGTACGTATTACTACTCTAAGATGCTTATATGAAGACTTCAGATGCAAAAGCCTATAAGTCCATCTGACTTTTTTCTTTAAAATAAGCATTTTTGTCAGACTTCCATGTATAGGTTTCTACTTAAGTACCGGTACTTCTGAATGGGCTGAGGCTGGGATTTAGTGTGTTTGAAGTGAAAGTATTTTATGAACGTATACTATATGCGGAAAGCATTCACTCAGTATCGTTATCTCATTTTTGACCAAAGTGGCTTTTAGAGGCTTTTGCATCTGAATTCTTCATATGCACATTTGTATCGTTATTGAACACTACAGTAACATAGGCCAAGATGATATGGCGG
Source organism: Paracanthobrama guichenoti (assembly GCA_018749465.1). Taxonomy (NCBI): domain Eukaryota; kingdom Metazoa; phylum Chordata; class Actinopteri; order Cypriniformes; family Gobionidae; genus Paracanthobrama; species Paracanthobrama guichenoti. The sequence continues at coordinate 20,057,653 of CM031947.1, forward strand.
CACGGGCACTGGGACGTTTTACTTTTGACTTTGATAGGATAGATAGGACTTGAATGATAAAGAGAACAGGATTGGGAAATTATGTAAGCCAAACTCAAATTTACATTCCCTAATGAGCACTATAGCATAATAACATCTCGGAGCACATGAACTGACAACTATATCACAGTTCCAAAGAACATAGAAATGTCTTGTAATCATTACAACGATTGTGCCATGCAGCCAAACACAGTCCTGAGATCAGTGCAGTAAAAGTGGGAATGTCCTGTCTGATGACATGCATACATAGAGTATGGCTGAGGGCCTAACCACAATATCTAAATATTGACTGTACAACTTGTAATCATGTTTGGTCTGCGGACAGGGTGAAAATAAACACCAGTGTGTGTGGTGTTCTCTCATCCCATAATAGAAACAGTGCAGACATGCCTTTTCAATATGTTTGGAGCACTCATAATTAAACATGCACAAAATGATTAGAAGAGATATCTCATCAAGACTTAATATGCTGTGCTTGCCATAGACATTTGTGATTTTAAGCATATGGCGTTCATCAGAGTGGTCCTTTGCATTGTAATTGCTTGTGGTTCCAAAGCATACTGATAGCCTATAAATCTTTTCATGTGGGTGGTCTTATAGGAATGGAAAGACCTTCTGCACTGAAACAACGACAAAACATTTGACTTTCATTCGAGTGGTATGCTAAGCATTTCAGTTTTCATTATCATCTCTTCATAATTCAGTTTGCAGTGGGTAACAGCTTTCCCTGATCCTTCCAGTACTGGAATAATAACCTGTGCCATTAAATGCCAGTATTCAAAATCACTTTCAGCTTTAACTAGTAGCTATGTTGATCTAGTTTTGTCATCATGTCTGAATCCCTCTCTCAAGTGTGATAATGGATATAATCAATCTTTGGCTAAATAAACAGTGTGAGAAAGGTTTTCAAGGTACCCTTGGAAGTGGATTCAATTCGATCCTTTATAAAGCATATTTTCAAGCATTTTTTTCCTATCCTATGTTTGCTTAGAAACAGAAAAGGTCTATTGTATGGCAAAATGGATGAGTATTGGGACTGCTTGTGTAAACTGTGATGTGAATGAAAGTTTTGGGATTACGCCATAAAGCTTAGCCCAAATGGCCCATTAATTCTGCATGGCTCTGAGACTGAGAGGGGGAGACAGAGGGAATGAGAGAGAGATGCCATGTTATTCTTCTGCCTTTAACTCCTTCCAATGAGCTTTGGAGGGGCTGAAGGGAGGAGCGCGAGGGGGAGCTTGGGGGAAGAAAAAGGCAAAGAAAGAAAGACGGGGAATATAAATTAGCTGAGAGACAATTGAGCAAGAAGAGGGAAAACCGAGATCAGACTGATTGTAAGCAGAGCGTCGAACTGTGGGAATGACACTAAATTTCATACGAGCTCTAAATTATTTCGTTATATGTGTCTTCACTGAGTCAAGGGACAGTCACCCAAAAAGGAAAATTCATCATTTACTTCTCATATAGTTTGTTTATATATATAATATATATAACTTAAATATTTAGCTCTTATTACATTTTTATTCAGTATTATTGCATTAAATCCAGTACGTAGTGGACAAGGATTTTATTTTTATTTTTTTCCTTAAACCCGTTTAAGGTTAGGGGTTATCTGTTGTAGCATGTAGGCTGTGATTGACATAAGTAATACTGTGACACCACTGTAATTGACATAAGTAATACATTTTTTTAGAATCGACTGCGGGATAGTTTGAGCTAAAAAGGTTTGTTAATCATATGTTCACTATGTATTTGATTTAACGCAATACATCGTCACGCTACAGGCTGCAGCGAGGACAGTCTCGTTTTAAACAATCACTTGTCAGTCTTTTACCCCATTATGTTGCAGCATCGCCCTCTAGTGTGCGAACAGATTCAAACCATGTTCCTCCTCGCGTGAGAGGCTCCAGTAATTCTGGTTCTAACTTATAATACGACAGTTACTTGCGTTGTGGTTCAGCGCCCTAGAGGTTCTGCTAATGCAGAGCTATATTAAATTGATAAATCACATGCAAGAGATCATAACAGCAAACATCATAATCAAAATCAAGTCAACTTCTATCATTAGCTACTGTCATTTATTTGTAAGACAGCATGTTATTTTGTTATACAAACAACAGACCTGAATTCTGCTAATGATGGATGGATGGCATAACTGTCTGTGAAGTTTTTATCTCAGTGAAGTAACACACGACCAGTGCATACAGACGTCTTAACTCCCCAATGACATTTTCGGATAATCATAATTACCTATCCACTGAAATGTGTGAGCAACATGGTGAGAAACACATTAAACTATCAACTCAAAAAAAAAAAAACTCATTCATTTGTTTGATGGTTTGGGAAAATAAAAAGGTACATTGTCCTAATGTTCCAGTGGGATATACAGAACTAGAGAAGCAGCTATATAAAGTGACAAAGGCTGGTTAGCCCTGGATTATGCAAAAAAATAAGATCAGTCTTTAAAAATAAAGTTTAAAAATTAACATTCAATGATATTCACAAGAAACATTTTTGTGCAATCTAGTCTGGCTAAATAGTGGTAAGACTAATTCTTACAGTGTTGAGTACATTAGGTTAAAAAAATAAGCATAAAACATTTTCTCTCATTGAGGGAGGATTGTAACATTGGATTTCAAAATGCACCACTGTAAATGCAAAGGGTTAAGTGTTAAAATAAATGCACATGACTAAGAAACTGAATGAAAAATAAAACCAAGGGTCAGCAATAGCGAGAAGCCACCTCTGAATGACCTTCATATGAAACCCATTTCATTCATTCAGACTGCATTTTATCAGAGTCTTCAAAACTCAGCAAAATGACCCACACAGATGTCTGGGGTGCAAGCCAGCGCCTACAGATGCAGAGTTCTGCAGATACAAATTCTTCAAAAGGAAATCATAGATTTAAGGCAACATTTCTCTGTCTACAGGAAAATTCCTGACGTTGTAAATAAATGCAAATTTGTTGTAGCACTCAAACAAAAAAAGCACTTCATTGTCAATCTTGGTAATTGTGCTGGGGAAAAAAAACAAGCCAGCTCCACTGCTCATGCTTGCTGTGAAGCGATCTGTGCTCTGATGGTGCTGTAGCGTTTCACGACCTCTCACTGGTGTGAAAGCACAAGGAGCTGAAATCTGAATGTCAGTGGGAACTCTCTCTTAAATCTCTCCAAACAAAAACCTTGGATTGTTCACATCACGGAGAGAAGCTATGGTTTGTTCTACAAATCTTCAGCCTTCTCCTTTTCTATAGATCCCAACGTGTAGAATGCGTGGTTTGCAAGTGACTAAGAAAGAGTGAAGCAAGAGTAAACCCCTAATCTGAATGGAAACAAATGCGAGGAGGGGTGAAAACACTTTGGTCCATGCATTAACTAACTTGGTTGGCTGTAATTTATTTTTTCAAATTCGAGAGCACCCTTTTTTCTTCTTTTTGTTGTGTTCGTAAAAGTCTCGCCTGATTTCAAAGCACAGGGCCAGTATTCACCACCTTTGTGTTTCTAGCCATTCTCTCTCCAAAGAACCAGATGAATGCTATGGTCGGGCATGCTGGTGGCGAACACCAGGCCCGCATCGTTCTTGCCGTCCAGTCCATTGAGCCAGGAGGTGACGCCCGGTAAGAAACTAGAGCCACGTTTGGATTTGCGGTAGGCTGGCAGTGGCCAGCGGCCCACAGTGACCTCAGTCCTCAAGTCCAAAACATAGAGGTGATGGTTATCAAAAAGCAGGGCGAAGATCTCACCGAAACCAAGCAGAGAGAGGCTGGAGGGTTCCTGCTGTGGTTTGATGACCCTGCAAATATGAATATGAAATTAAAGAATCAGTAAATGATAAACATATGCTCCCTTTTGTTAAACCAACACGCAGTTGCACAAATTTTGCTTATATGACCTAGAAATAGAGTACTAGGACTGTCAAATGTCAAAATATATTTTTAGCATTGATTTCGCGATGTGTGCAATTATGTCGAAATGCTCGTCTCAGGTGAGTATCCTCGTAAACACAGGAGAATGTAAACAACCGAAAACAATGTGTATCAGTATATGGGATCCGTGCATTTGGTCTTAAAGTGACAGCAGCCTAATGTGTCTGTCATTAAGGTTAATCAAACAACAAAATACAAAGAGAACATCAAAGCTACATCATTTTGTAGCTTTAACGAAGATGAATTATACTTAATTTATACAGTGAAGACCATGCAGTGTTATTTAATTTCTGTACCAGAATGCTGTTAGACTTAAAGGTGCACTATATAAAATTTTTTCAGTAAAATATCCAAAAACCACTAGGCCAGTGTTATATATTTTGTTCAGTTGAGTACTTACAATATCCCAAATGTTTCCAACTATTTGTAAATCGTATGAAAATTGCCTTTTTAACCAAGGAACCGGGACGTGTGAGGGAGTCGCCTGTCGATTGCATCATATGTGCGTTACCCTCGGTTTCTGGTTTTATTTTGCAGAAATGCTTTACTCTTACTGCAGTGTGCAATAAGTGTCATAGCAGCCACCGAGCAAACGCACATGAGTAAAGTCATAACATAATTTTCAACACACTCAGATGCATCTAATATGATAAACAGAGCTGCGTTACCTCATACTCCTGACCGGAAAAGCGGTAATGGCGCCGCCGACTGTGGCATAATAAAAGTCCTGCTTCTCGCGAGGCGTGTGTTGCATTCATCTTATTAACAATCGCTCCAGCGGCCTTGCTCCGCTCCCACAACACTCAGTCCTGCTCTGCTTCATACTACAGTAACGTTAATAATCGCATCCATGAACATGATTTCTGCACAAGTCCTATCCCGAGTCTTTTCCGCCGGCTGTGAGGTGAAGACCACGTCCCAAGATTCTGTGCTTAAACTTGGTGTCATCAAACTACGCCTTTGTTCTGAATAGGCGACCTCTAGCGGACGGAAAAGTTACATAGTGCACCTTTAACTGACAAACATAAAAGCAGTTTATTTCATTTGTATCTTTGTTCTATTGTATTTATCTATGCTTGTAATTGGTATAATGTCATATGACATATGCAGATGCACTATATTTAACTAATATTTAACGCAATTAAAGCAGTATCTGTTTTCTCTGTCATCCTTTGACTAGCGTCACATTATATGATCACACTCTTATTCATGCAAATGATTTTAAACCATTTAAGTGCAACAAGACAAAGGGAACGCGCTGTCTGTGAATGTCCTGATACACACACACACACACACACACACACACACAACACAGAAAGACACGTGCCAGTATCGTGCACACAGACAGCGTATCAGAATCGACTTCTCTTTTGCGCTTGAATGAACAATAACACACAGAATTATGCCAAATGCCCCTTTTATCAAGTATTCTCATAAGAGCAGTCTTAAATTAGTTAAATAACATCTTAAATAAGTTTAAACAAAGGTAAGATAGCTTTAATAAGGATTCATCTATATTTAATATATTATTTATGCAGTGCAGACTGTTTGATAACTATTATATTTCTGTATGAAATTCTTTATTCAGTTTCTATATTTCCTACCTGTTAGATAGGTAGGAAGGCCACAGGTAAAAATGACTTTTTATAATGGGTTTACGCGAAGATTGTTTTAAGTTCACTTAAATGAAGTTATTTTTAAAGCCTAATGTTGAAATTGATGCTTTCAATTATTCTGTAATGTTGAATGTCTATCATTAATATATATTAAAAAATAAATTTCATATTGAAGACTATGTATGAGTGATACTGGCCTTAATTCATAAAAAGATGCCATTACAAGTAACTAATGTGATTAATTAGTTTTTTGGGTTTTTTTAATCGATTTACAGCACTAATCGCTATATATTGCAGAAAATTTCGATATCTGTTTTTTCCAATATCGAGCAGCCCTAGTTTAAAAAAACGTTTAAATGAAATATAATTTGTAAATTGTAATGTAAATTGCATAAACAATAAACAATTTTTTTTTTTAAATGTTGGTATCAAAATGGGCCATCAACTGTTTGATTACCAACATTTTTTTAAATATCTTTTGTGTTCAGCAGAAGAAAGAAACTCATACAGGTTTGGAACAATTTGAGGGTGAGTAAGTGATGACAATTTTCATTTTTGGGTGAACTATCCCTTTAACAGGTCAGTTGATTCAACAGGGTTATTAGCAGCTTGGTTAAACAAATGAGGGGCTGGAATGAATGTACCTGATGACATCAAAACTTGCAAAGTCCCACTGATATATGCCCAGGTCTGAACTACAGACAATGTACCGGCCGTCAAACTGTAATCGCGGCTGTAAGCAGACACTGCGGTCTTCTGACACGGATAGGGTCTTTAAGCACTTACAGTTGATCTCACACCCTATAGGCCACACCTATGGAGAAACAGAGAAAGAAACGGATAAATACTGTCCATATGAAGTCAGAATATCACATTACTTCAATGCAACTAGGGGTGTCACAAAATACTGATTTTGATCATGTTAATACTACACATGATAACTTTGCAAATAATCCAGCGGCAGTAACTGTCTGTTTGACACTCAGACATAGTATTGCACCTTAACACTGGTTGCCACCTGTCATAAAAGGGAAACAAAAAAAATGAAAACAAAAACACTCTACATTACACTGTGTCTACACTGGAAGCGACCATTGCAACGGTGTCTACAATCCAGTGTAGACAGCAGCACTGATTATAATGGGTTCTATTATCTTTTGTCGCATTGCACCGCTTGCGTCTGGTGTAGACATGGTGTTAGCTTTCCAGTGTGGGAGTTTTTTGTATTACGTAAAAAAGAAGGGTTGTTAAGGTGCAGTCCCAAGGCGAAATCTGCATGGGAATCTTAACAATTAACAATCATATAAAATCCGATTGAAATCACTGTATTTCACTCATGAAAATGTAACCGCACCTTTATACCATGTCTACACTGGACGCAACAAAGCGACCGCCGCAAAGCACTTGCCCTTCATGTCAGTACATCATAAATAGAATGAGGCATCAGTTTACTGACGGGAATTTGTCGTGTCACACCGCATCCAGTGTAGACAATAGGGGTGTGCATAACATACAGTCCACGACAACACCAGTATAAATTTTTACGATAACGACATCAATGATATAGCGATGTTCCCTAGTGCAACAACAACACCTGTCTAAGAGTAAGAGCAGCATGTCAGCCTCTAATGATGATTTAGTACCTTAAAAGGGAGGTCAGACCTCTTGACAACTAACAAAACATTGACAACTTAAAGCTGTTATTGATGTTTGCAATCAGTGCAATATTTGACTGGAAGGGTAAAATTGACGGTTATTTTCATCAGTTACGGCTCGTTAGATCTAGCATTATGCCCGCTTTGAATCAGACAAAGAGATATAGTGTGTAAGATTACATTTATTTGAATGAATGAATCCTCGCATTTATTTGAATTATCGAGAGAGTGAGAGAGAGAGAGAGAGAGAGATTCGTACATGCATGAGTGCGTCTGTTCATGGTCTCTCCTAACAATGAAGATGTGCGTTTATTACTTAAGAATAGCGATGTAACCCCATCGTTGCTGAGAAATATAAATGTGGCGATTCAGTAGGTTAGCTATTTATTGCTAAAAATCCCGGGGCAGCGTTGATAAGTTTCTGTGTTCCTGAATGCGCAGCGCGATCTCCGCTCCCTGTATGCGAGTGATGTAGGCCTATGCGTGTGTGCGCTTCAATGAAAACAGCGCACTAATACAGAACGGTGATTCAACTGACTTGGAACTACCTGGGCATTAATCGGTTTTATTGTACACCTTCCAGCCAATCAGAATTGAATATTCAGACAGACCATGGCATAAATTACTTTAGTTATTGTTAAAATAAAATGTTACAGAGTTAAGTTATACTTAAATTTCCAGTGAAAACACTACCAACTTATGCCAAAGCTACTTTTTTACTTTGCTTACATTTGACTCGTGCTGTGTGATTGTGACGCTGTACACAATACATTTACATTTTGTATGAACTATTCTGTCGTCAATGACAGTAGCTCATTGGAAAAGGATGGAAAATGCCCTTCATTTTGTTTGCACTAATAAATGTTGCTGCCTACCAGCTGCAATCACAAAACTTTGTTCCATATATTTTTTTCTATATCGTCATTCTATAAACATCATTATCGCAAATATTCTTGAAATATCGTGATATAATTTTGAGGCTATATCGCCCACCCCTAGTAGACAACATCACTGATTATAATGGGTTCTATTGTCTTTTGTCGAATCGTGCCGTTCGCGTCTGGTGTAGACATGGTGTTAGACACCCCATCTACAGGAAGTAATGATCAACAAGTTCTCTTTGTATGCTTTTGTACAGTTTTTTTATATATAAAACCTTGTTGCCTCCCAATACTTGTGTTTTGAATGGGATTCATTGGCCAAAATAAGGGAAAGTTAAAGATTATTTTTACTGATAGGAATTTTTTTTTTTTTCATTTCTAGTGACAGCCCTAAAATGCAACAATGGAAACACCTTTACATTTAAAATCAGTCTAACTGTTTTAGACATCAAACTTCACACTGAACAGCAATTTGAAAAACATTAATGGAGCTTGAAAAAAAATACATGCACAAGTGATTTACATTACCTTTATTTCATACTTGTCAACACTCAGTAGTATGTAGTCACCAGGACTGTGCATCATGGACTCAACTTGGCTTTTTTGAAGGTGCACCTAAACCATCACAGATGTACGGAGTTAGGAAAAAAACTGATCTCCAACTCAAAACAAACAACAACAAAAAAACTACAATGCTTCATTCCACAATGAGATATGTCTTACCTTAGTGACCCACTCTGTGTGTCCAGTAAGAGTGTTGACACAGGTTCCTGCAGACAGGGACCAGACTTTTACAGTGAAGTCTGCTGAGCCGCTGACCAGGGTGTCCAACTCATCGTTGTAGTCTATGCTGAATACTGCAACAACAGTAAAAACAGGTTCTTTATGCATATGCAGTGTCTTGCTGCCATGAGAACCATAAAGGTCTGCAGTGACGAAAGCAAAATCATAAGCAAAATCTTGAATTATTGATGATCTTTGTGCCATTAGCTGACAAAGCTTGACACCAACCTGCCCCAGTATGTCCTCGGAATTGCTGGATTTTGGCACCAGTGCTCCATTCCCAGCATGCAATGGTGTTGTCAAAAGATCCTGTTACCAGTTTCTGCTCATCAAATTTGACAGTGGCACAAGTGTGGGTCTGAATGCCATAGACGCACTGTCCTGTGCGAACATCCCATAGTTTGGCTGACAGGTCATCGGAACCTAAGTGGAAGGACGTCTACAATCAGCGAGCCACTAAACGCGGTCTTCATTTAAAACAAGTAATAACTTCAAACTTCTACCCTATGCTTCACCAGTAAATCACCACCCATTCATATGTATCATCAAAATAAATTAATCTGATTACTTGGTTTCAAAGAACAGTGTTGGTTTAGTGCCATAGAGCAAATATGGCTTGGTAAGAATAAAACTGTGGCTATGAAAAGCCTTAAACAATCTATTAAATGCAATACAGATTAACATGTCCTATCATTTTCTGGTTTTTATGACCACCAGGTTGTAACAAGAATCCATAAGAAGCACAATAACTTCAATAACTAATAACAACTTATAACAATAAATTCTTTCCCACATTGGAGACTGAAAACTGAGCTTATGAAGGGGATAAATTAGCACTAATGTCGCAATCTTTTCTACAGTATTTGAAATGGATTATAGATAAAGAAAAAAATGTGGAGTGGCGACTTGGTTCTATATATATATCGGTTTGTTGACTTGACAGAGACAGATCTGAATGTGAGTTCGAGGTTGAATTTAAAAAAGGGGGATGGGGTCTAAATGATTGGAGAAGTCTGGTATACAAAAGTCTGGGGTCGGTATCACACCAGATAAAAGCTGAATTGACATTTTGATAAAAAAAATATTAAACATGCATGGATGAATCATTCACAATAAGATCAATAATATGCATTTATATATTAGATGAATTTAGGTTGAATTTCCATGCTGATTTTAATATCCCTAAAATGTCATTCTGACCACAAAACCAGCAAAAACAACCTCTACAAAGGTAACGCACCTGTGCAGAGGAGCCCATCCCGGTAGTAGAGAGCATATACCCGAGCACTGTGTCCAATCAGAGAGCTCGTCTCAAACGCATCCTCCTCCCTCAGCTGCTTCATGCGCAGTTTGGCCTTCAGATAAACACCCTTCCAGTGCACCGCATCCTGGATGGCCTCATCGATGCGCCATCCGAGGTCTCGACACACGTTCTGCCACACTTCTGTACAGGTATTGATGACCTTATTCCACTGCTTGCACACCAGACAGCAGGTGAGCAGGGTCTGGGGGTCCAGCCAGCGGAGAAGGTAGAAAGCCAACTCTAACGGCAGCAGGCGCAGGAAATCCCGCTTCAGCAGCGCTTCCAGGCCGTTGGACAGGTGTCGCAGCTGGGCGGCGCCGCTCAGTGAGATGAGGTGGTCCAGTGATTGGTTGCGCTGCTGGTCGCTTAGCGCCAGGAAGGAGGTGGAAACTGACTCCAGCCAGCCCTCGAAAGCCGCCTTCTCCATGGGCACATGAGGGCGTCTACCTGTTGTCAGATAAACCAACCAGGTTAACATACTTTTTGCACTGCATATAACAAACAATGGTGTGGAATAAAGCAATGCCTTTTTATATACAGAGTAAAAACAAGACTATAACAACTACCAAGAGAAATGAGAGAATAAACACCTTCAAATTACATAATGGATGTCTGTCAGAGAAATCAAACACTTTCCACTCTGAGGCAAATTTTCAATAAATGTAAATGTCATCTACATTGCTTCAAAGCGTTTAAAACAGGATGTGAAGGTACTAATTTATTTGAAGAGCCAAACCATGACGGTGTCGTCTCGAAGTCTGTCTAACCTTAACTCTAGCAGTAATCTTCGACATAACGATGAGATCTCCAGGATTACTTGACTGACATGCTAACACTGCACAGAAACTGACAGGCTGTCATGTAACTGGAATGCAACTCTGGTTTCCAAACACACTTGCCCAAACAGAGTCGCTAGCTAGCAGGCCAGAGAGCAGAAACTTGATTTAAAAAACCTATTAAATATATATTTTTTGTATGCTGACCAACTCAATCTCAATAACATGACCAGCAGCTATTCAAAGATAATATATATTTGAAACACCATCTTAACGGTGAATATAAAATAGAGCAGTGCCGAAATACTCACCATTTCCAGTAGAATCAGTCTGTGGAGAGCGCTAGCTAGCCGCGCTAGCTAACAGGTGTCAACACAAATCGATATCGCTTTACAAAAGAGAAACTTTCGTTTTTGCGGTTGAGTCACAGTCTGGCCTAACATATAATTTTAGCGACGAACAAAGAAAAGTGAAACTGCAAGCTAGCTGACATCAAACAAATCTCTAGATTCCTGGGCTAGCATTATAACATACAATAATGATGTTTGAATCTAACGGAAACGCTTTGACTTGGAAAATGTATTCGATCTCTGTTCGTTCACATTTTAACGGATGTATTATTCCGGAACGTAACATCATACGTTAATCTAATACACATTACTGTTGTGGGTTTTTTTCTGTTTGTGGAGTTAGCTGGCTAGGCTAAGATAGGGAGCCTCCGTTAGCAATGAGGAATAACAGCGACAGGAAGTTGCGGGATGAGCAATTTGACACAAGCGGGAGGAAGTCAGGAGGAGTGTCCGCCGCCTGTCACTTCTTCCAACCATGACTTTGAATGAGTTTGCATTCCTTAAATACTGTATGCAAAAATGATGTGAGTGATGCATAAACCTCATATGATGCTGTAGCTTAAATATCTTAATCGAGCTAAAGTCACACAGATGGTGTTTATGTTGCGCATCGTTCGGTGGTCAACAGGGGGCACACTATGCCAACAAACCATAGCAACAAACTTAGACATTTAGTGTGCAAGTCTTAAATATTACAATTACTCGTTTTAATTCGTATATGATATACTTAGCCTACTCGATGTAGGGTACAACGGGGCTAAAGGCACACCTTAAGAAAATGTGTTTTTCACTGCTCCTATATCCTACAGAAAAATATGTTTGTATTGAACATTTATGGAGCAACAGATTTTGTGTGAAAATAAATCATAAAAGTGGTTTATTTTATTTAAAAATCTTACAAATGTGTGGGGTGTCAAGGGGGGCCTTTTACCCCACACATGGGGCTCACCAGCATGGGGCAAAAGGCACACAGCATTGATACAAATATTGTCGCTAAAATAATATGTTTTTAATAATGTCTAAGTTAATACTTGTTCAAAACAATCACTTTAGCAAAGTATGAACTATTTTCTGTTCATTTTGAGGAATAAAATAATACATTTTTGATCACTAAATATGCGTCATTCAAATATGTTAATATGGAAAATCTGAAAAATATAGAAACAAAATCATTTTAAAAAAAGTAAAGATTCTGAAAGCATTGAAGGAGATCCCATAATAATTTAATATAGATTTACAGTAATAACAATAAATTATGTTATTATATGATATGATTAATATATTTTTAAAGTATAAATATGGTGATTATCTCTGCTGGATACCCAACTTAATATATGATACTTACATTCTGAATCTAATCATGTCATGTCAACAAATGTTAAAGTCAGCCGCTGTTTATCATCATGCTAAATATGGTGGCTTTTGCCCCAACAGCAGGGGGGCCTTTTGCCCCAAATACCATACTTTTACATGTTCTTGTTATTGAAAAACTGTTGCTTTAATTACCTTGAACAAAACTGACAAACATTAACAAGACTTTTGTTTCAAAATGTATTAAATAATTTTAGCGATTCTTATTTGCTATGAAATCTACAACATTTTTAAAAACATCAAATATTATATTAAATGAGTGCAGAATCCACTTCGCACTGCTGCCCGTGATCGCGTCAAAGATCAGACAAATTTCCACGTGCATCTTGAAAAGCGGATGTTTTGGAAAGTGCTGAGGCAAGTTTTTGTCCCATCTAGTGGTTTAGAGGAAAATAAAATCAAAGGAGCCTTTTACCCGTGGAGCCTTTAGCCCGTTGAACCCTATATTATTATAGGCTGCTACTACCATTCAAACGTTTGGATACAATGAAACAGTAATATTGTCAACTGTTTTCTATTTTAATATATTTAAAATATAACTTATTTTTGTGGTGGTGAAGCTAAATTTTCAGCATCATTACTCCAGTCTTCAGTGTCACATGATGTCACCATCAGAAATCATTGTGATATATGCTGATTTGCTGCTCAAGAAATATGTATTATTATTACCAGTGTTGAAAACAGTTATGCTGCATAATATTTTCCAAGATTCCTTGAGTACTAGAACGTTTAAAAGAACAGCATTTATTTGAAATTAAATGTTTTGGAACATTATAAATGATTTTACCATCAATTTTGTGTTGAAATAAAAATAATTAATTTCTACTTAATATTTATGATATATCACATATCTATGACATATATCTGTATAAAAGATTGGGGTCAGTATGGTCAGTAATGTCCTTGTACTAAAATTTAAAGTAATCATTTGATATAATGCACTTATTATGTACATATATGTTTTTGCATTGTACTTATATATAAAAAAAAAAAAAAAAAAACCTGTTAAAGCTGTAATTAATTTCTGTAATTACATCTATAATTACACTGTTGAGCCTTTCCTTACACTTTATTTATTTATTTATTTATTTATGCACAAGAAGTCTGATCTCACCATCATCGAGTCTGTCTGTGATTACATGAAGAAACAGAAAAAACTGAGACAGACTAAATCCAGAAGAACTGAGGCAACGTCTCCTAGACACTTGAGGAAACCGACCTGCAAAACGCTTAGGTACAAGTAAAAGTTTAGGATGTCAGAATGCTTTAAAGTAAGAAAGCTGTAAAAATAATAACATAAATAGCTTTTATTTACTTAATTAACTTCTATTAACTAAATCAAATCGATATTTGGGGTGACCACCCTTTGCTTTTGTCACCTGCATCTATTCCTACACCTGTTCATGTAGTTTTGCAGGAAGGTTTCTTCAAGTGTCTTGGAGACGTCGCCACAGTTCTTCTGGATTTAGTCCATCTCAGTTTTTTATGTTTCTTCATGTAATCACAGACAGACTCAATGAAGATGAGATCAGATCTCCATGTGGAGCATAGAGACTATTGTCAGACTCTTTATGCATACAAAAATCTCACTGGATTATTAAAATTAATGGAAATTAATTTATAAATGTAAATGATATTTCCTACTGACACACTACAGCAAAAGATATAAATAACTGGCTTAAACCCACTTTTTGTGTGTAAAAATACTAGCGAGCCTTAGACTTTTGCACAGTACTGTATATATATATATGCTGTGCATCTGTTAGAGATAGTGTCTCCGCTGCATGTAAACACAAAACAGTCTCACCCTGCCATACTGATACTACCACCTGCTGTTAACAACACGTCCACCGAGGCATGACATGACAGAAGCGAGGTGAACCGTCATTCCTAGGGCTGAGGGTATCTGAGCCCAAGCAGCCCATTAAAATTGATGGGCTGCCAGGTGAGGCTGAGCCCAGCAAGAATGTGTAGATATCTGGTATAATCAGTAAGCGCAGTTCTCATATGGGCAAGAGGAGCTTTGACGGGGAGTATTACACTGAGTCATGATAAAGATGTTTAGTAATATCAACAGGGATGTATTTAATGAAATCATGGTTAACCAGATACATTTCACCATGTTAATAATGGGATTGGGATCCGATTGTTTTGTAACACTACATATATAATATATACGGCAGATTTAATTGAAAGAGTATGAATAACAGTACAGAAAATGTCAGACCAAATATAAAAAAGGCCTAATTTATTTTCTCTTTTCTAGTGCCTTTTGTTTTCTGTACCAGCTTCCATTAATCATGAGGCTGTTATTTTCCATGAGAAAAATCTGGTTGGTTTAACTGATCATTGAACAATGTCAAGTGTTCCATTGTGTTATGCAAGCAGTTTCCATGTCCATTTTTGGCCCTTATAGCCTGGAATCTTTTCATACTGCATACCCATTACACCCGTTTGTATTGGAGTGTGCGATAAATGATTGAAGCTAACAGGCAGGATATATTCATGAGTCTTTTGACGGTACGAAAATACAGGCATTTGAGTTGAAAATGAGTTAAAGTTGAACAAAGGCTGCAATCATAAAACATTAAAACCAAAGATAGATTTTCACAGCAGTGATTCTCTCTACACAAATATAAGATATTGAATCACCTGTTATTTTAGAGCATAAAGATGATGATTGTTATCTATAGCATGCAATATTTAGGTGAAATTAAGACCCCCAAAATATTTTCTTAAAAATGTTTATTTAAAGAGACCCCATTAACATTATTCATTACCATTACTCCATAACCATAATAATTCATCTACTGCAGTGTCTGTGTGATATTGCAACAAACTCAGCAGTGCATTTTGTAAGTGGAGAGCAGACAGACCGTGTGACATTTCAGATGACCATATTAGAAAGAAGAAAAGTTGGGCTTTAAAAAAAAATAAATAAAAAAAAACAACATGAAGGTTGTTTATTTCACATCCTGTTAACATTACCAGAAATCGAAATATACCAACACTGTGCAGACCTTCGAAAACTGTGGGCATGTGTAGTGCTGCTGAATGCTATATATGCTATTGTTACAACATGAGTCTCATTCTTTCAAACAAGCTAAAGGTGCAGCGCAATAGCTGTCTGAAAAGAGCATGTGTACTCCCACACCATCACAACAGTCATATGCAATACTGTAGAAAAAAAGTTGCATTCTACATCACAAGGTGTACAGTGAGTCTGCCTGTGGGTCAAGCATGACAGTAGATACAGGTTGAATAGAATACATCATGGCTGTCAGAATTTCATACGTCTGTCAGAGTTAAGCACTAATGATCAGATTTTTTTTATTGTTTACAGGTTATATAAATACGACTGATAGCATGTTGTTCAATGCCAGCGCTGGCTAAAGCTCCATGGAGCGGTGCAACTTCATCTTAGTTCATCATGTAGTGGTGAAGGCTAGACTAAAATCCAGCTAGGTCCACCCTATCACTTATGACAAAGACCACAGCAACATAAGGAACTCATTCATTGGTGTTAAGGATATTTGAGTTATACATTTAATAACACTGATGTAAATGCCCTCAAAGTCACTCTCCGTATGAGTGTCTCTTTTTCTTTACAAAAAGGGCACTGAACCCATCAGACCTCATTTACTGTACATCATTCTTCCCAAATGAGTTCTGGAAGGGTTCACATTGTCTTGAGCGGCTTTTGGTTTTCCAGTGACGGCGGAGATGAGTGATTGACAGCTGATCCCCTCTCAAGAGCAGCGCCCACAATGCACCTTCGTGTTGGCAGGCCAAAGAGATTGGTGACAGGTCAGCTTTCCTCTCACAGTGCCAGCAGAATGACATAAATGTATTGTATTGATTATCTAGATAGGAATGAAAGACAGAAACTTTACATTTACTCAGAGTGGGTAAATGATTAATAAATTGCAAAAATGACCATTCATTTAATTAGTGCTTTCAAACAGATGCAACTGTCAATGCGGCCTTCGGGTCGTTCCATCAGAACATTAAAAAAGAGTCGATCAGGCTTAACATTCTGCAGTACAAATTTTTCCTTTTCCAAGTATATTTTTTTCAGTTTGCACTGAAGAGTAAGAAGAACTTTACACACATACTTTAAGAACTTTAAAGATGCGTGCCAGTGTTATTTTCAGCTAAAACTAAATCTATTAAAAACTAAGCTGAAATAAAATAAAATATGAAAAAAACTCAAACTAAAATAAATAAAAAAACATTAAAGCGAGATATATACACACATATATATATACACACATATATACACATATATACATACATACATACATACAAAAATGTCACTGTTTGGATTTAAATAGGCAAATTAAATAGTCAATGATTGGATGATTATTGCAGTGAATTATTATGTTTCTAGCATGTTATATGTTTGGCAACAGCTCTTTTAACCCTAATTGATGGAGTGTGTAGCTTTTCATTTCTTAAAAGTGCCAAAGAATGCATTGATACAATATTTTAAATTGTTCTCTGATATCTACATAGAAGGTATGAGGAAACCTTACAGAGTGCTTGACTCTTGCATTGTTAATACAAGATCTGGACCAAACATTGACGCACCTCTTGATGGAAATAACATCACAGCATTTATTTCCATCAAGAGGTGCATCAATGTTTGGTCATGCACTCTGTAAAATTTCCTCCAGCACATCCCAAAGACTTTCAATGAATTTAAGGTCTGGACTCAGAGGTGCCGATTCATGTGAGAAAATGATTATTCATGCTCCCTCTCAGCCATTCTTTCACAACTTGAGCCTGGTGAATCTTGACATTCTGATCCTGGAATATTCCTACATGACACAATTGTTGCCAAACATAAAACATGCTAGAAACACAATAATCACTGCAATAATCATCCAACCATAGATTCTGATGTCTTAATTTATAAACTTCATTAGTCAGCAGGCTGGTACATTGCTGTTATCAGCATTTGGGAAAATGTGAAATGGGACTCACTGAACGCCACTTTTAGATGGGCCTACACCAGGCCGTCATAAAGGGAGAGTGCCTGTACAATAGATGGGTCCGCCTTGGAGCCCTCCTGAAACTCCTGCAGAGTCAGCATCCCATCTGCATTCTGTTGACAAAAGGAAGACAGTTAGTCATAAGTCACATCACTGTTTTCAACCACAATACTAGGTATTAAATGCTTACAGTTGATGGGCAAACATATTCAGGGAATTATGTAGAGACATTTTTTTTTAAATAATGTATTCAGATCTCTTTTTTCTCTCAAGAGCTTCATGTTCTTTCAAAGGTTCTTTTATCAAAGCTTTCCGAGAGCCTCTAGAGCTTCAATTTTGCATCTTTCATGTGGCGTACCATCTGTGTTTCTAGTGCCTGACAAAGGACAGCTCTCCTGACAATCACAGCAAAAATAAGCCATTGTATGGAACCTATAGCTATGAATACTTAGTCGTAAGAAGTCATGGAATTGGATTGTTAGACAATGACTGAAAATGATCAGAGAGTGCAATTCATTATAAATGCAGTACATTTTCCATGTTTATTTTTAAATAGACAACTATACATGTAATGTTGTGCTTGGGAGAAATAAGGCATACACAGCATTAACCTTATCCATCATAGCAAAGATGCGGTCGACTCTTTTCTCTGGTGTGTTTTCCTCCTCAGGTAACTCCACTGTGTTCCCCTGCAAGACATAAACAAGACGAGAATTCCTCGGACACATTACACACATGGCCTTTCACAGCACGATAAGAAACAGCCCCAGTCAGAAACAAATAATCTGTTACCCGTTCATCTCTTTATGTGGAAAAAGAGAACTATATAATATATTTATTTATATAGATATATAAAAAAACTTTGCCAACCAACTGAGCAAAAGAACACGGCAGTGAATATAAGCTGGCTGCATGTATTAGATCGAATTGAAGAGGATTAAAAAAATAAATAAATAAAAAAATCAATGTAAGAGATTCCAGCAGTTAAAATATGGTGAATTATGTCAATTCAATATCATTCAAGGGCAAAACACAATACCCAAATCTAAAATGCAGTGTTCTGCTGTACGTAAATTGATTTTTCAATAAGATTCTATAACATTATTTTATGTATTTGATGTCAGGAACTATGAACAAGATTTATTTACTAATGTTAATTTAATTTAAAAAATACACTACTTAATAAATACTGTTAATTATTGGTTCATCTGAAAAAACATATTGTTGTATATTCTGTTATGTTATGTTTTGCCTGAGTTCCCAGTTATCCTAAGTTTCCCTGGTTGTTAATTCGTTTCTGCACCAGTTCTGTTTTACGTTGATTACTTTCCTTATGTGTACACACACACACGCACACAGGGTTATATACTGTATATATACTGGGTTATACACACATTCAGTTGATAGAAAATTGCACAAAAACGTGTGTTTTCACTTAAAAAAAGAAAGAAAAAAAGCCAAATCTATATGTTCTATATGGTATACAAATAATAAATGGTAACTGTAATAACTGGGATTCATTTTACAACAGCTGGCTACCACAATAGGCATCTTTGCCAACTGTATATGATCAGCATGAAAACGCCGTAACACAATGCTATAAAGCTTCCTGGAAGCAGTATTTGCAAAGGTAGACACTGCAGTCTCTTTATCAATCAAATGCTCATAATCCATTTTTAGAGTTTAGGCTTTACAATAAACACCATGTTGGCCTTCCAAGAAAGCCTTTTCGTTTCCTCAATAGAAACAGAAAGTTACGGTTCAGTGAGAAGCATATGACTCACCACCATCTGGTAAATGGCATCCACGATGTTCAGCATCTCATCTCGGGTTATGTAGCCATCATTATCAAGATCGTAAAGTTTAAAGGCCCCTGTGACAGCAATAACAAACAAGCACATTAAGAGAACTCTCTAACTCACTCTCTCAGCAACATCTTCAAAAGAGCTGAGAATAAGTGCGTAGCTTCTCATTAGAAAACTAATGCTAGACTCTTCTATTGATTATTTTGACATGATCATCTTTTCATTAGTCAAGATGATAAATTAAAATAGAGTGGCAGACTTGTTCAGATCATCTAGCATGCATTCAGTCTGGGCAAGAGCTGTCTTAATATAATTTCACTCCCTGAGACTTCTTCTGCAGATAAATGAACGCACATCTGGAGCAGAAACAAGAAAGCATTGAGATACTGATTTATAAAGAAATTCTGGTCTTACATCTGAGTTTTTCATCCAGTGTCCCTCTAGATGTGACAGACAGAGCTTGAATAAACTCTGAGAACTCAATGCGTCCATCCTGTGGATACACAACAGAAAGACAGCATGAGAACTGGTAGGTGAATTGCAAAAAGGAGTCTAAAGAGCTGACAAAAAGGTTTGATTTTATACAGCTTTGTTACAGCCTCACACCTGAGATGAAAGAGACACCAAAGATGGCAAACGGTGTGAGTGACACAGTAAAAACACTGCAGTTAAATACAGTATAGCAGCAGGGAAGGCTGATATGTTACCTGTGTTCAGTACCATTTTACAGAAGGTTTTACACATCAGAAATGTCATTTTGACAGTGAATCTGAAGTGTGTCTGAAGATGTGATCGTAGTCCCACTGAAAATCTAGAAACATCTGAGAATACTCTACAGAGACATCGGCAGTGCTGTCTCACTCACTCACAGACACACACATTCCATAGGTGTAATGGTTTTTATACCGTACAAACCGTATTTTCTATCCCCCTACACTACCCCTAGCCCTAAACCAACCCATCACAGGAAACTGCACATTTTTACTTTCTCCCAAAAAACTCATTCTGTATGATTTATAAGCCTTTTGAAAAATGGGGTCATGGGTAATGTCCTCATAAGTCACCTTCTCCTTGTAATACCTATGTCATACCCATGTCATTATATACATTTGTGTCCTGATATGTCACAAAAACACGCACGCATGCACGCACACACACACACACACACACACACACACACACACACGTCTGTCACTATCTTTGTGGGGACTCTCCATAGTAATGGTGTTTATACTATACAAACTGTATTCCATCCCTTTACACTAACCCTACACCCATCAGGAAACTTTAAGCATTTTTACATTTTAAACAACAACAACAAAAACTCATTCTGTATGATTTATAAACTTGTTTCCTCATGGGGACCTCAATTAAGGTCCCCATAGTGACACAAGTCCCCATTAGTCAGTGTGCATTCAGGTTGAAGTCCCCACCGGGATAGAAAAACATGAACATGAACACACACACACGCACACACACACACACACACACACACACACACACACACACACACACACACACACACACACACACACACACACACACACACGGACACACACACATTGGGTTTCCATGTTTCCTGGGGACTTTCCATAGACAATGACAATGAACAATGTACAAACTGCATATTCCTGCACTACCCTATAAGCCTAACCCTAAACACAATCCTCACAGAAAACATTCTGCTGTTTTACATTAAAAAAAAATTAACAAAAAACATTTAGTATTTACAGACTGTTTTCTTAATGGGGACCAAAAAATTCTGGTTTTACTATCCTTATTGGAACATCTTGTCCCCACAATGTAGGGAATACCTTAAGTATACACACAAACACACTTTTTTTGTGTCTAATGTTCTCTATAAAGCTCCTAAATGCATAATAATTTTGCTCAGACTCAGAAAGCAAATTGTTCTACCACAGATCTGTTGAAGCTGCATTTCTACGACTAAAATGGAAACACATAATGTCGCTGAGTAAATTAAAGCGAATGGAGGGTTTACACACTTTCAGCTGTTTAGCCAAACAGCTCTTCAGGGAGAGATTATAGTGGTGATAATTTTCCAACTCAGTAAAGAAGATGATTTAAAACAGTTCATATCAAAACATTTATTGTTAAACTGCAACTTTAAAAGCCCCAGTAGGCTAATATAACAGTGCTTATCTTTTATTGACTTTTCCTTTTTTCAGACTCTTGTTACCTTGTTCTCATCAAAGACGTTGAAGACAAAGGTGGCAAACTTTGTGGGGTCGCCGAAGGGGAAGAATTGCTTGTAGATCTTCTGAAAGCCAGCTGCGTCCAACTGGCCACTGGGACAGTCTTTAATAAAACCCTTATACCTGCCACATGGACATGAAAATGAAACAGGATAGGAAGAGTGGGGAGGAAGGATTGAAAGAGGGAGAGAGCGAGAGCGAGAGCGAGAGAGAGAGAGCGAGAGAGAGAGAGAGAGAGAGAGAGAGAGAGAGAGAGAGAGAGAGAGAGAGAGAGAGACACTGTTTTTCTATAAATTGATACTTTCATTCTGCAAGGGTACATTTAATTTATAAAAAAAACTATTTTTAACTGTGATAATGTTTTTTGTTGTTGTTGTTGTTTTGTTTTTAAATCAGCATATTAGAATGATCATGTGAAACTGAAATTCAGCTTTGCCAATACAGGAAAACATAGGTAAATATTAAAATAGAAAACTGTTATTTTAATCCAAATGAACCAAATAAATGATCAAATAAATCCAGATGTGGTGTACACACAAACAAAATCTTACTGACTTCTGAACACGTGTAAAAGAAATGTGTTAAATAATAATAATAAAAAATAAAATAAATATTACAACCCAAAGACAGATAAACTGATAGCACCCAAACGCACTGCTGTGTTACAGAACATGTGGTCAGGGCAAATTGAACCTCTGTCTGACTGTATCCTGTAATTTTCAAAAACAACACTTCAGCGCTGTTCATTTCTGTATGCTAATTGATCCCTGAAAAATCCAAGGGCTATCATTGGGGATCATTTCCGAGCAATTTGGGGCAAAGGGTGAAATGGCTGCCCAGGATATTACAGGTCACGTCAGTCATCAATTGCAAATTAAAATCCAGTTTGGAGTCTGCATTTTAGACCTCATTCTAGGAATCGCTCTCAGTATTTGTGGCCCAAACTTGCTAGTTGCAAGATCTGTGAACTGATCTGAAATATTCAATATAATATTGGTACTAGCGTGTAAAATGCAAACACTTAAATAAAAAAAAAGACAATTTTCTATGAACACATGAAGTCATTGTGCAAAATGGCCCTCAGATTCATTATGAAAATCTCTAGCATATGTTGCGGTTAAAAACACTTCATTAGCTAATTGTTCATTACCTCCTCAGAGGGGCTTTCAAAGAGAGATTTTTCACATTATGCTAATTTACAGTAGCTTGATGACAGAATCCTGTCTCAACATATGTGCAGCACAATTTAATAAGTAACGAGTGCTTTAAATTATCAAAACTAAATAGCTCAAGAAAATCTTTTACCACTGTTATACAGTCACATAAATGTTTCAGACCTAATAATTACGTTTATTCAGCAGCTGTCTTGAGTACTTGATTCTGATTGGTCAACTGCAGCATTCTCTGGTGACATTTTTTGTGTAATGACCACTAAATAGTTTATTTGACTGTTGCCTCTGCAACCAATCTCTTACACAATATCATGTCTCCCTCCACGCTCGCTTTCCTTTCACATGACAATCTAAACTCAAATCACTAAATGTACAGTGATTTACTTGCTAGCCACGTAATAAGTGGGATAATGTGCAGTTAGTCAGTCATTACCATAAAATAAATGTCTTCAGGATGACTGACTACACTATACCAATAGTGTTGGGTATTGTTTGAATTTGAATGATTCCAATTCCGATTCTTATCAATTCCTAATCAAAAGGCTAAAGAACACTTACTTTTTCTTATATACTCTAAACTTTTAACCCAGTAAATGGGCTGTTTTAACCCAGCGGTAGGGTTAAAACAACCCAATTGTTGGGTTAGTCCATTTTAACCCAGCATTTTTTACAGTGTATGGTTTAAAAATATCATAGCAAAAGCAACTAACTAATATACATTTTTAAACATTATTAAAGGGGTGTCTACTGCTATTTCATGCATTCTGACTTATTTACACTGTTAAAGAGTTGGATTCTCATGCTAAACATGGCCAACAAGTTTTTTTTGAGTATGGCCCTGTATGACTTCATAAAGGGCGGAATGAGCGCGTGTGCACATCAACGAGCTTCGTTACAGGAGCCGTCGGCAGCGCTGTCATTTTGTTTCTAGACCAGTGTGTTTTTGGTTGTGAGGGAAAGATAACCTTGTTCAGCTTCCCAAATAACCCAGCGTTAAGGAAACAGTGGAGGCAGTTTGTTTTTCTGGAGTTCTGCAAGTGTGTTTGTTTGTTCCCGGTCACGAGTCGAAACCACAGGCGGTGAGTGAAACTGCATCAAATGTCTGTGTTTTGTTGGCAATCTGTGCATATAATGTAAACAACATGAACGTATAGGGAATCAAAAGTTATCCAGGGATAATGCCATGATGTATTGTGTGCGTGTGTGTGCTCGTGGCTCTTTAGCTCTGCCCACTGCACGCCTGCACGGGCTCGGCTGTTTTCGACACTGACATTGACACTGAATCGGTTCAGCGTATCTGTCTTTTATAAATATGATAAAACTAAAGACTCTTCGTAGATATGAAGGATGAAATACTACTCTATAGGTACTCAAGATTAACATGAGATTGGCAGAAACTGTGTGTTATGTACACTTTAAAATACAAGTAAACAGTAATTAAAAAAGAACAAACAAATTAGCAAAAACAAAGATACAAAGATAAATACAAAAAAGTACAAAGATACAATTGAAATAAATAGTGTTTTAAGATTTTCAGGTATTCAGGAACAGAAACTGTAATCAAACGCAAAATAACACTGCACTTTATGAATAAAATATGCATTACAAATAAAGTTATTCAGTCATTATAGAGACGGCAGCAGGTATATTAGGCTACTGTCACATTTTCTTTTCTTCATAGGCACAGATACATATTTTTGTGTGCATTTGTCCGTTCAAGTGCAAAAAGGCGCGGAAGAGAGCTCAGGTCATTATCACGCACTATACAGTATGGGAGGCGCCTTTCTGTGCGCAGAAACGTTTTGTGCCGATGGGTCTTCTTGTGCTTGAATGTTTTAAAATCATATAAAAATGCATACAATGTAATCGATAAGAGGAAATTAAATTTTAACTTTATAACAAGTAGGCTATTCTATTTCAGAATTGGAATCGATTCTCGATTCCCAACCCTAATTATAACTCACAATTTTCCTGAAAATTACCCCCTAGATTCAAATATCTACCATTTAATTGTATTTAATTGTCTATTGCGGTCTCAAAACTCTGGCCAGTTGATAATACCTAGAATATCAAAATCAACTGCAGGCGGTCGATCCTTTTCCTATTTAGCGCCTAAACTTTGGAACAGTCTTCCTAGCATTTTTCGGGAAGCAGACACACTCTGTCAGTTTAATCTAGACTAAAAACGCATCTCTTTACTATGGCTTACACATAAAACATCATCAATTTCTATTATTCAAATCAGTTAAATGATTGTTAGGCTGCATTAACTAGGTAAGCCGGAACCGGGAACACTTCCCATAACACCTGATGTACTCGTTACATCATAAGAAGAATGGCATCTACGCTAATGTTAGTCTCTCTGTTTATCCCGAGGTTTACTGCAGTCAGCCGGATCCGGGCCATATCCAGATCAGATGGTGGACCTGCGCCTGGACATGACCAACGCATCCCTGAAATGTCTGCAGAGAGCGTGTCAAATAAACTCCCCCCGTAAATGCTGCATCGACACGACATCCTCATTAAACCCGTCTTCGGCGTGACGACTCCAATCTTTCAAATAATCTTACAAATATCTATTTACCTAATATGAATTAAGACCTGCAATGTTGCCAGAATTATAATCATACACTGTTTGTTCGTCGGCCAGAGGAGAACTGGCACCCCGACTGAGCCTGGTTTCTCCCAAGGTTTTTTTCTCCATTCTGGCCCTGAAGGAGTTTTGGTTCCTTGCCACCGTTGCCTCTGGCTTTTGGCTTGCTCATTTGGGGACACCTAAATTTCATCTATATTACCGATCTGCCCGCATTGACACTATATGATACTTGAAATTAGCTGGATAACATCACCGTTTCACCAGAATGGCTGTATAAATTCTGTTGCATTATTTTCCTGTTAACAATGTGAAGCTGCTTTGAAACAATTGGACTTGTTAAAAGCGCTATATAAATAAAGGTGATTTGATTTGATTTGTAAAGACACAAAAATCAACAATGCAGCTATAATACACAAAACTCTTCATTTCACAATAACTCCTATATAAATTTTGATCATCAAAAGCATAGTTCACTCAATCTGTTTAAGAAACTGTAAAACGTTTTTAAAACGCTTTAAGCTGCTGTACAGTACATCTATTGCTAAACAAGGGAACAGAAAAGTTATGTGTCTGATGATACAATTCCCCAGGAATACTCTGAAATTGCATTTGTAAGGCTTCATCTACCGATTCTCTGGGGACGCGATAGCCTACAGATAGCTCAAAGGCAAACATACTTCTATATCATCAGAGAAATAGAAGAAGAAGAAAGTGATGTGCACCTTGAGCGGTGTGTGTGCATGTGTTTGTGTGCGTGACTGCCTGGTATGTCTAGGCTTGCTGCTTAGCGATCTGATCAGTGCTAGACTGATCTTGAAGGAGCTCCGCTGTCTTCAACACAAGACAGTTGTGCCTGTCTTTAACAGAGACGTCTCTAGTGAGATGCCAGTGTATAAAGTATAGTGCAGTACACCAGCTGTGAGTATAAGAATCAGACCAGAAGTAAAGGTAGGGTGTCTATTGGCTTTCTCTGGATAAACACATAAAATACAAGGCTTTTTGAGTCACAGAAGATTGGCCCACCTTTGAAATGTCATCAAAAAAGCAGAAAACTGTTTTCCAATACTCTGCGTACTTTTGCTCTCTCTCTCTCTCTCTCTCTCTCTCTCTCTCTCTCTCTCTCTCTCTCTCTCTCTCTCTCGATCCTTCTCTCCTTCCCTACTGGGCACCCTGCCTAGAGTCAACCGTTCTCCATCTGCCATGAGAGGCATAGAGCAGCCAGGAGGAGTATAGATGTTGGCATGTGAAGTTAAGAATTTATGCAGAATTTGTGCTCCGAGTAGGCACTGAATAGCTACAATGATGTGGTACTTTACAACATCCACTTCCTTGGTGGCAGATATTTTCAAGATGAGTCAGTCAGAGTAATAAAGAAGAGAGGTACTGCTGTCTGCTTTAGTAAATTAATTGTTTGCTGTCAGAAAGTGTCCCATGGGCCAGTGATGTATGTCCTTTCTTTTTCTTTTTCTCAAAAATATACTAAAATGCAATTCATATATGGTCAATTAGGTATATGAATAAGGTCAATAAGTCTTTTAAAATAATATAAAGTGCTCTTTTGGCACATGGTGCGAATTCTCCTAAACAATGACATTGATGAATGCATAATTAATAGATACAAATTAATGTATTTAAAGAGCAAGTAAAATAGTA
Organism: Paracanthobrama guichenoti; assembly: GCA_018749465.1. Classification (NCBI taxonomy): domain Eukaryota; kingdom Metazoa; phylum Chordata; class Actinopteri; order Cypriniformes; family Gobionidae; genus Paracanthobrama; species Paracanthobrama guichenoti. The sequence continues at coordinate 20,084,791 of CM031947.1, forward strand.
TTATTTTATTATTATTACTTCATGGTTACACCCTACAACATTTTATTTACATAAAAATCTTTATCATAGACACTTTTATTTGTCATTAATCCACATAACAAGCAACATAAGCAGTCTGTCCAATGAAACCACAACACATGAATATGTTCAGAACATGAACATATTCATTTACTAAAGCAGATCTCTGCAGCATGTCAGAACTATGCACTCAATATGGATGAGAAAACAATCCCGTGCACTATTGTTAATAACGGAGGAGGATGGAAAGTTCTTTTACATTTGGATAACAACATCTTTTTTGAGATTTTAAATGATTGATTGATTTATCTCTCAGTTTAACTCGTGATGAGGAAAGGTGAGAGAGGGGAATGCTTACAGAAAGGACATAAAGAGCACACTTACCACTGCTGAACTTCCTTCTCTGTGACTGCAAAACAAGACAGAGTACAGAAGACAGTCAGATTTTGTTCAAACTACAGAAACTAGATAAAAGTTTCTGAAAAATGACACGCTAGTCTAGGCTGGTTTGTGCTGGTCTAGCTGGTGGTCCAATGTAACCACTAAGGGTTGAATTGACGATTAAATTCCAAATTTCTGAATTTGAAATGAGTCAAGTAACAGAATGCTGAAGTAGAACGCACAATTTTGTTCCTGAATATCACCCCTTGATTCAAATATCTTTTAATTGAATCGGAAAGACACAAAATCAACAATGCAGCTATAATCCACACTATCACAGCAACTCCTATACAAGTTGATTATCAAAAGCACAATACACCAAATTTGCTTAAGAAACTGTAAAAGTTTAGGACTTTAAGCTGCTGTACTGTACATATATTGCTAAACATAAAAATATAAAATGACTTTAGATTCAAAAAATGTGTAGAACTGCGATAAATGTAATTTTTAACAGTAAAAGGAACGTTTGTCAAGAGCCTAATTTGAAGGTTTCAAAAAAAATCTTGCTTTATTAATTCATAAATATATGTCAGTCGATGACAACTCTCGGAGTGAATTATTTAACCAGCATTTATTGGCATGCTGCATGGAATGTACATATACTTGATTATGAAAACTCAAAAGAAAACAGCAACTGAAATAGAAATCTTTGCTGAATAATGCATCACTGCTGAATAAAAGTATTCATTTCTTTAAAGACGGAAAGACAGACAGACAGATCATGGAATGAGTGAATTATTGGCATTGCATTTCCAGTAGATAACCAACATCATATTACTGCTGAGTAGCTGAAAGGAGACACAGGGAAAAGTGGAAACCTGACAGGAGAACTGCTGTAGCTGTCTCTCACAGCTTAGAGGCTGCCATGTCAACACTGCTAACATCAGGTCTGTCACTACATTTGACAGCCCCTGGGCCATCGCAGAGAGAGCTTTTTCACAAAGATTTATTCCTCATACATATGCATGAGCAGACATACACTTTTAGATCCAATGCTACAGTGAACGGACCAGTAACAGTAACTGGCAGTAAATGAAATGTAAAATATAGTTATACATTATATTTATTAGTTTTACACTTTAAACAAGTGAATTTAGAGGCTGTTCTAATATTGTTGCACAGTTTTGGGAAGGTTACTTTGTATATGTAATAGGTTACAGATTACAAGTTACTTCATTTAAAATGTAAAAAGTAGTGTAACTTTTTAATTACTTTATTAAAGTAATATAACTAATTACATATGAAAATGTTAATGATTACAAAGGGAGCAAAATATGTTTTCCAACTATTAAAATGCTATCAACATCAAAGGTTTCAATGTTGAACCAATGTTAACCTGAAGCGCCACCTAGAAGACAAATATCTCTATTAGTTTGTCCTGTTTTGACTTGCAAAATAGAGCTATTTAACTACTAACATCAAACGAATGGTCATTGAGTCTAAACAATATTTTAGCTGGAGTATACACTGCTGAATCTGTTTGGGTTGCCAGTGAGTATGAAACTAGAATCTATTCTAGCTTCTTCAAACATACATTTTAGGCCTTATATGGTATAATGTTTTCCCTTCACACAAAAAGAATAGTATGCAGATGTTTACTATTTTTATATCAGTAAAAAGACTATCTAGAATTGTGTGTTAATAAAGTAATTTAAATAGTTACACTAATTACATTTTAAACAGGGTAACTTGTAGTCCAAAGTAACCTTCCCAACACTGACCATTGAGACACTTTGCATCTCAATGTATCTAAAGCAGCTTCATAGGCACAGAGTTCTTATGTTTAAAACTTTGAACAATGTGTAACAAGATGCCCCAGTGAGATGATACACTAGATTAGAGGATGATGCAACACTTTTGCATTTACTGACCTGATATAATATCAATATGCCGTTGGCTCAGATGGTCATTGTGGTTTGAGTAAATTCACTGTTTACATCTTAATACTCTTGAGTACTGTGTGCAGCTGTCTACACACACACAGAGCTCTTTGTCTGGAGCAGGAGTGTAGTCATTACCAAGGTCAGTGATGTGCATCCAAGTAGAGCAAAAGGTAGAGAGGGAAAAAAAAAAGAAATGGGGGAAAAAGATTAAACTGAATTAAGATATTTAATATTGGATCAGCATTTCTCCTCAAGGCCTGGATGGACACTTGAGGCCTTGAGTGAGAGCACTAGCTGAATATAGAGGGAAATATTTTAATAAATGTATAAAGGAATAAAATATTTACATTACTAAAGCATGCATGTAACCAGTGGGTATGACAAAAAGATGTCTGGACAGGGAGAGGAGAGGGCAGAGGGCACTTGGTAACACAGGTGTGTCTCATCAGTGCTCATGACCCAACATGACTCCATTCAATACATACTTCTCCATCTGCTACAACAAACAACAACAGAGAGAGAGAGAGAGAGAGAGAGAGAGAGAGAGAGAGAGAGAGAGAGAGAGAGAGAGAGAGAGAGAGAGAGAGAGAGAGAGAGAGAGAGAGAGAGAGAGAGAACAATAGAAGAAAAACTTCTCCATCCAAAACAGAATAAGAATACTCAATATAAGAAACTCTGCAACCTCACAAACCATAGTAAGCCAGCCCATAACAAACCACAAACATCTAATCTAATCTGCCTGTCATGCTGAAGAGCACTTCTACTCATTCTACAATGCCACTCCCCCTCACTGTCAGCTATTGTGGGCCGTGGCAGCAAATTAAAACCAGCAAAGAGCAAGACAAGAGCAAAAGACAGAGACAGGCAAGGAATAATGAACAATCCGGTGCCTTGAGCCATATGTCTCATTTATAAATCAAATGATTGCAAGACACACCAGCATTTAAGGTTCTGACTCCTAGGTGTTTTTTGATATATATACGAATTCCCCACCTCTTTTCATTTAATATAGTCTAAAAGTTTGGAGTCAAAGAAATATATATATATATATATATTCTTTTATTCAGCAAGGATGCATTAAATTGATCAAAAGTGACAGTAAAGACTTTGTAACTATTTGTGTAACTATTTTAAACTATATTTTTTTGTAATGTCTGCTGAAAATTCAGCTTTGCCAACACAAAGCTTTTTTAAATTTTAAAAGGTAACACTTTATTTTAAGGTGACATGGTTACACATTACTTCATAAATTTACTACAGCATAATTACAAGTAACTAACCCTAAACTCGTAAGTACATGTAGTTAATTAATATTACTCAGCAATTATTTGAGGAAGTACAATGTAACTACATCACCTTAAAATAAAGACTAACATTTAAAACATTTTGAAATAGAAAAGTTATTTTAAATTGAAATATTTCACAATATTACTGTATTTTTATCAAATAAATGCACCTTTTGTGAGGATAAGAGATATCCTCACCACCTATCCATGGTGATGGTGAAGATAAAAATGTATTGTAACCCTGCAGCCAGAATTCAGTCTGTTCATAGACATTTATTTTGTTTGTGTATTTGTTGTCTTGCTCCCATCTGCTCTTAGTAAATGGTTTTGTTGTTGTAAAATAATTTTTGTTATAAGTATCAAGAGATTGTGAGCGTGTATACCAATTACCACAGCCATCTCCCTATGCATTTAGTTTAGGTCTCCTTAGTGGTAGTCAGGATTAAGCCCCCCCAACCCATTAAGTTACATCCACATTAGCCGTTACACCTGGAAACTCACTGCAATATCATCATTATTTGAAGCTCAAGGCTGGTCTGTCTTCACACCTTCTCACATCAGACATACAGCCCCAGATATGTCATGAAGCAAATTAATTAATGACTTTTTTCCACTCCTATGGAAAGCAGAAATGCAAGACAACAACAACAATTCAGTCCTAACGTGATCATGCAGCTTCTGGTCATGGGCATTTTCCCACTCTCCTGTCATGGAAGTTGTCAGAAGGCGACTGCTCCACCTGTAGTCCCCCGTAAAAACAAACAGAAAATTGCACAACATTTGCTCCAGCTTTCAAACTGCTACAGGCCCACCAAAGGGACCCAAGTTAGTACCAGGTCGAAGTAAAATCCCAAAAGCATATGAAAGATTATGAACACAATACCTTCAAAACAGGCTGAAATATAACAACAGCAGCATTTCTCTCCTCAATGCAGCACCAACAAGAATTATGACACAGCTAATAAAAGAGCGCACAAGGAATAAGGGGTTAAGTATAGAGATATCAGTGCCACTGGGCTTGCATACGATAGTCCCAATGTTTGCGACTAAAGTGAGTAGTATACACTAAAAAGAACTATGTACTGAGTCAATCAATTAATAAAAACATCTCATGAAAGTGCAGTGCATTGCTGATTATGTGAATCAGAGGACATCCCCAGCCAGGCTGCCTGTGTGGGCCACATTCTGTGAAGCAGACTCTCGGTAAATCTCCCTCCACATAACGCCATAACCTGTATTGGCTCTCCTGGGCCACCCACTGTTATATTTGATTAAGCCTATTTGTGGACATAAACTCGATGTGAAGGCAGGGAAGGAGACTGACCGGTTACTATCATCACTGCTGGGTTATCCTGTCTGTCTCTCTCTCTGGGGCAATAAAGGAATAATCTGACATATATGCGCCTCTAAAAGGCCTGGTTCACACCAACAAAAATATGTGGCATGAACATTTGTGATTTGTCTGTTCATAATGTGTAAAAACAAACAAACAGGAGATTGTCTGAATGGAAATGTACTTCTTGACAATAGGTGAAGCTTATAGAAAAGCAGAAATACCCTGGTTACTCCTCCAATACACAAATTGCTATGCAACTTTTAATTTCTGACAACCAAATTTTCAAGTCAAACAGTATTTCAGATTATTGTATTCGCTATGGTGTTTATTAAACAACACCCAATAAAAGAGTACGGAGACAATAGACTGTCTGGCCGTATAGGCTGTTCATGAGTGCCACCAAATCACAGCAGCATCTCTGGCATGTAACAAAGCAGAAATCGTATTTATTGGTCAGTTCATTGATTATTCTTCACAGTACGATGGATTAGAACCCTTTATTGTGGAAAAATACATATACATGTCATACCGACAGCTTGCGAACAGGATTAGCATTCAAACTGATGTCAACTGATGAACAAAATGTTTATTGCACTAAATATTTGTCTTGGTGTGAAAAAGCCTTAAAGGGATAGTTCACCCAAAAATGAAAATTCTGTCATCATTCGCTCACCCTCAAGTTGTTCCAAACCTTTAAGAGTTTATTTGTTCTGCTGAACACAAAGGAAGATATTTGGAAGAATGTTTGTAACCAAGCAGATCTTGGCAGCCATTTACTACCATGGCGAGGGGGAAATACTATGGTAGTCAATGGCTGCCGAGATCTGCTTGGTTACAAACATTCTTCCAAATATCTTCCTTTGTGTTCAGCAGTACAAAGAAATTCATACAGGTTTGGAACAGCTTGAGCGTGACTAAATGATGATTTTTCATTTTTGGGTGAACAATCCCTTTAATGCTATAAAAACGTAATTGGACAACATGCACTGTGGAAAGTACTCTGAATCAGTGGCTCATAGAAGTCAATTACTATAGTCCAATGACTATATCATTTGCAGAGAAGGTGGAAATAATATGAAGTCTAGCAAGGAGGGGATCTATCATCCTATTTCTACTTATCGGAGCAGTGGAAGACATACTAGCACTCTTTAAATGGAACAATGGATTCAGCTCATCGTCATGGTGACTGTAGAAAATGAAGAACAGAAGAAAGAAAATAGCGTGTGTGTGAAGTAATGACACACACACACAAAAACTTTATAAATATTACAGATAGCTTGCGGACCTGCTAAGCGAAACAGGCAGCTGTTGGTCCGTTACTAGATAAGTGAATCAATCAAGAAAACCCAAAGGTTACATTTCTGGATGAGAGAGGCTGAATATAGCTGATGTGAAACCAGTGGTAATGACACAAAGATTGAGAGGTGAGTGGAACAGACAGTGTAGACACTAGGCAAAGAGAACGAGAAGAGACAAGCTGCAACCAGGCTGAAACAGAAAAGACGAGAGAGAACTGGAGTGGAGAAAAACTGAAAAAGAACATGAGAAGAAAAGGAGGAAGAGAAGAGAGGGAACAAGACTAATGTTTGATTACAGATTGCTTGCTTGTTATTGTGCATGTACATAAATCTGTTACTGCAATGCAAATAGTTAAATGCTTCATGCACTCTTAATACTCAAATAACTGGTGTGTAAGGAAGGCTTGCTCCATGATGTATGTATTGTACATTGTTTACTGTAATGACTGGAGAGCAGAGAACTTTATCTCTGCCTTAAGTCACAATGTCTCTTTTGTGTTGTGACAAATGCAAGTGAGCAGATTATCTAAAAAGAAAAATGAAGGGCAGTGACTTGGTTCTATCCATGGGTTTTGATTAGATGGAGGCAGATCTGAATGTGAGCTTGCAGTCAATTTTAAGAAAGGCAGGCCTTTAAGCAGATAAATGATAGGAGTCCAGCATACATCACCAGAGAGAATTCTGCCGAGTCATGACATTTAATAATAATAATAGAAACATATGTATGGATGAATCCTTCACAATAAGATCAATAACACGCATTTAGAAAACAGATCCACTTCCATTTCATCCATTTCATTCTCCTTGTTATCTTTAATCAGAATGTAAAAAAGACAACTTTTCTTTTCTGCTGCCATGACTTGGGCAATGCAGGCTACTGGATAATATTCACTGATAGCCAAATGGCATTTAAGCCATTGTTTTGGGAAATGAATGATCTGGCAAATTCTTGTATTTAACCGCCGTCTTATCCAATCCAATCAATTCCAAAATCAAGTCCCACCCTTGCTGTTGTATTCATAAATGCACCATCTTACATTAAGGAGCGAAAATAAGATGTGGACATCAATTCACATTGAATTGACTTTGATTATAGGTCATCCTGTTCAGCGTCTCATTATAGAAGGCTGGCTGAGGCACAGAGAGGGAGCTGCCCATGAACACTGGAAGACTGTGCTGAGGAAGAACTGGGTTGGAGTTACGCATCTCTGTTGTCTCTTTCCACTTTGAATTCTGTAGTGTGATATTAGAATGACATCCATAAAATCAAAGTCTTTAGTGTAAAACATTCATGCCGATTTTTCAAAATTTCGATAGCAGTGAACACACTTGCCAAATAGCATAGAAATAAGCAAGAGGGATTAAATGGATCTCAGCTAGACCAGGGTGCTTTCAATCATTCCCTAACCAACGACAAAGAAATGATGCTGAAAAAAGTCACTTCAGGTCACTACATGACTAGTGCATTAAAACACTTGTTGTCTGAATAGTGACTGACATGAGTCTTTGATGCTTGGCTTCTATTGCAGACATGGTTTTTATTGAAAGGCTGTTAGATGTGTGCACTGCTCCCACACTGATCTAACCCTGCAGCGAAGGAGCAGGAAATTATTTCCTGACAGCCCTGCTTTACCCCCCGCTGCGCACAAAACCGACCTCTGAAGATGCTCATTAAACACGGTTCAATACCGCTGGGAATGTGCTTAAATTCCATTCAAGTTTAAAGGAGAACTTGGTAGAATGTTAACCAAGTTACCTATACTTGCAAGTGGATCTTTGACAATGTCCTAGGGAACTGAAAATGTTAAATGGTAGGCCTAGAGGGTCATTAATTTCTTTAGCACCAGCTTCATACTAACTGCTGAATAATGACATCACTCAATTAAAAGAAGGTTTGTTGCAATTAATAACATAAAAATGTATCAACTCTATCAAGGTTCTTGATACTTCCCTCCAAAATGAAAAATCTGTCATAATTTACTCACCACATTGTTCTAAATTTTTATTTTTTTCTTCTAAAATATATTTTCTTGGTAACTTAAGCAACTGACCTCAAAATATATTTTATGTTCTTCAAAAGATAATATGGAATGACATGTGAGTAAATAAGGATAAAATTTTCATTTTTGAGTGAACTATCCCTTAAATCAAGCCAAGGCAAGAAAATTAAGAACAAATATGGACAATAGGATGAGGACACTATAGGAATCTGTTTTAATAAATTATAAATTATAAATAAAATAAACATAAATATATCTACTACACTTTCCATCAACAATGCAAAGCATGCAGCTATGGAATTTGTATTCCTTGTACTGAGCCATGCAGGAGGTCAATCTGTGACATTTAGATTCTCTACTGGTCAAATGTCTTGGCACTTTGGAAATTTACCAGTCTTGAACTTTTATACGTTGCTTAAATGTGGGGTCACAAAAAAAAAACTTTAAAAAAACTTTAAAAAAACTTTTAAAAAACCTGTCAAGCTTCATTGACTTTGACATAAACATTCAAGTTTATAGGCTGAATTTAAAGAACAAAAACCTCAAAGCTGAAGGTTTGTGAGAAAGTGGAGTAGATGGTAACGTATATTTGTGTGACCTTGACTAATCAAAACCTCTTCGCATGTGCTTGTGTTTCTGCTCTTCTCTGTTTGTGTGTATGAATGCAAATGAACTGAACACAAGGTCTAGTGTGATCGTGACTTTACACTAAAACAAAACTAAAACAGTGTAGACTTAATTATGTCGTAATTGTCGTTGCTGTTGTACCTTCCCCTCTAAAATTGTCTTCACCTATTTCGCACTATGATTAATATGCAGCATTAGCAAGGTCTCAAAGCCTCATCTCATTTCAGTAATCTAAATCAAGTCAATGCCAGTTGATGTGATAATGACAATGCTAATGTTTTCTCCACCACAGGGAAGGATTGTTGCAACACAATTTTCAGTTAGCCCCACACCTTATTGACTCAGAGTTGCTGCCAGCTGTTCATGTAGGCACCTTATCTTCTCACAACAGAGATGCAAGCCAGTCAAAACACGATTAATGATTATATGATTAGTGACAGAAGAAAATCAATGACCCCAGAGACGAAATGATGATCCTGTTCGATTCATAGAGACATGAACATAATCGCTCATAAGCAGGCAGGCAGGCAGGACATACAAACACGTAAACAAACAATCAATAGTGCAGTCTCACAATACAGTTTAGTTATATTAAGCTTATACTTCAGCCAAATGCAACTTCACCAGATCCACCAAATACTTGTATTTTTTAAAAGATGGTTTTAAAGTAAGTACAATTACAATAAAAATTGGAAATAACATGCAATTAACCAGCACAAAATGGCACAAGACATGGAAGAATGGACTAAATATCAGTACTTACAGTAGGTCTTTCTGCACAGCTCTTCCACTACCTCAGGTTTTAGTTTGCTGTTGGATTTGCCCATCTCTCCAGCTGGTCACAACGGATTATCCCCACTCCCTAAATCACTCCCCCCAATCCCACCTTCCACTTACATTTAAAGAAAGGGAGAAAGGAAGAGAGAGCGAGAGAGAGAGAGAGAGAGAGAGAGAGAGAGAGAGAGAGAGAGAGAGAGAGAGAGAGAGAGAGAGAGGGGGACGCAAAAGAGACGCACAAGTCCTTTTGAATCGTGCCTTTCCTCCAGACCGCAGCAGTGTAGAAAAAAAGAGGAGGAAGGACAAGTAATTGAGAGGAGCAAATTACACAGAAGCAATGTGATTAAAGCATGCAGTTCCTAGAGTTGTCTCTCCTCACTCAGAGGGAATGAGAGAGAGAGAGAGAGAGAAGCAGAGAGGGCTTTAATCTGTTAACCGGTGTCCCTCCTCCCCTTTCCTCCACCTCCTCCAGTCCTTCTGCCAGTGTCTGCGGTTCCCTCGTGGAATCAGGGGCTCTCTGAGCAGTGCTCGAGCCCTGGAGAGGCACTCTTCAATTGGGAGATCGCTGCTGTCTGGCTCGGTCCACTGGACGAGGAATCGATTCACTGACTGAGTCAGACATGCAGACGCATTTGTTGGCTCTCTCTCTCTCTGTGTGTGTGTGTGTGTGTGTGTGTGGGAGGGTGAGGGCGTGTGTTTTCGCCACACTATGTGTTGATGCTGTTGTCCTTGACAACAAAAGCCACTCCCCGCGCTCTTGTTCCTTCTGCATGAAAATTTCCTTTTTCCCCTGACAAAGATTTTCTGCTTTTTCATAGTTTCTTTAAAAGGCCCTTACTAAAATCTAAAACTTTAGATTTGACCATTATATTTGATAATAACATCTTAATATAAAAGGGCAGATACATATTTTAGCAGTCAAAATGAATTATGGGATAGTTTATTTTTATGCATCTGTATTTGATTTCATGTAAACAGTCACCAAACATATTTATTCTAAATTCTAAGAATCAGCTTAAAATGGTTAAAGGGTTAATTCCCCCAAAAATGAAAATTAGCCCATGATTTACTCACCCTCGAGTCATCGTAGGTGCATGACATTCTTCTTTCAGACAAATAAAATCGGAGTTATATTAAAAAAAGTCCTGTCTCTTCCAAGCTTTATAATGGCAGTGTTGCCTGTTTATGAAGTCCATAAAAGTGCATCAATCCATCATATAACTGCTCCACACGGCTCCAGGGGGTTAATAAAGGCCTTCTGATGTGAAGTGGCGTGTTTGTGTAACAAAAATATCCATATTTAAAACTTTATTGACTAAAATAACTAACTTTCTACACATCGATTTACGCCGAAAAAGTAGCCCTTGACCCTTGACGCATGCGTATTGACGAGTTCACGCAGAAGCGCAGAGGATAGAGCAAAACAAAACGTAACGTCGTGGGTTACTCTTTTAGCGCAAGTCAACTCACGCACCAATGACCGCTGGAAGCTAATTATTTTAGTATAAGCTGAGATTTACATAAAATACATTTATAGATAAATATATAAAACTGTGCATTTAAATTACACACTGGGGTTATTAGTACAATTGCATAAATCTCTTTTTAACTGATAAATTTGACAAATAGGCTATATAATTTGTTTGTTAAAACTTAATCCAAATGGACGGAAATTTCAATAAAAATGAAAATATACACATCTAATCATTAGGTTAAACATCTAAGGGTAATAAATGTTTTCAACTTATGCATGTATAACATATGAAGGCAAAGGCTAAAACCTTTAAGGATTGAATATAAATTGATATACATGTACATTCATGAGAATAATCCCAAAATAGGATTACAGTTGAGTGCAGCTGTACAGAGTAAAGGCTCATACTCTGTCATATTCTGACGAAGCCACGGCTATAATCTGCTGGCCCAGTTTAAGTCCAGGCCAATTCAGGTTTAGCTTGTGCAGTTAAAGCGTCAGAAAGAAAGAAAGGCAAGTGTTTGATTTTTGCTTCTAAATGAAGAAGGCAGAACCAGACGACGATGACGCTGAATCAGCTTCATGTTGCTCCAAAAACACCCAGCGGCCTTTGCCAACAGCATCACCTGCTAGAACACTTCATGGACTATAGAACTATAGACATTTGTACCATTTAGCTGAATAACTACCTTGTAGAGTTTAAAAGTATGCTGTGGACAATTCAATTTGTACTTGTCCTGTAGCCATTTTTTAATCTCTCAACAATGGTGACTGGTTATTGTTACTTTGTCATTTAGAATGAAATAATAATAAATAAAATAATAATAATAATAAAAATACTATATTTTTAGGGAAATGTATGCCAGTAACACAACATATTTGTTGTGTGCCATAGTTCCTTAGATTACCATATAAATACCACGTGATATGAATATCATTCAGTAGGCCCAGAGCCCTTGGTCTTATTATATGGCTCTGAGTAGGCCTACTATAGTACAAAGAACCACAGTATTACCATTAGATACAATGGTGCCACCAGAAACTTTTGTAAAAACATTTCAAACTGGAGCCTTTTTCTAGTAAAGTTTCCCTGGCCCAGAATACAATAGCTCAGTGGAATATAGCTAGTTCAGTCAAAGTGACCATGCCACTGAAAATCGTTCTTTCTCAGAAAATGAGACCACAGACCACCTATGCCCGCTGAGGATATGCGCTACATTAACATCGTTAAAGTTATTTAGGACTGCTTTTCTTCTCCTTCAATACAAACACCCAGATAATATGTGACAGATGTTTCCTCTCAGATCATATTCAGTGAACTTGCCACTTTTCAGACTTCGCCAATGTGATTTTGCCATTGTGACAATGCTGTCAACAGTCCAATAAACAATAAATTAATATTGAGTAACTTACATTTTAGACTCACTTTGCTCTGCCAATGAAAATATTTCCAAACAAAGCCACAGCAGAACAATCCATCGCGTCTCTCCAAGCGACACACACAGTAGGTGTGTTTCGTTCTGAATCAATGTTGCTGAACGAATCGATTGAGTGAATGATTCAATTAATCATCCTCAAGTGCAATTGTTGCTTGGCCCTGTCACAAACGGCACCCTAAACACTCCACAAGTCCACACTTGGACTGTGGGGAAGAAGTCTGCTGCAGAGCTCAGCAAAAGTGTGCATGGAGGTCGCATATCGACCGCAAAGGTGGCACTCGCGAACACCCTCCCGCATCCTAAAATGACAAATGGGACACCCATACGGTCTCAGGACACGCGCACGCGGGCTGCGACAGCCATTGTAAGTCCACCAGGCCCATAATGTTGATAAAGAATCATTTGATTAAACGATTAAACAGCTAATTTAGATAGCCTTTGCGCCAAAGAATCACAAAAAGAAAGAATCACTGATGAACGCCGATCAGCCAATCAAATTCAAGGTCTGGCAGGCTTTTTATTGATTATGTTTACAATTAAATGTTCCTTTTATATTTAAAATTACTAGATGCCCCATTTTGACAAAACAATGTTCGCCACTTCTAGAACATTGATTGCGTTACTGAGGCATTCCTTTTCATTTTAATAATGGAAAAAGAAAAGAATGTTTCTCGCTTCTTCCTAGACACAGGATTTTAAACAGCCCTCAAACCATTCCTTATATTATTGCACAGACAGCTTTAACCAGACAACTAATCTTTAACCCCAATCACCCTGCTGGGCACAGACTAATGTCAACTGCTATCTAATCCTGCTTCTAGTCACTCTCTCTTACACCATGTGCGACTATCACCACCATAAAGCTGGCTAACCCCTGACCTCCTCGCTATTAGCCTTTTAAGATGATAAACACAGCTTCAGATAGAGTAATTTAGCTTTAAATATTCATTTTTAAATAATGCGTGATAAGTGGTAACAAGACAAACCTTTAATTAAACATCTTTTATATAAGCATAATGAACATCTATTATCTAGTTTAAGTACATAATATCTAAAGCTTCCTTATCACCACACAGTCTGGTTATAAATAGACCATCCAAGTGACATACTTAATATTCAAAAAAAAAAAAAAAAAGATGAATATTAAGTAATCAGGTAGCAAAGAATCACAGTTCTTCTGGTAATTGATTATTACTGATTCTAAACAAGGAATTAAATTTGCAAGAATAAATTCATCCAATGCATGTCAGCGTTTTGTGCCTCACTACATCTCTTCCAAACTGCATTACTGAAGCTTACATCTGTCCTGATTATTATTATTAATAAGGGATCATGGATAGGAAATAAATGTATTTGAAATTTTTTTCCCATGCTTTATTTTCTAAGCAGGCACAAGGGGAATAGCATTAGCATTTGCAATTATCCCACCCTCAGCAGCCAAAGCTTTTCATTAGTCCCTCTCTGACATTTTGTCAATATCAGATGCTCTTAATGGGACTTGAGCAGAAGTGAGCACAGGACTCGAGACTTGTGAATTAGTTATAAGCGAGCCGTTTGCTTCAGTGCTGTCGAATGTTGACTGTGTCCCAGCTTAAGATACTACTTTAGCATTATAGCCTTTTCCAGGATCGTCTCTGGTAAACATGAAGAGGTGTGGAAAATTCTTCTATATGCTTAAAAACTAAATAATTAAAAACGCTGATAAGAATTTCAGGGTTGATTTCTGATCGGTTCTTTATCATACAGATTGACATACAATTTCACATGATATATATATATATATATATATATATATATATATACTTTTAACCAAATACAAAAGACAAATGCAAATGAAACCATTGCACAATTTAATACTGAAATGCATAATTTCATAAAGCTTGCTCAAAGATATCCAAAAATAATCAAAAAGTTAAACATCAAAATAAAATTCTCCATTTCATTACTAATAACCATAATTACAAGATCCCTGAAATCATTGTAATCCATGTTTTTATACATTTGAAACATGTTTCTGGAGACCCTGGATCTATTTCATGAAAGTCCTTTGTCATCCACACAACAACCCACAAATACTGAGAAAATACAAAGCAGCTGTCATCAAACCCTAAGCTTGAGAACTGTACATTTTATTCTTTGTAACATTAATCTGGGCTGCGTATGTTTTTAAGGGCTTGCATATTTACATTAAAATGATTAATTCTGAGAACTCAAGAGCAGGAAATAATCATTTAAATAATAGCTGAAGTGACCTCACATACGCTTTCACTCGACTGGAGTGTACCTGTTAAAGTGTCACAGCGTGTCTAAGACTAAGCAATGTGTAGGAAGGTCATAAATAAACACCACACACACACAATCATCAAGGTAAAATGAAAAAGCACAACACCTAGCATTTTAATTAAAACTACAGTGGCTAAAGGAATCATAGAGCTGCGTACTGTGAATTCTCCATACTGTTTGTGCAACATTTACAAAGATGGACATATATGTGGTTATGGAACGTGGGGTCATGATCATGAGAGAAGGTCCACTGGGAATTCTGCACATGAAGATGTTAAGCTCTTCAAGAATGTCCCACAAGTCAGTAGCTGGCCACAAAGTCCAGAGGCACACAGAACCGACAGAGAACTGTATCTCCCATCATGCCATGCTCTCCCGCTCCTCTGATGGTCCATTTGACAGTTTATTCACCTTCTTAACGCCCTCTCCCATGGCTGTTGAGGTAGTTACCCTGAAATGAAAAGGGGGGGGAAGCACCATTAACAACAAAAACAAGCTCTATTGTGTAGCATTATGCACTCTGAAAAGGAGCCAAGCACTATTAAATACTCAAATCACAAAACATTCAAGAGCTAAAAGTGTTTCTACATTACATTTGGTCTTGCGCTTCTTGTAAACATCAGGGTGGACAGAATCTGGATCAGTAATGCTGTTCTGAAATGGCTAACTAAAAACAGGTCCTCAAATTATTTTAGACTGTCCCAATTTTCTGAGGAAAGCCCTTCAAGCGATCTTGCATGCATACAACTGATGTTTAATTCATAAAAGACAGAATCTGTTTCTTTAAACAAAACAATCCTTCCCTTAATCTTTCTGTTGTCTATGGTGACCAAACTCTGGAGTTTTGTCGTGGCCACAAGATCATTTTGTCGAGGTAACGACATCCTTGTCGTGGCCTTGAGATCCTCTGTTGAGGGAAAGACATCTATTTCTCATGGCCACGAGTTAAATGCTTAGACAACCTGCGTGATTATCAACAGCTCTGGTTAACCCTATAATAATAATAATAATAATAATAATACTATTAATATTTTTTTTAACTATGACAAAATAAGGGTGGAATTAGGACATTTTTATATTGGCCTATATTATAGCCCATTATATTGCACATGATGGTTGCTAGAAAAAAAAAAAAAAAAAAAAAAAAAAAAACACACAACACAACACATGCGTTAACATTGACAGCACTAATATACACTCACCTAAAGGATTATTAGGAACACCTTTTCAATTTCTCATTAATGCAATTATCTAATCAACCAATCACATGGCAGTTGCTTCAATGCATTTAGGGGTGTGGTCCTGGTCAAGACAATCTCCTGAACTCCAAACTGAATGTCAGAATGGAAAGAAAGGTGATTTAAGCAATTTTGAGCGTGGCATGGTTGTTGGTGCCAGACGGGCCGTTCTGAGTATTTCACAATCTGCTCAGTTACTGGGATTTTCACGCACAACCATTTCTAGGGTTTACAAAGAATGGTGTGAAAAGGGAAAAACATCCAGTATGCTGCAGTCCTGTGGGCGAAAATACCTTGTTGATGCTAGAGGTCAGAGGAGAATGGGCCGACTGATTCAAGCTGATAGAAGACCAACTTTGACTGAAATAACCACTCGTTACAACCGAGGTATGCAGCAAAGCATTTGTGAAGCCACAACACGCACAACCTTGAGGCGGATGGGCTACAACAGCAGAAGACCCCACCGGGTACCACTCATCTCCACTACAAATAGGAAAAAGAGGCTACAATTTGCATGAGCTCACCAAAATTGGACAGTTGAAGACTGGAAAAATGTTGCCTGGTCTGATGAGTCTCGATTTCTGTTGAGACATTCAGATGGTAGAGTCAGAATTTGGCGTAAACCGAATGAGAACATGGATCCATCATGCCTTGTTACCACTGTGCAGGCTGGTGGCGGTGGTGTAATGGTGTGGGGGATGTTTTCCAATTGTTTAAATGCCACAGCCTACCTGAGCATTGTTTCTGACCATGTCCATCTCTTTATGACCACCATGTACCCATTCTCTGATGGCTACTTCCAGCAGGATAATGCACCATGCTCGAATTATTTCAAATTGGTTTCTTGAACATGACAATGAGCTCACTGTACTAAAATGGCCCCCACAGTCACCAGATCTCAACCCAATAGAGCATCTTTGGGATGTGGTGGAACGGGAGCTTCATGCCCTGGATGTGCATCCCACAAACCTCCATCAACTGCAAGATGCTTTCCTATCAATATGGGCCAACATTTCTAAAGAATGCTTTCAGCACCTTGTTGAATCAATGCCACGTAGAATTAAGGCAGTTCTGAAGGCGAAAGGAGGTCAAACACAGTATTAGTATGGTGTTCCTAATAATCCTTTAGGTGAGTGTATGCATGCTTATTTATTGTCACTGTAGGCTACTGGTGTAGTCTACAGAAATGCAAAATTTCCAACCCAATCTCACAGCAATTTGTATGCATTTTACGAGGTGGCTAATTCGTACGAATCTACTAGTCACTGTGGTTTAGACCAATTGTACGAATTGGTGGCAAGATAGCGTTGTAATTTCACAGAATGATCGGGCATTTACAGTATTTACAAAATATATACTTTAAGAAACATAACATACAGAAAGTTAATTAAAGAGATACAGGAAATGAAGAGGAAAATAAAGCAAATGCATAACAATTAACAAAAAAAATGTAACCAATAATAATAAAATATTCAATAAAAAAAGAAATGATCAGTGAATGGATTTAAAAGACTGTTGGATGGGATAGATGAGAAAGGTATACTCTTTTAACATTCATTGATAAACTTCATTCCAATGCTGTCTATAGGCAACATCGCACACAATACAATAGGCAATATATGTTAATAAAATCATTTCTTAATTCTGCACTTTTTCTTAATTAAAGCCCTATCGATTTTTGATAATTCGAGGTTGCTATGATTGTGCAGGCTGTTTACGCATTTAAGTCGTGGCCAAGAGAAAAATATAATTCCCTCAACATAAGATCTAGTGTCCACAACGTATTATCACATTCCCAGTAAAATGAACAGGTCTCTTTCTGGTCAACACGGTTTTCTAAGAAGATCGCCAACAATTTTCAAAACAAATGTGTAATTAAAATGAGCATTTAAATGTTAGTATGAAGTACAAGTTCTGTTCTGAATCATCTCCCGCTGAGCAGAAATGTTTGAATCACCTAAACCAAGATCACATTTGCATTCATTCTTTTCTTATTTGACACAAACAGTGCCTTATTTATATATAAGCAATTCAAATAAAATGTGACCATGAGTTTGTTTCAGTTCAGTTGGGTAAGCATTCTGTATTAGATGCGAACATGGACAGAATGTTCAGAACAAAAACTGAGACCAAGTGAGAGCAACATACGCATTAAATCTCTTGCTTTCATACTCTGCCCTTCTGTTCCTAATAATTATTTGAGCACAGATTGGACTGCATATGGCCACACTAGTACCAGCAAACTGTTCACGGCTCAGATGCACCACACATCTACTGTTGTTGAAGCAACAAGATTTACCCATTTGAGGTCCATTTTAATTCATTCATATGTATATTAATAGAGGAGAAAACATGAGTGCAATATACTAGTCAAACTGGGTGCAAACATGTCACTGAGTGTTGAGATACACAATGACAACTTTTTTTAGCAATTTAAACCCAAACCATAACTACTGCTACAGAACAGGATCCCAGCAGGGATCAAGACATTCACCATTTGGCCAGAGACCACAGCACCAGTCCTTGTCTTTCCGCAGAAGCAGCCTCAGACTACTGAGACACAAAGTCTAAAATAAAGACTGAGAAAAAAAAAAAAAAAAAAAAATGTATATATGTATATAGTTTCATTTTATGGCACTATAGAAGTATAACAAAGTACCTTTGATTTGAGGAGAAAAGGCCCAATTTATACCACATTAACAGCTGAAGAGTTAATTTTTTATGATTTCATATAATATTTTACAAAAGAGGGCGAAAACTGACCATCCACTTTTTCGGTGCCATTAACAAAGCGAACCAGCCCCAAGATGAACTGGTACTATAGTCCTTCGATTGGCTATTAATCTTTTCTTTTCTTTTTTTTTAAAGTTGAAACAACAACAACAACAACAACAACAACAATAATAACAACAATAATAATAATAATAATAATAATAATAAAAAAAAGCACACAGGACAGTTTGGACCTAAACTCTGAATGCTCATGAGAGCAATGCCCTCTATTTTTGTGGTTACCGTCATCCATCTTTTCTGTGTTCTTTGCTAGACTCAATGAGGACAGCTGAATCAGGCCACACCCCAAGTCACCCAAAAAAGTTTTGGGAAAATAGGCCACAAAACTCTGCCTGTTCAGCTTAGGAGGAAGACAAGCAAGAGTAAAGCACTATGTCCTGTGTATGGCAGGTGGGAGAGATATTGTGTGGGTGAGAAGGAGAAGAAGAAGAAAAAAAGAAGAAGAAGAAGAGGGGGAAAGTGCATGCAAGGAACAAGGACATATGGAGTCACAGGGCTATTTTGGGAAGTGCCAGGGAGGGGGAGGAGGGGGGGTGAATAGAGCACACACTGCCTGAGGGGATGCTGAATGCGGGGTAAATGGGACTTGGGGGAAGGATGGGGGTTGTTATGGAACAGAACAAGACTTGGGGTGTGTCTCAATGAGCTCCCTAGTTCAGTAATCAGGGCACTGATCAGGGAGTCAGCCCATTGACTTATTCCCTGATCAGTGCCCTGACTACTAAACTAGGGAGCTGATTGAGACGCACGCTTGGACATCAGGGAGTGGAGAGAAACGCAATCCACGAGACCGTAGCGAGATCTGTCTGACCTGATGAGGCCGTTTAGAGTAAATAAATGGCATGGCTTTAAAATAAGCAGGAAATGACCAGCATGGATGGGAGTGTGTGTTTGGGAGTGCATATGAAAATAAACAGGGCATGACAGGTGCTCTCAGCTAGGGCATGTAATGAGGATGGCTACCAGGTCCTCCAATCAGAAGGAACCCCTCTGGGCTTCTTCTAGAGCCATGACAGGTGGCTGGATCATTGTAAGCCTGTCCGTGTGACCAGGTCGCAGCTGGTAATGGAGCGCAATAGGGCCACAGTATGTAGAAGAGCTGCATGCACACATGCTTTTATAATTGTTAAAAACCAAAAATGAGAGTAATACGTTTTTAAAGAGATAGTTCACCCAAAAATGAAAATTCTGTCATAATTTACTCACCGTCAAGTTATTCTAAACCAAAATATCTTGTGGTGTTCAGCAGAAGAAAGAAATTCATACAGGTCTGGGGTGAGTAAATGAACAACTTGAGGGAACTATCCTTTTAAATTGAGACAGTCTCATCCGCTCTCTTGTGTGTAGTTATGGTCATCCGACATCACCAGCTCTCTGTGCTGTGAGTGAGTCATACCATTAAATTGCCCTTGATCTTTTGAAATAAAAGAATGACGCACTATGAAAATATGTTGTTACAGACACAGTGAACATTCAAAGTGTCTCTCATGATATCCACCTTATTTTTTAATGTGGAAGTAAGCCATTTCCTGTGACTGTGCAAGACTTCTGACTCATTAGTCTCTATAAGTAAACAAACACAAGAATAACAATGCAGTGCACAATAAAACTGTTTGCACTATAAGCCAGTGTGTATGACTAATAATTAATAATAAAAAAATAAAATAGTTTACAACAAAGTAGCAAAAAATACTTTTTTTGTAAAGATACTTTGAGTGGAGGCAGCTGACACTGGAATCCTTGCACATTCAAGTACACTGGCAACGCATGAATTACTGTAAAAATGAGCAGCTATGTATTTAAGTATGATTTCTTACACATCGTCCATCTCCATGTCTTCTTCCTCCATAGACAGCAGGAGGTAGGGGTTATAGGATGCCGGTCGGAACTTGTGTCCAGTTAAAAAGAAGAAGGTCAAAGTGGCCAGCTCATCCAGCAGCTATGAATTACAGTAGGAATAAAATACAAAATAAAACTTTGAATGGTTGCATGTATGTATTTGTGCAAACTTATTTTTTATTTTCTTTAAACATACTAACCCAATATGACAATTTATCAAATCTTAGATTCAAAAGGTTCTAAATAAGTATTTGTATAGAATCTAAGCAACAGATGTAAAACTTAAAGTCACTGAAGTCAGCTCAAAACATTATCTATGAAGTGCACTAGTTCCACAAAAGGTCACTGGATAGTGGTGACCAATAATGACACTGATAATAACTGTGGACCAAGCAAAGGAACCACCTGATGCCAGATCCAACAAAAAGTACAAGTTCAAGAAGCACTAAATCCAGTAAAATGCATTTATTCTTTGCATCATCTAATAAAGGAAAAATAAGCAAGACAAACTTTAAAAATAGGCTTCCCAACCAATTTAAATCAATATTTACATAGTATAATAGTTGTACATGTATTGCATTGTCCCACAAAATCACATCTAATGTCCTGCAACAGAGCAATAACCAAGTGGTCACCCTGTGTGTACAGCTAAGTAAAACAATCATAGGTGACCCCTCATGCTGTTGGAAAATGGGTCTTTTGCAGTCAAACCAAACAGAGAATTAAGATAGCAAAGGCCTCCACATACTATACGTTGCCTTGGTGATGCAGAAAAATTACTTCAGTCTTTAATATAAATCACTAGCCTAGAAATCTAGAAGCACCCTAGCGGCAGTAAATCCAATTTGCCGCGAGTGTAGTCTAGCAACTCTCGGTAGACCTACGAGCTGGAAAAACCAAACTCTGGTCAGGCCAATCACATTGTGTATAGAGTCGGTGGGCGGGCTTAACATAATGACGGCAGAGTTGCCGCGGTTCCGCGTGCTACTTAAAAACAAAGAAGCTGGCAAACAGCGGTCTTTCGAATCTGCTTTAGCCGCGACTCTGGGAGAGTTGTTGTTAAACTTTTCTTTGTGAAAAGAACAAAGAACGGTACTGAAGTCATTCTTAAGAAAGGAAGATGTGTTCGGAGTTTTGCCGTTTGAAAGTTTAATCATCAACTAGCTCGGCTTCACCTTCTTCGTTGCTCTGGTTGGTTGTAGCGCTATCCTCTTGCGTGCAGAGGGAATATGAAAGACAACCATTTATCCCGCCTCTCGGATTGAACCCTGCCAATGGTGAGCTCCCAGACCCAACATCTTGATGTGTTTAGTAAAACACTAAACATTGCTAAAATATTACACTCATGAATGTCTGTGTGAAGGGATCGATAGGGAAGTTTATGTTTAATGTGAACAAGTCTTTAGTGCATTTTTACTATACGGATGTTTGCCAGCTGTTGAATTCGTTTTAGGAGTTTGAGGAAGCTGCCATCACTCACCTGGTAAAGCCACTTCCATTGGTAAGGGACAATGACCTTGATGAGACTGGCAATGATGCGGGTGAAATAAATATAGCATACAATCTGTGACACAGAAAGCGAAGGAGAGAGAGAGTGAGAAGAGAATAAACAGAGAGAGATGAGAGATACACTTATCTAAAAGATTAGATAATTGTGTTTCTAGTCTGATTTTGATTAGAACAAAGTTATCGCAAAATAAAGAAATGTATTTAAGGTTTTGGACTATTTAGGTCACTAACCTAAAAGTAAATAAGTAATAAGTAAATTTGACACTGATCATGTGAACTCCTCACAGTTAGATGTTCTTGCTTCCATTGAAGCACTGAACAAGATACTACAGAAATTAATGTAACTTCATGTAATGTCTTTTCTATCATTACATAGAAAAATGGACATAGACAAAGCTGGAGACATACATACATTTAATGACAAAACTAGACAAAGGTGAAAAATACAGTGAAAAGGCCATGTATTCATACACAGACCTTCATAAATAAATGCATTTAAAGAGACAGTGACTGTCTAATAAGTCTCATGCCATGACTTAGAACCAGGCACGTGTCCTTTTAAAAGCACTGTGTCTGTATGCAAGTGAGAATGACAGCGAGGTGAATACATACCATCACATAGTAGTGCCTAAAAAGTTTGAGCTGAGCCAGATTGATGGCAGCTACAAAGAGAAAGAGAAAGCCAAACATTACGGTTAAAACAGAGTGAGAGAGGGGATGAGCTTTCATTTTACCTTTCATGCTTCAATTACTCACTCCTACTGTGAAAACTGTAACAATCAGAAGGCAATCAAAGTCTATATCTTTGTGCCCTGTGAAGGGAAAGGCAGAAGATGAAAGCAGGAAAAAAATGTCATGGGCAGCAATGAAACAATGATTATTTGAGAGGAAAAAAAGAATGGTGATTGTCTGATAAGAATATTTTCTTTTCAGTATAGTCATAATACACCAAAGCAACATATACTGTAGAGAGAGTCATTTTTCTGCAGTGGCAAAAATTAGGACACAAACATTGGGGCTAAGGGAATAACCTGCTTCATTTTGTGCTGATCACCCTCACACACCTTGAAAATTGGTGGGGAAAAAGTTACTGTAAGCATGTTAGATTGTTAGAAATAGGCATCCTCAGGGATCACATCAAAGATATGAAATAAAAGACAGCACACATTTATTTCAGGCCACCGACCTGAAATAGCATCATTCAGCAAACATCTCTATTGCAGAAGCTAAAGGCACAGCAGGAAGTTGTCATCAAGACCCGCACACTTCTCTTCATTAAGCACTTTTTTTATCAGCAGGAGGTTAAGGGTTTTATATGCAAGATTTAAAGAAATTATCTGATTATTTCTGCATATTTTAATAGATAAGAGTCAATGGGAAGGAAGAAAAGCCCTTTAAAAGGAAAATGCTGACTTTTTGGGACTTTAGCTTATTCACTGTGTCCCCCAGAGTTAGATAAGTCCATACATACTATTCTCATGTAGGTGGGTCTGGGTCTGACGCACCCACCGCTAGCCTAACTTAGCACAGAGACTGGAGGTAAACGGCTCCATCTAGCCTACTGCTCAATAAGTGACAAAATAACACCAACATTTTCCTATTTACATGTTGTGATGTGTATAGTTACATCGTGTACTAAGACCGATGGATGATATTACGCAGCGCCTGAAAATAGGCTAACTTCCATCAACATAATCAATGTGACAACCTGCTTGCATTGGGAGTGTGCTGGGGACTATTTTCAGGTGCTGCGTAATATCATTGCGCCGCTGAACCCATGGGACGGCAGCAAAGTTCCCTGATTATAAGCAGGAATGAGAGTGTAGTCTCTAGCCGTATCGGTCTAGAAAAATCGCAACTTTTCATTTTCAGTCTTAGTACACGATGTTGGCGTTATTTTGTCACTTATTGAGCAGTAGGCTAGATGGAGCCGTTTACCTCCAGTCTTTGTGCTAAGTTAGGCTAGCAGTGGGTGCGTCAGACAGAGCTATGGCACGCACGGAGATGAGACTGGTATGTATGGACTTATCTAACTCTGGGGGGGTATGGTGAATAAGCTAAAGTCCCAAAAAGTTGGCGTGTTCCTTTAAGCAAAGCATACAACAAAAATATAGTTAACAGATACAAGGACTTGTAATAGTGCCAAAGCTTTGCTAGTAAAAAGCATACATTTTTCATGTAAGTGTTACTGGTTAAAACAATCAATTACATTAATGCAGATTTGACTAAATGCATGTTGTGTATAAGCTAAAAATAATGTAGCTTGGGAGAAACAACAACAACAACAACAAAAAAAACAGTCCCAGTCAACCTGAGAGGACAGGCTGAATGCTAAGACTAATAATTAGTAATAATAATAATAATAATAAGTTACATTTATATAACACTTTTCTCTGCACTGAAAAATCGCTTTTCATGGAAGGGGGGAATCTCCTCAACCACCATCAATGTGCAGCATCCACCTGGATGATGCGACGGCAGCCATATTGCACCAGCTGATTGGTGGAGAGGAGACAGAGTGATGAAGCCAATCAGGATAGGGGGATGATTAGGAGGCCATGATGGACAGAGGCCAATGGGCAAGTTTGGCCAGGATGCCGGGTTAAACCCCTACTCTTTTGTTTCATCTTGACCACAGAGAGTCAGGACCTTGGTTTAACGTTGTATCCGAAGGACGGTGCTTGTTACAGTATAGTGTCCCCATCACTATACTGGGGTGTTAGGACCCACACAGACCACAGGGTGAGCACCTCCTGCTGGCCTCACTAACACCTCTTCCAGCAGCAACCTAGTTTTCCCAGAAGGTCTCCCATACTGGTACTGACCAGGCTCAGCCCTGCTTAGCTTCAGTGGGCAACCAGTATTGGACTACAGGTTAACATGGCTTCTGGCAAATATCTGTGAGATATATAAAGCTATAAAGCTATGTGACTAACATCTACATCTAAAAATGGCATTTTGGTGAAATATTATATGTATTAAACTTAATAAGGTCTAGATACATTACTGCTGAAAAGTTGGTCGGTTTTTTTTTTTTTTTTTTTTTTTTAAAGACTCTTATGCTCGCCAAGATTGTATTTATTTAATTATTTTTTTATAAAATAATATTGTGAATTATCATTTCAATTTTAAATAAAACTTTTTCTATTTTAATATACAATTTGTTTCTGTGATGGCACTGGATGTAATGGTGCTCAAGAAAAATGATCAATGTTGAAATATATGTTGCTTAATATTTCTGCCAAAAAAAGGACTTTTGCCCCTGACTTTTGAACAGTGTAACAAAGAAATAACAGATTTTCTTCAACATAAGAAAAATAGGAGGATACAGAATAATATAAACAAACAATTATTGTATTTTACAATAAAGCACAATGAAATAAAAAAATAAATAAAATAAAAAAATGAAATGAGATGGTTATGGAATTTGCATAGAACCCTTGCTACAGGGTTCAATTTGTCTATCTATTCCCTGGATTTGTGGGTAGGATAAAGTCATAGCACAGGCTGGTTTCTCTGAGCTATGACATTTACAAGCTGCCTGGCATCTGCTGTCACAACAGGCAACAACGCACGGTAGCGGAGCACATGCCACAGAGAGCATCTCTAGCAGGATCCGTTTTTCCACCCTAAAACTATCAAACCACAACAGAGACACTACGTGTGTTGTTTGATGTAAGTCACGCAGCTTGCAGAAGAGATAAATCAAGGATGACGCATGCACTGTTTGTTCACTGGAATGGCAACTAACCCCTGACCAAACATTCATGACCATTGTGGTCAGTGTTTATAATGATGATTGAATCCATCAGTGTTTTTTAGCTTAGGATCGCTTCATCTGATTTAGGACATTATAACGCCACCAACGTTATAATGCTCATAATAAGCAAATGATTGGAATGGATTTTTCCTATAATTTCACCAGATACACTACCGTTCAAAAGTTTGGGGTAGGGATTTTTTTTTTGTTTGTTTGTTTTTTAAATAAGTCTCGTGCTCACCAAGGATGCATTTATTTGATCAAAAATACAGTAAAACAAATATTACAATTATTTATACTGAATAAAACTGCTAAATAAAATTGTATAAAAGTATACAATTTATTTTTTTACTTTTGAATGGCAATTTCCTCATAATAATTCAGAGACTAACCAAATAGTAAAACCTGCCATGTAAATGCTCTGACTTACAGTGGTAATGTATGTCTAGAGCAGCATGCCTAGAACTGCTGCATTCTGGAAGACAGCACAATTCAATTTCATGCTGTAAAGACCAAGTCTTTTGAATAGCATGTAGAGAACAGCCAAATGTGAAGGAGTACAACTCAATCAACCAAGCAAAGCATTTGGAAAGATTAAAAATCCACACTTTCTACAATATTTCATTTAAAATGGCTTCAACATGGTGGCACGACTGACGTCTTTTACAACTGTATAAAAAAAAAATAATTACACTAAAAAAAATGGTAGATGAAGTGATCAAGTTTTATATCAAACTTTACTGAACTGTTGACCACAAAATGCACTGACAGTGTTACTTCAACATACCTTTGCCATCTGTTGCTGATGCCTCTTGTAAATGTCTTATGGACCTACCAAACAAAAACAATTGATTTTAGACTAACAACTAAAGATAAAAAGCCAAAACAGCCTGCCATTTACTCATATAAGACAGACAATCAGACTTTGGTCTATTAGTCTTCAAATGATTTCATTTACGGTACAGAAAATTAAATCTGGGCCACATCAAAAGGACAAACATGGAGAGCACTTACCAGACGACTGGAAAGAGAATAGCCCCGCAGCACAGCAGATCTACTAGAAACAGGATCTCCATCCACAGACCATACTCGCTGGAGCCCTCCTCTGTGGACTCAATAATGATGTACGCCACATTGGCCAGAACCTGATATCACAAGGCCAACATCACCACATTACAATTATAAGTGTAATTATCATAGTACAGCAGTAGTTTAGCTTAAAATCCCATTAACAACCTTCTCTTTTTTAATTATTATTTTAACCTTTATTTAACCAGGTAAGTCAGTTGAGAACCAGTTGTCATTTACAATGACGACCTGGCCAAGAGGCAGCATAAAAATTGGGTACAATACAATAAAAACATAATAGAGTTACAAATCACACAGCTATAAACAACATGTAAAACAAACAAATAACTAATAACAAGTGCAATGATCTAGTACTATAGAGTTAAATGAAGCTCCAGTCGCAAAGCGGATTGCAGCGCGATAAATAACATTCAGTTTATGAAGGAGAGTTTTTGAAGCAGACCTCTAAACTACATCACCATAATCCAAAATTGGAAGCACTGTCATTTAAACCAAAAGTTGTTTTGAAGAATGTGTAAAAGAAGATTTATTACAATAAAGACCACCAATACAAGATTTAACCTTTCTAAGCAGTACATTTATGTGAGTTTCAAATGACAACTTACTATCAAGCCAGATACCAAGACATTTGTAGCATTCAACATAATCGATTTCCAAGCCATCCAATGAGAACATTTTAGGAAGATATTCAACATGTGGTAGCTTTCTATTAAAAACCATGCATTTTGTTTTATTTGCATTTAAAACTAAAAGACGACTAGAGAAAGCATGCCGGATGCAGGTGAAACTGGCCTGCAATAAATACAGTGCAGTGTTCAAAGAAGAACTAAACGTATAAATTAGTGTCATCAGCGTATAAATGTATAAACCCGATTCCAAAAAAGTTGGCACACTGTACAAATTGTGAATAAAAAAAGGAATGCAATAATTTACAAATCTCATAAACTTATAGATATGTTATTCACAATAGAATATAGATAACATATCAAATGTTGAAAGTGAGACATTTTGAAATGTCATGCCAAATATTGGCTCATTTTGGATTTCATGAGAGCTACACATTCCAAAAAAGTTGGGACAGGTAGCAATAAGAGGCCGGAAAAGTTAAATGTACATATAAGGAACAGCTGGAGGACCAATTTGCAACTTATTAGGTCAATTGGCAACATGATTGGGTATAAAAAGAGCCTCTCAGAGTGGCAGTGTCTCTCAGAAGCCAAGATGGGCAGAGGATCACCAATTCCCCCAATGCTGCGGCCAAAAATAGTGGAGCAATATCAGAAAGGAGTTTCTCAGAGAAAATTGCAAAGAGTTTGAAGTTATCATCATCTACAGTGCATAATATCATCCAAAGATTCAGAGAATCTGGAACAATCTCTGTGCGTAAGGGTCAAGGCCGGAAAACCATACTGGATGCCCGTGATCTTCGGGCCCTTAGACGGCACTGCATCACATACAGGAATGCTACTGTAATGGAAATCACAACATGGGCTCAGGAATACTTCCAGAAAACATTGTCGGTGAACACAATCCACCGTGCCATTCACCGTTGCCGGCTAAAACTCTATAGGTCAAAAAAGAAGCCAAATCTAAACATGTTCCAGAAGCGCAGGCATTTTCTCTGGACCAAGGCTCATTTAAAATGGACTGTGGCAAAGTGGAAAACTGTTCTGTGGTCAGATGAATCAAAATTTGAAGTTCTTTTTGGAAAACTGGGACACCATGTCATCCGGACTAAAGAGGACAAGGACAACTCAAGTTGTTATCAGCGCTCAGTTCAGAAGCCTGCATCTCTGATGGTATGGGGCTACATGAGTGCGTGTGGCATGGGCAGCTTACACATCTGGAAAGGCACATCAATGCTGAAAGGTATATCCAAGTTCTAGAACAACATATGCTCCCATCCAGACGTCGTCTCTTTCAGGGAAGACCTTGCATTTTCCAACATGACAATGCCAGACCACACACTGCATCAATTACAACATCATGGCTGCGTAGAAGAAGGATCCGGGTACTGAAATGGCCAGCCTGCAGTCCAGATCTTTCACCCATAGAAAACATTTGGAGCATCATAAAAAGGAAGATGCGACAAAGAAGACCTAAGACAGTTGAGCAACTAGAAGCCTGTATTAGACAAGAATGGGACAGCATTCCTATTCCTAAACTTGAGCAACTTGTCTCCTCAGTCCCCAGACGTTTGCAGACGGTTCTAAAAAGAAGAGGGGATGCCACACAGTGGGAAACATGGCCTTGTCCCAACTGTTTAGAGATGTGTTGATGCCATGAAATGTAAATATCAACTTATTTTTCCCTTAAAATGATACATTTCCTAGTTTAAACATTTGATATGTCATCTATGTTGTATTCTGAATAAAATATTGAAATTGGAAACTTCCACCTCATTGCATTCTGTTTTTATTCACAATTGTACAGTGTCCCAACTTTTTTGGTATCGGGTTTGTACATGAGAATCACTTGCAGTAAGAGTAATATCATTAACATAAATATTAAAAAGTATAAGCCCCAGTATACTTCCTTGTTGGACCCATTTAAATAGGGGCAGGGGATGTGACCAAAACCCCTCCCACCCTTACTGACTGTGAATGACCAGAACAGTAACTCTCAGAGAGTCCAATACCTGTTAGCCTATCCAGCAGTGTGTCATGGTCCAGAGTCAAAGGCCTTTGCCAGATGCAACTATGGCTTTTAAAAATAATGTTTTGTGACCTCTAAATTGTTTTAAAAAAAAATATCTGTAAGGACTGATGCTGTTCAGGGGGGCAATACCTGCAGGGGAATGACGATCATGAAAATCTTTTTGTCTTTATCTGAGAGGATATGCTTGACAAAGGCCCAGCCAGTTCCTATTAATGCTATAGTGATGAACAACAGCGCCCCCTTCAGCCTGCACAAATGAAAACATTCAAAAAGTCAAATGTTCAGCTCTTTAAAGTTTTCATCCAACATACAAGTTCACCTAAAACAACCCAAGGAACTTTTTAAAAGGCTGGAATACAGTAAACAACTTTTGTCCAGATTTTCAACACTAGTTGTTGAAAGTCAATGCTAGTCTGCAAATTTTGTTGAGAATGACTTGAAAGTCTAGCAGTGTTTGTGATCTTCACTTGTTAATGATGTATGATGCCCAGTTTTTCCCTGTAACCATTTAAGTTAGCAAGTGTATGATTTGAATGGTTGTGTAGTGTGTTACAGCCTTAACAGCAAAAACATAACATATATATCTATATTTTTCTTACTTCACCATATTCCTGTTTATGTTGGCGAACTTACAGGTGAGTAATGTAGTAGACCACAGCCCAGCCTTCAATAGGAAAGCCTTGATTGGAAATGTAGTAGTAGTCAATCTGTAAAATAGGAAAATAAAGGTTAAAACAAAGGCAATGTAATGCTGCATTTTGCCTTTGGTTATCTAGCTCAGATATCAAACGTTTACATATAAACAAAGAAGTAAAAACTCACTGCATGGAAAATAAGGGAAAGTGACTTTGTAAATGGAAGAGCAGCCATCAGCCAATGAATCTTGTAAACATCAGCACTAATAAAAAAAGAGAATTACACAATGATCCAATAATCTGCTCAACAATCTGAATTTGCTGCTCTCTACTGGTCATTTCTTATATGAAACTGCTGAACAGAAAATGTACAAAAGGTCTGTTATTGTAGCACTTACCTATGGGTACGCAAAACATGAACCCACAGTGTGCCGATGAGGAAGAAGAACATGGACATACAGATGTAAAGCTTAGGTAAAGGAATCTCTCCCGCTGAGAGAAAGCTTTCTGGATTCTTCTCTTTGATGTTGATCTGAAATTATATTTATATTTATATGAATTGCACGACTACATTATATTGATGGACACTGTATTTAAGAACTCAGAAAGACACTCACATCAATGCTGAAAGGCAGCATGTCTAACACAGAGCTGTCCTGGTTTATTGGCATGGAGTAGCAGTTGTAGAAATAAAAGTTATAAAGGCCTTGCTGCTCATCCGTCGTGATGTTGAAGTAAAACTGAAAGAAGAGCAGGTGAGTCAGTGGGATGCACAATTGGGAAAAGGTATAAAAATATTATATATATATATATATATATATATATATATATATATATATATATATATATATATATATATATATATATATATATATAAATATAAATATAAATATAAATATAAATATATATATATATATAAAAAAAGAAAAAGCAAATCTAGAAATGGACAGATATTAGTTCAGCTCAGAACTAGCTTGATGTGCTTCAGAATCTCATGAGCCCTCAGCAATAGCCTTTCATACGGTATGTCCTACCTCAAAAGAGTAGATTTTGCCTTTGTTCTGAAGAGGATATGTATCTTCTGCCTTGCTCTGTGGGAGTAATAAATGCAGAATTAAGACATTAAGTGCCTATTTTTAAGACGATGCGCAGTCCTAAACAATTCCGGCAGATCTCACCTCAACATCTCGCTTGGATTTAGAACCCACTGCAAATAAATAGAAGAAAAATAAACAAAACTTTAATTGAAAAGTAGACTGATACAACACTGAGTGAACATTAAAATCCCCTTAATTAAAAGGCTTTCATTTGCAATACAAAGAAGATGAGAAACAGATATCCACTATTGTTCAAAAGTTTGGCCAGGGGTTTCTCTGAGCTGTGACATTTTCAAGCTGCCTGACATCCGCTCGATTCCGCTGTCACAACAGGTGACGTACATGGGAGGTTGCCGGTTCACCCTCGAAACTTGTAAATAAAATAATTTTATATATGCAATTTCATAACATATAGTTTTATATATGCATGGGTGTTCATCAACTGAAGGCCTACCGGAGTTTGTTAACAGTTCCATAAAATAGCCTACTGGGGGTGCTGTAGTTTTGCTGTACTATACTACAATACACAAATAACATTTTAAGTTACTTCTGAACAAATAAAGCAGTAACTGATGTCATAAATACACAAGGCTGATTTTTGTTTTAATTGGCAGAATATATTGTAGATGACGAGAGAAAAAACAAAACAAAAAACAAACATGACGCTTAGCTTACCTAATACTTTATAATTTAATTAATAAATAATTAATTTATAAAATAATTGTAAATATAGCCTAGAGTTTATTAATATATAATGTAATTTTATTTCAAACGAAAGAGGAAGTAAAATGGGGTTGAATCCAAGGAGCTCTAAAAAATTTTAGAATCATTATCTGAAGCTAAACCTCCAGTGTCACATGATCCTTCAGAAATTATTATAATATGATCTGGTGCTTAAAAATGTTATTCCACTGAATATGTTTTGTGGAGACCGTGAAGGATTCTTTGATGAACTAAGTTCAAAAGAACAGAATTTATTTGAAATAGAAATCATTTGTAACATCATAAATAAGTGTGGCTTTTGATCAATTAAAAATATTCATTTCTTTCAAAAAAGTCTAAGATGATAAAAATAAAAGACTTACCCTTAGACTGAGATCCATCATCTGGCCCATTGTCATGGAGATCTTTCTCCTTTTCAGCTTGCAGGCCCTCTGCAATGCTTTTGGGCAACACAGGTATGATGTTGGGAAACACACCAGCCTCCGCTGAAGTCTTCTTCCTCACTCTGAGGATATCGCAAGTCATGGCAGAACATTCACAAACTAGATAATACTCCCAAATTCATTCTAACTGTAATGAATAAAACAAAACAATAAAACTCACAGGTTATTTTTGAAGTCCAGCAATAGAAGTACCCCAGCAAAATTACTACTTGGATCCTTTTTCAGAGGACAATAGTCCAGACCCTCATCCTGTGTGTTCATAAGAGAGGATGTCAATTATCTGAATCAGTTTGACTGAAAGATCACACAACAAATGGCTGAATTTAATATTAGCCTAAATCTAATATTATATTATATTATATTATATTATATTATATTATATTATATCAATCACACTGTACTGCTGTAAGATCCTTAACTGGCAAGATGGTCAAGTTACAGCTGTTAATTTATGCTAATGTATGCATATTTACAAGCAATAACAAATCTACAGACACAGTCATCATACACTGATAACTGATACTGATAACAACTATACAGCAGCAGCATAGAACTATTCAGATTGACATTCAAAGAGAGATACTGACCAGATATGTGGAGAAGCCATTACTGTTTGCACGATCTAGGCTAAAACCAATCTGCAAAATAATATGACAAAAATATATATAATATATTCAAGATATTTAATTTCTGTATGTGACAGATGACTTAAATTTTCTGAAAGTATGTCTTGCATAGGGTGAGATTAATAAGTTCCATGAATAACGTGCGAGACATTTTCATATTGTGTTATTTTAGACCGTATGAATCTGAAAGCCGATCATTTGACAGATAGGAGAGAGTCTGACCGTGGAGCTGTCAATGTTGTCCGTCTTTCCATCAGTGAAGCTTAGGCTGTTCATGCTTATACTCATGTAACCATCTTTATAAAAGCCGAATGTGTTGAGATGGACCCGCTGACGGATGTCGTCCTAGAGCAGAACAAGTGTGTTTAGTGGCGCCCGGACATTTAGCTGCTGAGATGCGTTTGAATGATCTGTTAGTGGTATTTGCATTGTCACAACAAAACGATTATGATTGATCAATCTTAAGACACTAAAGACAGCATCTGTTGACATTAAACAACAGTGATGACAATACAGTGACTATACGAATATAATATAAAAACGAAGCACAGCACACACATACCTTCAGAACGAGATGATGGAGTCGACATTGACTTTCTATAATAAGAGCCGTAATAATCGCATTAACAACTGTAAACATACATCTCTTCCTAGACGCCATTTTTAAAACAGCTTCAAAAATAAAAGCAGGTCAATCGTACTATTATTTCCGGTTCACATATTCAATGAACGACGCCCTCTAGCGGACGGAAAAAAGACCTGTCAACCCGCGAAATGTATGATGATTAATGTGTTTGTATTAGGATAAATAGTATTTCAGTTTCTACAATATATTGATTTACCGTTCTATAATACACTGGGTATGGTGTTATTTATTTATTTATTTATTATGCATCCAATTATTTTTCCCCTTAAAACTTGTGTTGTTGCTGTTTTGGAGTCTTAAGTTTGTCTTAAGTTTTACTTGTGAATGTCTACAGACAGACAGACATACAGACAGACAGACAGACAGACAGATAGACAGATAGATAGATAGATAGATAGATAGATAGATAGATAGATAGATAGATAGATAGATAGATAGATAGATAGATAGATAGATAGATAGATAGACAAACAAACTGATAGATAGATAGATAGATAGATAGATAGATAGATAGATAGATAGATAGATAGATAGATAGATAGATAGATAGATAGATAGATAGATAGATAGATAGATATAGATAGATAGATAGATAGATAGATAGATAGATAGATAGATAGATAGATAGATAGATAGATAGATAGAGATTGGTGAACGTAAGACGCGTTTCTATTGGTCTGTTTCCACTGGAATGCCAGCCCAGGACTTGTTCTCTCTGACTGTTCGGGAGCTGTCAAGTGGCGAAAAGAAGAGAGGAGAATTAATGACATTCGGGTATGTTTCCAGAAATCTTTCACTCTTTTAGCTCAGGTTTGACTAAACAAAACATACACGCGGCGTGAATGAATTGCGCAATTGTCGTAAAATGACTGAATTCTGCCGTAAAGCGCTCCATGACATGCTGTTGTCCCAGTGAAGTCTTTTTTTAAATTTTTTATTTGTTTTACATTTAGTCATTACTGTTAATATATATGCTGACGACAGTGAGAGTCTCACTTAAGGTGCTTAAAGATCGTACACACTGGAATATTTTCTTTAACGTAGATCTCGAAAAGATGTAGGGTAATAATGCATGCGAAATGTCACGTTGATGGTGGATGACTGAAAGCGGTCATGCCTTCACAACAAACCCACCTATGCCTTTTAATCTCATTATAAAAAGTTCCGGTATTGAATAGAATTTTTTATCTGAAGCCAATTGCTCAAAAACATAATAAATATTGACATCATTGCACTTATTTGCTTCTCTGATTCCAGTGTCAAGATGAGCATCCACACTCTTCTGGTTCTGTTTGGGAGTCAGACGGGAACAGCGCAGGACACGGCAGAGCGGATCGGCCGTCAGGCGCAGAGGAGGCGGATGAGAGTCAGAGTGGAAGCCCTGGACAGTTACAATGTGGTCAGTGCACAGTCTGTAGTCATACACAGACATGCGAAGCTTTGCGTTGAGTTGGGGTGTGGGGTTATAAGTTCATGTGATCTCTTTGCTATCATGTTATCACGTCTCCTCATTAGACCAACCTGATCTCAGAGTCTCTGGTAGTGTTTGTCTGCGCCACCACAGGACAGGGGGACCCTCCCGACAATATGAAGGTCAGTCTATAAACAACAGAATGTAGTCTATAAACTCGAATGCATTACATATATTTAAATGTTAAATATTTGTTTCATATAGAAATTCTGGAGATTCCTGTTCAGGAAGTCATTGCCTGCTGATTCTCTTTGTCGGCTTGACTGTGCTGTGCTGGGCCTTGGAGACTCCTCGTATCCAAAGTAAGATGACAGATGTTCTGCTTACAAAGCCTTTATTATGCTTTGATATGTATTGTTTCTTAGGTG
Organism: Paracanthobrama guichenoti; assembly: GCA_018749465.1. NCBI lineage: Eukaryota > Metazoa > Chordata > Actinopteri > Cypriniformes > Gobionidae > Paracanthobrama > Paracanthobrama guichenoti. Next base: position 20,120,548 of record CM031947.1, read on the forward strand.
TATATTTTCAATGAATTTGAATGTACATTCTTTAGAACTGGATATGTTTTCAGGCTGCATATTATTATTGATGCTACAATACGGAGACCTTTTCGGTCCACTTTCCAGGTTCAACTTTGTTGCGAAGAAGCTCTATAAGCGTTTGCTTCAGCTTGGTGCTAATATGCTGCAGCCTGTTGGACTGGCTGATGATCAGCATGATCTGGGGTGAGCAGAGGTACACACACACACAAACACAAGAAAAAGTATGTGAACCACTTGCAGAACCTATGAAATATGAATCAAATGTGAATCATTTTAACAAAATAAGAGAGATCATACAAAATGCATGTTATCTTTTATTTAGTACTGTCCTGAATAAGATATTTTACATATACACTCACTTAAAGGATTATTAGGAACACCATACTAATACTGTGTTTGACCTTCAGAACTGCCTTAATGCTACGTGGCATTGATTCAACAAGGTGCTGAAAGCATTCTTTAGAAATGTTGGCCCATATTGATAGGATAGCATCTTGCAGTTGATTTGTGGGATGCACATCCAGGGCACGAAGCTCCCGTTCCACCACATCCCAAAGATGCTCTATTGGGTTGAGATCTGGTGACTGTGGGGACCATTTTAGTACAGTGAACTCATTGTCATGTTCAAGAAACCAATTTGAAATGATTCGAGCTTTGTGACATGGTGCATTATCCTGCTGGAAGTAGCCATCAGAGAATGGGTACATGGTGGTCATAAAGGGATGGACATGGTCAGAAACAATGATCAGGTATGCCGTGGCATTTAAACGATGCCCAATTGGCACTAAGGGGCCTAAAGTGGGCCAAGAAAACATCCCCCACACCATTACACCACCACCCCCAGCCTGTACAGTGGTAACAAGGCATGATGGAGCCATGTTCTCATTCGGTTTACGCCAAATTCTGACTCTACCATCTGAATGTCTCAACAGAAATCGAGACTCATCAGACCAGGCAACATTTTTCCAGTCTTCAACGGTCCAATTTTGGTGAGCTTGTGCAAATTGTAGCCTCATTTTTCTATTTGTAGTGGAGATGAGTGGTACCCGGTGGGGTCTTCTGCTGTTGTAGCCCATCCGCCTCAAGGTTGTGCGTGTTGTGGCTTCACAAATGCTTTGCTGCATACCTCGGTTGTAACAAGTGGTTATTTCAGTCAAAGTTGCTCTTCTATCAGCTTGAATCAGTCGGCCCATTCTCCTCTGACCTCTAGCATCAACAAGGCATTTTCGCCCACAGGACTGCCGCATACTGGATGTTTTTCCCTTTTCACACCATTCTTTGTAAACCCTAGAAATGGTTGTGCGTGAAAATCCCAGTAACTGAGCAAATTGTGAAATACTCAGACCAGCCCGTCTGGCACCAACAACCATGCCACGCTCAAAATTGCTTAAATCACCTTTCTTTCCCATTCTGACATTCAGTTTGGAGTTCAGGAGATTGTCTTGACCAGGACCACACCCCTAAATGCATTGAAGCAACTGCCATGTGATTGGTTGATTAGATAATTGCATTAATGAAAAATTGAACAGGTGTTCCTAATAAACCTTTAGGTGAGTGTGTATATATATATATTTTTTACATATAGTCCACAAGACAAAAAATAGCTGAATTTATTAAAATAACCCCATTCAATTTATTATTGTATTCATAGGCACATTAGTTTGTAGCATAAATAGTTTTACTGTTTACTACACTTGTTGTTTACAGCAAATATCTTACTTTCACATTGCAAAATAAGGTGGATACAGTGTTTGTGATGTTAGCATTCTGTACAGTTGTTATTTTCTTTATTACTCCTCAGGCCAGATGGTGTGATTGACCCCTGGTTGCTTTCATTCTGGCAGAAAACCCTGTCTGTCTACCCTCCTCCAGCTGGCCTCGCTCCAATCCGTGAGGAAGAAAAGTATATATGTTACATAATCTAACACTCATAGCGTCAAAACTTAATGAATAAATTAATTAAAAAATGTATATATTTCATATAAAATGTTCTATCTTTTCAGACTTCCACCCCGATACGTTTTCCACTTCTTAGATGAAGTCCCAGGTAAGCAGATTGAGCATCTTCAGAAACCTGATAATAAGGCCCCTCCCACCTCGCTGCAGCCATTTCCAGCTCGAGTCGTGTTCAATCAGAGAGTTACTCATCCCTCACACTTCCAGGATGTCAGGCATATCGAGTTTGACATCGCAGGCTCCAACATCCAGTGAGCAGTGTGAACCCTTTAAAATAATATATAGAGATGTCATCACAAAATGGTGTTAAAAGAATGTGTCAATCTCTGACAGGTACAATGCAGGGGACATTGTAATGATGAGACCCTGTAATGCTGCAGAGGATGTGGAGCAGTTCTGTCAACTATTGAAACTTGACCCGGAGTGCTACTTCACACTAACTCCCACTGACAGCAGCACAGGTGACACCTTAAACTTTACTTAACCCGCATGTTAAAACATATCCATTTGTGTTCCACATAAGAAAGAAAGCCATACCTTTTAAAGTCTGAAAAGGTCTGTGTTCCCCTCTCTGTAGCAGCGGTTCCTGCGCGTCTTCCTCAGCCCTGCTCCGTTCGCTTTCTAGTGGAACAGTTCCTGGATATTTCTGCTGTTCCACGTCGTTCCTTTTTTGAGCTGTTGGCCACTTTTGCCACTAATGAGCTGGAGCGTGAAAAGCTTTTGGAGTTTAGCTCTGCTCAGGGTCAGGATGAACTTCACTCCTACTGCAACCGACCCCGACGAACAGCTCTTGAGGTCAGAGGTCACGTTGACTGTTGACGTAAAATAATACAACTTGAAATGAGTCACACTGTCTTCTGTTGGCATAGGGAGTATGCAAAAGCTGTATGCTTGTTCAGATATTGGCCTACAAAGTTTTTTTTTATGTGATTACTAAAATCTGTAACTAGTGAACAAGCAGTGTAATCACTTTCTAAAAGGAAGTGAATATTGCATTTGCGACAGCTACTGTAAGCCAGTACAAGTGAGATTTCAACAGGTTTTGTGATCTCTGGACAGATGTGTTATTTAAACTATATACTCTTGTTGATCAGGTACTGACAGACTTCCCTCACACCACAGCCGAGTTAAGGATTGACTACTTGTTGGATCTTTTTCCAGAAATTCAGCCTCGCTCCTTCTCTATTGCCTCTTCTCTCTTGGTAAATAATTTTGAATGTATCTATTTTTATAAAAAAATGTTTTGGGGAAAAATGTATATTATTATTCAGCAAGCATGTATTCAATTGATCAAAGGTAACATTAAAAAGCATTTAATGTTACAAAAGATTTAAATTTCAAATAAATTTTGAGCATTTTATTCATCAAATAATCCTCAAAAATGTATCATGTTTTCCAAAAAAAATATTAATCAGCATTGTCTGATAATAATAAGAAATGTTTCTTGAGCACCAAATCAGCATATTAAAATGATTTCTGAAGGATCATGTGACACTGAAGCTGAAATAATGACTGGAGTAAAAATCTTTTGAACGGTATTGTAAATGTGTAATATTTATATAAATATTTGTTTCTGATTCCACAGCAACACCCTGACCAAATACAGATCTTGCTTGCTGTGGTGAAATATAAAACCCTGCTTTTCAAGCCACGCAAAGGCCTCTGCTCTTGCTGGCTGGCATCTCTGGAGCCCTCTAAAGGTTGGTCTGATCGACCTGAAAGAATGAACAGATCAAAAAACAGCCAATAATGCAGTCAGACAAATAAAAATGAAACCTGTTTGAATAAATAGTTAAAAAATTCTGTCTTTATTGGTGTCCAAAATACTGTTTAGGAGATGTTTACGTACCACTGTGGGTGAAGAAGGGGAGTTTGAGTTTCCCTCATGACCCAGACTTCCCTGTGATAATGGTGGGACCAGGGACTGGTGTGGCTCCCTTCAGATCTGCCATACAGGAGAGGGTTGCTCAGGGGAAGATGGGTGAGTTTGTTGGATTTGGTTGTTACTCAGTAGTGAAAAAGATGAAAAGTCATGGTCAAACATGTATTTTGCCAATAAAAAATTATTGTAAGGGACTTCTTCCTCATAAGGTCTGATATATTCTGATTTATTTGAGCAGAATTGGGCTGAGGGTAAAAAACAAGAAATGGGGGAATATTTTTTTTCTGATTATATCTTTATAATATGTGAACTTAATGGCCTAGAACACTCATAATTTGATAAGTAGTGCCCGAATATATGCCATGTTGCTAAGTCTCAGAGTGCATAGTCATTAAAGTCTCATCTCCTGTTTCAGTTAATGTGCTATTTTTTGGCTGCCGCTCTGAATCAAAAGACTTCTACTGTCGATCAGAATGGGAGGAGAAGGTGCAGGCAGGCCACATGATCCTCGTCACAGCCTTTTCCAGAGATCAGGTCAGTTGAGTATTATTTAGCTCTTATCATAAGAGTACTGCACAGTGTGTCAAATAAGATAAAAAAATAAATAAAGTGCGTTTGACTTCACGCGGTACTGCGCAGACCGATTGACGTCTGACATGAAGCAGTGCATGCCAGTTAGAAATTTTGTCCGATTTGACGTGTCTCTGTGACGTATGGCATCAAAGTACAGACGGCTGACTCAGCTTCTCAAGAAAGGCTGCACAAGCTCTGATGACGACACAGCTGTTCTACGATTGGCCAGATTCACTGTTGACAACAATGACATGTTTCGTGTTTATTCTGACACCTTCAGTTCCGCTAATGCTCACAAGCTAATGTTCCGTGTTTTTATAACAATAAAAAATATATAGACCCACTTTGTTGGTATGGAAATAGTCTAGGCTGAACTTTATTCTTGTACAGATGGCGCTGTATTAAGCAGTACATGAAAAGTGTTTCCGTTGCTTCATGAAAACATCTGTGTATTTGACAAATAATGTATCTAATACACTCGTCTGTGAGACACTGAACTGTGAGCATCACTATGGGAAGCAGACAGTGTCTCAACTTGACTGCTCCATTTTCAATTCCGCCCCCGCCTGAGAGTGGCAACTCTCACCCATCGGTCTGCACAGCACCGCATGAAGTTATTGTCTTTTGTCACACAGTAGTATGCCGGTTATGGTCATGTGACTTTTGAAATCAAATGTATTCCATACTGAATGTATTTACTTTAAAAGAAGGCACATCAATCTATGTTAATGTATTTTGTTGTAATTAATGACATCAATAACTGAAACATTATTATTACAGTGTTAATTTAATTATTTTTGCAATAATTGTTGCCTGGAAATATTTCCTTTTTATAGGTTGTGGGATATAATTAGGTAAATTTTAAATATGATTAATTTACAGGAGGATAAAATCTACGTTCAGCATCGCGTGAAGGAACAAAGCAAACTTATATGGGATCTGGTAGCAAAGAAGAATGCATTCTTTTACATAGCAGGGTAAGTCTTTTCTAACATCAAGACAAGGCATTCAAGAAAATAGTGTTGATAATTTAAATATTTCAGTAAAATTAGATTTTTTCTGTAATGTTATACCCTATATGTACGATTGGTTGCATTACAGCATATATTTAGGAGCAGGACTGAAATGAGCTACCTTTTTTCCCTTTCATCCAGAAATGCCAAGCAGATGCCCTCAAGTGTATGTGACGCACTAAAAGAAGTATTCCAAAAAGAGGGTGGCATGTCTGAAAACCAGGCACAAGAGATGCTGGATGCCATGGAGAAAACTGGACGCTTTCAAAGTGAAACCTGGTCCTGATCTCACCCACTTTGTAAGGGGAAGGTCAAACCTCAGTTGCGGTCCAACCACTTTCTGCCTTTGAAAATGTACCTGGGACCTACAAGCATAACTGAAGTTGATAAAAACAAACAAACACTCACACAATGAATTTGATTAGCTGTAATCTATGTTGTTACTGCTTTCTTCTTTTATTATATGAATTTAATCAATTAAAGGCCAAATAATAAAGACTTGAAACCAAAGTTGAAAATACTTATATTCCTTACATTTCTTAAAATAAATCTGAAATACAAGTAATAAATAATTTTACATTTAAGCGTCAAAATAACTTGTTCATATTGACACAGCTAATGTGCACCAGTCAAAAATGAGCATGGATGTGCTCATTTAGGAAAAAAACAAAACAAAATCAATTATATTTATTTTTTCCCCCTTCATTATTCACTAATTAGAAGCCGTAGGTGCTGTAGCCCCTTTTATAATCATTAGGTTTTAACTATTGTTATTGAAGAACATAAAATACAGAACATAACTTCTGGAGTCACAATTATTATGATTAATTCAATATATTACATTTACCAACCACGTTAATTAAACATATCAATAAAAAAAATGTATAACAATTACAGCATATATACAATAAATATCTTAGCAGTGATAAGGGAAGGTGAATATTGTGTTTGAGTCAAAAAGTTTGAGACCACTGTTACACACAATAACAGTGTCATACAAGAACTACTTCAAAATATTAGTTTATTCAAGGCAAAATACAACATATGGTTCAGTTGAGTTGTCAAAAGCTGTAAATTCACATACTAAAATGGAACATTTGAATTCTCATAAGTTATTAAAAGGTTTTACATGCCATTCAGTGCCATAGACATGCTAAACTGATTAAATATAGTCTTAAAGTGATAGTTCACCCCAAATGAAAATTCTGTCAACACTTACGCACCATCAAACGTGTATGACTGTATAACACAAGAGACAACATTTTGAAGAATGTTAAGATGTGTTTTGGGGCTCATTGACCTCAATTGTATGGATATTTTTTATATATATATATATATATATATCTATATATAGTAAGTCATACAGGTTTGGAATGGCATGAGGGTGAGTAAATGATGAAAATGTTTATTTTGGGGTGAAAATATCCCTTTAAGTCTTCAGTACACACACTGCTAAAGATAAAGCAGTGCGTGTGGTTTACATTTTCTCTTGATTGTTTCTATCTTCCTGTGATAAAACCTTTCTGAGTCAGACAGAAGACTTCAAACCAAGGATCAACTGGAGTGTGAAGCTGTTCGAATCTCTGAAAAACTACCATTCGCTACTTTTACATTCAGATTCATGATAGCTATGAGCCTTAGCGGTCATACTACAAGCTCTAGAGATAAAATCCTAAGCTCCCAATATCACCTTCAAGTCTTATGCATTTAAAAAAAAAAAAAAAAAAAAAAAAGGTGATCACACTGACAGTAACACATAGCTTTTTGTGTAGCTAACATTGATCCTAATTTCCTTTCACATCATTGGCTTCAGAACAAACGCATAAAAACATACTCGTGCAATGCTTGCGGCTATCTGAGCGCTAGAGTGTGGACCTGATAGATCTCCTCTGGGAAGTTCTGCTGCTGCTCCTCATAGATGATGTTGAGTCCAGCCTTGGCTACTAGGTGACGCAGCAGATTCAGGTCCCGACACACACTGCTGTCTACGTCATCAGGTATCACACCCTCATATGCAACATTATCCTTCACCACAATCAGGCCCTCCGGACGCAGACCACTCTGGCAACGCCTCAGGAATTCCACCAGGTGGTCGTCGGTCAAGTGACCTAGAGATACACAGAGCAATTAGGCTTTATTGTGTTTGCAAAACATAATGGAAGATTCATCTGGTCATATTAACTGTTGCCATTTCATAAAATTGTTCTTATGATAGATGGTGTAGCCTGTTCTATTGGCTTACCAATTACCCACTGAATCCATATGATATCATAACGTTCTGGCTGGGGCTGGAAATCTTGCAGGCCACAGCAGAAGTAATTCTCCACCCGCTTGCCCTCATCACCCAGGTATGTACGAGCTTTATCCAGGAACTCCTGCGTCACGTCCACTAGGTCCACTGTACGGAAGAGCGGCAGGAGGAGCCGCTTGGTGATACGGCCAATTCCAGCTCCACAGTCAAGAGCACAGCCTGTCCCAGTCTTACCCTGGCCTTCCTTAGAGTAAAATAGGAAACCAGACAATAGTGTGTTTCTCATGTACGTTGGTGGAGTAACTGTGGGCAAGATTGTCTTACTTACATTTTTAAGATATTTCTTCCAAATAATCACTTTATAAGACCTAGTAAAGAAGTACAATTTGGAATAGCAAAATGTCAAAAATAAATTGTTTTTTTTGTTTGTTTTTGTAATAAGTCTCATGCTCACCAAGGCTGCATGTATTTGATCAAAAATACAGTAAATACACTAATATTGTGAAATATTATTACAATCCAAGATAACTTTTCTATTTTAATATATTTTAAAATGTCATTTATTCCTGTGATGGTAAAGCTGAATTACTCCAGTCTTCGGTGTCACATGATCCTTCAGAAATCATTCTAATATGCTGATTTGATGCTCAAGAAACATTTCTTATTATTATCAATGTTTACGACATTTGTGCTCCTTGATATTTTTGTGGAAACAATGATATACGTGACCCTAAACTCCTGAACTCTATTGTATTAAAATGTAGAATTACTCACCCCAAGGAATTTTTGAAGAAACTTTTTGGAGCCATTAATGTCAATGCTGGAAATGCTGCCATAACCTCCCAGCATTCCATCCACAGTGGGCGGGACTTCCTTCCAGTAGTGTTCTGCCTTTGAGTAAAAGGTTGTCTCGTCTCCTATCAAGCAATCTTCCATCTTTGTGCAACTCCTGACCACAGCAATCAAAAGAAAGTAGTGTCACCACAGATCTAATAAAGTCAGAGTTCTTCTAATGAACCTTTATCTTAAAGCTGCAGTATGTAATTTTTTGCACTCTAGCGGTTAATAAACAGAACTGCATGCGTCTTGCAGAAGAACATTGCAGCCGGAGCTACTTCTCTCTGTTTATGTCTATGGCGAGTCACACAGGGACTGTGCTCCTCCGCAGCGGTTTCTACCAGACCGGTCTGAAATAGTCCCAATATAAACACTTATTATAAGTGTACCATAATGATTCAGGGTATATTATTATTCTCATTATATTATTTTTGTAAACCATGAACACAAAAAAAAAAGTTACGGACAGCAGCTTTAACATCTGTATCCGTGTAAAATCATATGCTGACTCTGCTGCATTAAACAGTCTGTAAATGCACATTTTCATGGTATATATGCAGCTTCAGATGAAGCTTCTGTGCTGTGTAAAAATGCATTAGTATGTAAATGCATAAATGAATTGGTTGAAAACTCCATTGCTATAAAAGTCACGTTTTTTTTTGTGTGTGTAGTATATTACAGAAAATATGTATTGGTGCCCCAAAGAGAAAGGCAAATGTGGCAAAGGGAAAACCACGGGCAGAACTATTCTCATATGGCAAGGCACACTTTACCATAAATATATACAATGAATAATTGTTTATGAAAATAGTCAGGTCAGTAAGATGTTTGAGTTTGAGTTGTATTATGAAATAATAGATTATAATTTCAATGAAATGGTAAAGAGTCCATTCTTTAGCCTGTAATGAGACCTAACATGCTGAAGCTGTCAGATTCAGACACATGGATCCAAATGTATCTGCTGTCTGGGCTCAGCTGTCAGGAAGCATCACTTCACAGTAGACAAATGACAGACAAATGACTGATAAAATAAGATATTACAACATAATCATGAATAAATACTTACAGAGAAGACACAGAACATACCAATAACCACACCCACTAAATATTTGTAGTCTACTGCGTTAGACTAAAAAACAGGCATATTTAGTAAGTAATGGTGATTGAAGAAAGAGCAGTCTGTTACTGTTACAGTCTCATTACTTACTGGGTTTACTTGGACAAAAAAAGAGAGAACAGATCATACATGCGGCCCTGCTATCGTTAAACGTGTCTTATCCTTTCGCTATATTTAGTGGTGATAAAAAGTCACACGTGTTGACACACGGCCAGCTCTAAATCACACGCTTACACTGAAGTCTCTCTGAACTGTTTCTGTCTCAACAGTCATTCATACAGTGAACACTGACGTACCTTTGCTTTCGTGCCCTCGCTGACTGTTGTTTCTTACAATCGGTCATGTCACTACAGGACAACTGTAGAAGAACTGCTCCATGAAAGCTTTTCTAGCTCCCCAGGCTTCCCAAAGTAAAAATGCCGAACACCGCACGTCATTTCCTTATTTGACTGCTGAGTTTCCCCTGTAGCTTCCCCTCAGCGAATTCTTTTTCATTTGTCTCCATCTTGTGGACGCGTTTAAACTTGCGGACGTGGCTAAGAAACGGTCATTTCTTTAAGTAAATGCGCTTTTATTTTGATTAAAAAACTCTTAAATGTGTTTTGCGCAATGGTGTTTTTACACAAGGTTAAGGCTGCATAGAGCATGTAGTTCTCATCCGTACTGACTAAAGGCCATTCCCAGATATAAGGGAAGATATTTCCTCCAGTATTTTTGGTATAATTAAGATGTAATTGTTAATATGTTATTATGCGGGATTCTTTGTGTACTGTTTTTAGCATTTAGGCCTATGTTCTATGTATTTTAATTGTTCACAGTAATAGTAATATTGACAGTAATATTGACTTTTAATAATATATTCATTTGAATAGGTTTGCTGAGGAACCCTGGCATATATGAGGGGGCATAAATGCATAAATAAATGCAAAAAGAAAAAAAAGTAACACTTTAAGCTTTAGGCTATGTAGTTTTTTTTTTCTTTTTCTTTTTTGTCATAAACACTAAAAGCATAACTTAACGTTTCCTATTTGGTCTTTAAGTAGGTATTTTACTTTCACAATTCATCACATTTATACTATTCATACTGATTTACACCTTGTCATTCTCATTTCCCATGCCTTTCTAATAAATGTTTATCTGAACGGTATAAAAATCATAGTTCGTCCTAACGGTCTTGTATTTATGTTGTATTCCATCCAGCCTGTTGTTTTCCACCGTTTCCGTTTCTTTCTTCCCATCCCGTCTCTTATTTTCACTCCCCTTATTTTATGACAGCATGCTCTCTGTCTCTACTACTTATGCTTGTCTCTCCTCCCCCACAAGCCCAACGTTTCACTGCTTTCCTCACACTCCCATGGGTAACTCCTCTCTTCCTCTTTCTCCCTCCCGGCTCTGTCTGCTCATCCTCTTTCTGTCTCTCGTTCTCAGCCGAGCTGGCAGGGTATACATATGATGACTCAGTACACTGCCTGTCTGCATCGGACAGCCTGAAGTCAGTCGATATTTAATCTGATCTGCTCTCTTTCACCCCATCTTCTTCTGTCTACTCCCTCACTGGCTCATGACACCTTTTACATTCTCATTAGAATTACAAAGAGGCTGGAGAAATGGAGCGGAAATCAACACTTTTGAAATGTCCTGAGTCAGCAGAGCTGGCCGGCTCTTCTCCTTACCTGTCTCCGCCTGTGGGTTCTCTCTCTCTCTCTCTCTCTCTCTCTCTCTCTCTCTCTCTCTCTCTCTCTATATATATATATATATATATATATATATAAATTTTGTTAAAAAAATAATAAAAATATATATATTTTTTTTTTTATTATTTACTTTAGTTGTTTGCCAAGGCAGAATAAATGTTTTCCATCTAATATTTTTAATTTTGCATATAATATTTGATGCTGTCTTGTAACGAAATTAAATTGCTACATACTGGCTATGGCTATCACACAACAATGACAACATATAGAATCTAGTCAGTAACAGCATTACTAATAGTAGCAGTTGATTAAAATAGCAATGCAAGCTAAATTTAGAAAATAAATATCTATCCTTTTGTTTCTCCTGGATGTGGAGTGATTTTCAGCTGGAGCTGAGGAGGGTGGTTGAAGCGAAAGTTGTGGAGATGTGTCTCGCATAGGGTGGAGGTCACAAAGTAGTTCTTATCTCATTCTGTTAACATGTAGAGCTTCCCTCACTCTGACTCAGACACAAGGACACATGCATCAATCTATAAATCTACTGTACTTACACATATATAGAGCGAACTCACCCTCATGCGTTCATTAAGGCAATCATGTAAAAAAGGAAATATGGCATCCCTGGAGAAACATACGAACATGTGTGCACATACACTGCAACCAAGTATGTAATTAATTGCATTGTTAAACTCAATACTGTTTGAACATTGTTACAAGTATAAGCAATAAGCCTAAATAAATAAATACATCTTGTGCTACTTGTCAAGCAGTTGAACCAAACAATGTCTCCTGCAGAAGTTTCCTTAAAGGTAGGGTAGGCAATTTCTGAGAGCCTAGCAAGTGCAAGCTAACTTTGAAAGCGTTAAGCATCTGAAAGAATTAAAAAGTACGTTCCATATTATGCGTATGAATGCAATCCGGTGTCATGACAAATCGGGTCCTCCCTCGAAATCGGGTCTCTATCAACTATCAGTTAATGATTATAGTAAGTACATACAAACTATTTTATTAAAATTATATTTTAATATATCATTTAAAATATGTAGCTTAATATATAGTGCATAATATAGGGATATATAGGGCGCTAAAGATCACGACTTCATTTTCTCATGATTGTTTCATTCTGAAATACTGCACTGCACCCGGAGTCTACTGTTGCTATAGCAACGAACACAACTTTCATGCGCATCTGATCGACGGATAAACCGCGCGCTCGTATATGTTGTGGATCTTTCAGCAAACTCTTTGCTTTGCTTAATAAACATTTTATTTTGTTATTTTAGCACAGAAGGATGGCAGATTATTCTGTAACTATTCTAAAAATCGTTTAGAGATGCTTGGATTCAACCCACTTTATTTTCCTCATGCGTTTGAAATAAAATTACATTACATAATTTGTTTGTTATTATAGCATCCTACTATCCTGTAGGATAGGCTGTGACTGGTATCATGTGCGTTCCTTCTAGTTCCATTAATGCTATTCCATTAAAAAGAGGTGCAATACTCCAGATTTCTAAAAAAACAACGTTTAATCCAGTTTATATTATACAATCTTGGGATGCTGTTTGAAAAGAGTGTTTACGTATATGTGTGTGGTTTGCTACAAAGAAATGTACAAAATACAGTAGTTTTAGTTACACAGTATCACTGAATTAAATTATAAGCTGCTACACATCATTACATAGGCTATAAATCATATTTCTTATCAATAGGCTATATACATTGCGTGATACAATGTTGTTAAACTAACGGTTACTTAGGCTGATGACTAAAATGGCATCTTAAAGATGCACAATAAGGTGCAAAGAGAATACAATGACATCAAAATGAGTTAAACAGTAAGTTTAGTATCACACCGAACGCTATTGCGGTAGTGAAGCTGTGATGAGTCGTGCATCTATTGCAGTATAAATAGGCCAATATGAACTGTTTAACACAGTAAGGTGGATAGGCAATACCGCACCCCATCAGTTATTTGGTTCTATACTGCCACCTGTTGGCGCAGTTGTGTAACTTAGAGAAGAATAAGTCATGATCACGAGAAAACAACTTTTGTTATCTCGAGATCACGAGATAAGACAGAAAAAAAAAAATATTACCCATGGCCGTTCAGGGCTTCCGTAGGCTTTTGCATCTGAAGTCTTCAAATTCTCTCCCATGGCCTACTAGCAAAGTGTCCACGTGTAAGTCATCAGGGTACTATTTGCCTACTCTTTTATGAGTACTGTGAATTCAGACACTTCTTTTGTCACATACTGTTTTTCGCCTATACTATACTGAAGGGAAGTATGCGGTTTTTGGTCGCAGCCTCTGCATAGCCTTACGGAACACACTGATGATGTGTGATGTATGTGTGCGTGGAGGTGTGGAAATACACGTGTTGATAGACATGTAGGACATTGTATCATTGCATTTGGACAATTTTTTGCCCATGAGACTTCCGCAGAAGATATATGACAATGTTTTATATATTGTTATTGATTGCTATCAGGATATGAAGAGAGTTTCAACCAAAATAACAAAGAGTGTTATTAAAAAATTACCTACCCTACCTTTAAAGTTTGCTTAGGTCATTTGCAGGACAATCTTGATTTGTCTCATATTATTGTTATTAATAACTCATTTGAATACAAACGTGACACCAAATAATACAGTGTTCTTAAGTTATTATTACAATAATAAGTATTTGAATGTACAGATTTCTCATGTATATGATAACTGTAATAAAAAGCATTCCCTAAATAAGTGTTCAAAAGCACATTAATTCAAGTAGCCACGTGATGGCACTGTTGTACTGAATGCAAGCTCAGTTTGAGGTTAAATTCATTCCTTCATTTGGTCAGTCAGTCACCAGAGAATCTGTAGTTCTCTTAAGCAAACTAACATTAACAATAAACACAATGCCCCATAGTGGTCAGAGCTCAGATCACAGTGGGTGACACACTAACAGTGGAATTTTGGATGTGATGTCCTACTACCCTGAAGTAAATGTTTTATTGAAGAAAATAGCATAAAAAGCTACAAAAATAAAAGTAAGGTAATTGTTCAAATGATTTAAAGTAGATATTCTGTAGGTAGCCTACCCTTGGTACAAATTGTGCTAAAGATATTGGAATTATGACTGAGAAAAGTTTCTGTTACTCCACAGTTCTTATGTTAGAGAACCGTGCTAAACCTGACAGTTAAAATAGCATTTAACTTTAATATAAAATAAAATATCTATAACTCTATTCACAGCTCTACAACTTAAAGCCATTTTATTCAGCATGATGGCTATTTTTATATAATTATATATTATGTATATAAATATAGCATGCATGCTAAAATACAATAACAAAGATTTGCTATAATATTTAACTATATATATATGTGTACATTGTGCGTATGATAGCACAGACTTGTTGACATGATACAGCGGATGTGTGTCTGTTTGTTGAATTTGTCCGTTTATGTACTTAATTACAAATAAATATGAGACAGACTGTTGCATTCCTGTCTGCCATTTGCTACACATTCATATGGTTGTGCTTGTGCATATGTGTAAGCAAATGTTTGTGTTTCTACACACAGAAAGGTCACAAGGAGGTCTTATGCCTTATTCAAGCGGAACCATATGGCCTGAATGCCTGTGTCAGATCCAAAAGGCAAAAACAAACAACTAACTTACTAACAAATGTTATAAATCACTAACAGCGTTCAAAAATGAATGACATTTTACCTCAAAAACAAGTCAGAAGCAAATTTTAGCCAAACAAACATCGCGAAAGACTTTGAAGGGTGTGTGTGTACGCATGTGTGTGTTTGTGACACATGACAGCTGCGTGGTTCTTTGATGTTTGGGATTACAGTTGGATTACATCATGGCAGTTTGGATGGGAGCACCTGTATTGTGAAAAATGGTAAAATACACAGATGAAAAGAGGGGCTGGACTGAGGTCTCTCCTGAAAGAGAAGAAAACAATAAGACAATCGTGTTTTCAGCCATTCCCCTGAAGACTGTAAAGTTTATGCAAGTCTGTGTATGTATAGGTGTGGATGCGTTTGTACCTTTAAATTTGTTCGTACTGAATGTCCCTGTACGATTTCAGTATTAGAATCAGTAACCATCAGGAGGTATCTTACTGGTATTATCTGGGACAGCTGACTGCATTCAAAATTGATGAAAGACATGAATTTGTGTCTCATATAATGTTCATATATTATATTATATTATATTATATATTATATTATATTATATTATTATATTATATTATATTATATTATATCTTAAAAACTAACTGAAATAAGTTTATGTTGAAGTACTAAACTAAAACAAAAATAAAGATTTATATAGAAAAGGTTATAAAATATAAAAATAAAATCAAAATCTTAATACTACAATAATATATAAATAGGATTTCAATAACACTATTATATTTTTAAACCAATTTTATTTTGAAAAATATTAATAATAATAAAACATATAACAATATGGGTTTGATTCTGAGGGAATGCATGAACTAAACAGACAGATAGATAGATTTGAACCCATATTATTAATATATTTATTATATGATTAATTTAATAATGTTTGTAAATAAAAGGTTTAAATAAAGCAGTCATTTTTTTGTGTATTTAGAAATATTTGTGTAATTTTATAGGTGCATCATTATAGTCCTATACAGCAATATATCAGCAGCAAACTTCAAGCAGTCAACAGCAGGCTCTTAATCGAAGCCAGAGCTCTGCAGTGCGTCGAGCTGAATGCCTAATGACTGAATTACAATCAGGTTTGGGTGAGAGCAGGATTAATTCTGTCTTTGAAGGTCTGAGGTCTGATGTGGTTTCTGGTTTCACAGTGCAGCAGTGCCTTGCATATTGAGAACAGAGGCTGTGCGAGTGTGTGTGTGTGTGTTAGAATGTTGCGTGTGTGTTTATGGAGAAAAACAGGATAGAATGTTACACAACCCAGCTCCACGCCAGTCCATGCTATGCTTGCCATGCTAACTTCCTTCGCTCTTTCTCCCTTTTCTCCTCATCCTATGTGTCTCCGTTTTCCCCCATGTGAGCCTCTGACACCCCCATCACCGTCAACAACTCTCTCTGTTTCTATATTTTCTGAGATCAGCCGTGGCTGGGTAGATTGAAGTGGACAGCGGTGCAGAGCACACGCTCACTACTGCCTCCCCTGACCTAGAAACAGAGAGAGAGAGAATACTAAAAGGTTACTGAGAGGATAAAAGTGTCCTGTGTGGGTGGCTTTACTTAGCTGTGATTTGGGGACAAACCCCTACGAATTAGCTAAATCTGACAAAAGCTTCTGTTTAGGGACATTTAGGATTCATAATTATAATCATATATACATAGGATTAGTATTGAACTCACATGTGATAAATTCAGAACATTATGTTGATCTAAGACAAAAGATATCATGATATACTGTGTAAGATAATTCATCCAACTTATGAGTTACCAAACTTGATAGACGAACAGGAGCTCCACACCTGGTCTGGAAGAGAATTTACGCTCCTATTCCACTGCGAGACTACGTCTGCCTGGCACATAGTTAAAAATGCATAAGCCATTTTCTTATTAATATTTCACACAAGTAAGCTCCCTATCACCAGTGCAGCTGTAACCATGCAAGCAGTACAGAGAGAAGGGAGAGAGGGAGAGAAAGAAAGTATAAAAGAGAGAAGAAAGGGAAGGGAAAGTGGTATATTAAAAAGAAAATAGGATGGAATCCCGTTTTCCAGTGTAACCAGACTATTGTTATTAAACCAGCTCTTTGGAGAATCAGGTGAAACAAGCCAGACCAGGTACATAAGAATATTTTGGGTGATTTTTTTTTTTTTTTAATGAAACATTTTCTTGAACATTGTCCTTCTCACCTGGAACAATATGTGTACGTATCAAGTAAATGACCAACTCTTGTGACTTTTGTTGTCATCACCATGTATATTTTCTCTGCATTGTAGTGAATCAGTTTCAATGAACACTGTAAGCCTAGAGTAGAGTAGCACCATCTAGTGGTAGTATGGCCGAACTGTATTTAGGAAGAATAAAAGACATTGACCCCCCCCTATTAAAACAGACTTTTATGATTGTGGTTAGTAAGATGTTTTGAAACAAGTCTCTTTGGCTCACCAAGGCTGCAGTAAAAACAGCAATAACTGTAATTTATTCCCATGATGGTAAAGCTGAATTTTTAGCATCATTACTCCAGTCTTCAGTGTCACACGATCCTTCAGAAATCATTCTAATACGATCTGATATGATGTTTAAGAAACATTAGAAAGCGCCACATTTTTGAACGGTATTGTATATTTACACATTTAGTAAACTAGTGATTCTTAATAGCCAAAACTGTCCGCACTGAAAAACATACAATTAGACCAAAGCAAGATTCTTCAATGAAAGAAAGCATGGTCTTTGGTCTGTTTTTAAGACACTTTTCAAACGTTTGCACTTGGCAAATGTTTAATTAAAGATATATTTGTGATAGACCCTTGTTTTGGTCTAATTGTTTTTCAGTGTGCAGGCAATTTTGGCTATTTAGTTGACAACTTTTTCTTTCTTTTTTGAGCACATATATACTTTTTGATGTTTGGTAAACTTGTGATTCAACACACTGAATGAAGCAGCATAATCAAAGTTTAAAGTACCCTTCACCCAAGGACAGTTATTATTATCCACTGCCATTTCTATCATTCTGCGTTTCTTCAGCAAATTGCATTATGTCCTGTAATTTTAATGATACAAGGCATACAAACAACTATTTTGTGAGCCAGTGTCTCAACAACCCTTTATTCTTATTTCAAGTTTAAGTTTTTCCCCCACCCTACTCTGCCAGGAAACTCATCTGTGTTTATTTTGCTAATTTTTTGATGCAAATCAATTTCTCTACAACCAAGTAAACTCGGTGACACCTATGGGAAAAGGTACACAGTCCTGACAATACTTAAAAAATGTTAATGTGACCTGGTTTCAACTGCTAGATTTGCTTAAAATGATCTTCAATGTCCTACTAGCTACCGTCTGTGGTATAGTGGTATTGCATTGTGATCTGGTTTTTAGTATTGTGGTTCTTTATGTCTGTTTTTCGCCATTGCAAGTTGATTTGCTGATACTTTCGTTCTAGAATGTCTTTTAGCAAATCACTTTGCAATGTAGGCTGCCATAACAATAACTTTACACGCTTGCTGCTGCCGTCCTCTCCACGTAAGCAGCTTCTCAATTTAGTTTGCTAGCTAAGCTGGAGAAATGCCCTAAAGAAAATGCGCTTTCACCGTTGCAAGTGAAGCGTTTTGCCATCACTGTAAACCTTAATTTTCTGTCAGCCATCAAAGGTGAATCAGACATTGCAGATAACATTTGGACAGCATCACACAAGTGCTTCTAACACTGTGATATGTGGAATTACATTTCATTGTTTATATAGTCATATTTTGCTTTAGAAATGATTTAATGAAATTGTCTTTAATTATAAGTTCACATGTAAATGTCAAAACGTACATAAACAACGCTTTGTTTAAGGAAAATGTTTGAAGAAACTGATGGCATTGGTACAAAAGATAATGTGTTGACAATGACATAAGTAACTGTTGTGCTCCTGCAATTTGGTTTATTTTGCATTGCAAAAGCACCTATACTCATATTTGCAATACAAGCACAATTACACAAAGAGACCATTTTGTGCAGTTCTAGGGCAACAAATAATTTAACTTGCAAACTCATTTTGAGTTGGACATGATGAAACAACTAACTTGCTTAGTGAGTAAACCAACACCTATTTTGACTGATTCAGTGAGAGATTTGTTTTAATTCTAATAGAAATTTGCTGATTCAAACTGATAACTCATGGGAACAAACTGGCTTCAGTCTTTGTTGCTGTGTGCAACCAGTAATAAAGCAATATAAGGTTGTCTGTTTATTGACTTATTCCGTAACACCCATGATTTCTTTGCACTTTCGGTTCAGATCAGGAGTGTTTCTAGCCTTTCATCAGGACAAAAGCCTGCTCCCCTATCAAAAAAGTGCCCCCATAATTTAATACTCATTTACAGTCTTTTACAGTCTGCACGCAAAATAAAGAGCCAACCCTTCATCGCTAACAAGCAATAGAAGACAATTGCAAGTTTTGTTTTTTCAACAATGGATTGTATGTCAACCAGTGCTCTTTTGCTTTCTGTCTTATTAAGGGAGTCATGAACCGGCTTTTTAATTTTTTTTATACTTTTGTCTGAGGTCAACTTATGACGTTCGCTTGTTTTTTACATTCAGAAACATCATAATGAATAAGTAATAGGCTATGTTCTACCCTGGTTTTGAGCCTCTCTCATGGAGCGCTCTGTTTTGATGGGCGTGCCGCACCGAAGACTTGGAAGTAAACGCCCACTGCTATGATTCTATAAGCTTTGCATATTATAATGAGCTCCGTCTCCCCCGTGAGGAATTGTTTTGAAAGCGTGTGGGAAGTGGCAACCGCAATGATGATTCGCCCAAAGGGCTCGCAAAATCAAAATTGTGTATTTAATCAAACAAACACAATGATTTATCTCTAATGCACCTGCAATTAATTGTAATGTTATTTTTTATTACTTGGCCTGCCCGATCAGTGGATATAAGCGCGAACCGTGCATCACACACACACACACACACACACACACATGCCAAGTACGTTGCAGACAGCATGATCAAAACTTCCATGATTGTATTTTTCCTTCGAACATCAAGTTAAGAGAGTGAACAACGCACATCTAGAAAGGAATGTTACTTCACTATTTAAGATTCACTGGCCTGCGACGGCCTTAGCTTGTTCAGGTGTGTTTGATTAGGGTTGGAGCTGAACTCTGCAGGACTGTGGATCTCCAGGACTGGACTGGTCCATCTCTGATATAATGTGACCAGTTGTCCTGATAAAATCTGAATATTTTTTATCATGTTCATGTTGCCCAAGAGCTTCTAACACTGTGAACCCTATCATACACCCAGCACAATGAGGCAAAAAAAGGGTTTCAGTTTCAGCCTGATGCGATTATTATTTTCACACCCAGAGCCATGTTGTTTAAATAGCAAATGCATTTGCACCCATCTGGTCACCCAAGGGCGTGCTGGTCTGAAAACGAGGTGTGTTCAGGCGCATTGTTGGCACGTTGCTATTTTGAGGCAACTGAAATCGACTGCACCATTGACCAGCTAAAACCTGGTCTAAAGTCAATGGCACAATATTTTTTTGTTTGTGTGTTAGTAATATGCGCCTATAGGCGGGTCCACAACGCACGCGCGTACACTGCTTATTACACACACACAGGGATGCGCAGCAACACACAAACATTTTTAAATATAAGATTATTACTGTGTACATAAATATAAAAATGCCTACATGTCATAATGGATAGTCATTGCATCAAAATCTGCAGTAATGTCGTGCACACAGGAGTCATTGGACGAGCAGATCTGTTTTCTCGCTAGAGAAGCGTTTGGTTTTTCCACATGCATTCCACCTTGTAAATAGCAAATCCAGCATGGCACGAGCACAACTGGCTTTTAAAGGGAATGGGAGATGAGACTCTGATTTGTTTCTGTCATATTATGCCCAAAACACACCTATGACTCATTAAGAGAACTGAGACAATCCTTTTAGACCATGCGCCGAGCACGTCGACCATTTTTCCTGTCATTGAACTAGCAAAAAGTGGATTCGGACTAAGTCCCCTAAGTGCACTTGCACCGTAAGCTTTAGACCATGTGCTTAGATCGTTAAAATAGGGCCCCTTATGTGGAATTACATGTCATTTTTTGTTTTAGAAATTATTTAATAAAATATGTTTTTAATTCTAAGTTTGCATGTAAATGTCAAAATGTACACAAAGATTAGTTGATTTTAAATTTCATGGCATCAACACATCTCTAAACAGTTGGGACAAGGCCATGTTTCCCACTGTGTGGCATCCCCTCTTCTTTTTATAACAGTCTGCAAACGTCTGGGGACTGAGGAGACAAGTTGCTCAAGTTTAGGAATAGGAATGTTGTCCCATTCTTGTCTAATACAGGCTTCTAGTTGCTCAACTGTCTTAGGTCTTCTTTGTCACATCTTCCTCTTTATGATGCGCCAAATGTTTTCTATGGGTGAAAGATCTGCAGGCTGGCCATTTCAGTACCCGGATCCTTCTTCTACACAGCCATGATGTTGTAATTGATGCAGTATGTGGTCTGGCATTGTCATGTTGGAAAATGCAAGGTCTTCCCTGAAAGAGACGACGTCTGGATGGGAGCATATGCTGTTCTAGAACTTGGATATACCTTTCAGCATTGATGGTGCCTTTCCAAATGTGTAAGCTGCCCATGCCACACGCACTCATGTAGCCCCATACCATCAGAGATGCAGGCTTCTGAACTGAGCGCTGATAACAACTTGAGTTGTCCTTGTCCTCTTTAGTCCGGATGACATGGTGTCCTAGTTTTCCAAAAAGAACTTCAAATTTTGATTCGTCTGACCACAGAACAGTTTTCCACTTTGCCACAGTCCATTTTAAATGAGCCTTGGCCCAAAGAAAACGCCTGCGCTTCTGGATCATGTTTAGATATGGCTTCTTTTTTGACCTCTAGAGTTTTAGCCGGCAACGGCGAATGGCACGGTGGATTGTGTTCACCGACAATGTTTTCTGGAAGTATTCCTGAGCCCATGTTGTGATTTCCATTACAGTAGCATTCCTGTATGTGATGCAGTGCTGTCTAAGGGCCCGAAGATCACCGGCCTTGACCCTTACGCACAGAGATTGTTCCAGATTCTCTGAATCTTTGGATGATATTATGCACTGTAGATGATGATAACTTCAAACTCTTTGCAATTTTCTCTGAGAAACTCCTTTCTGATATTGCACTATTTTTCGCCGCAAAATTGGGGGAATTGGTGATCCTCTGCCCATCTTGACTTCTGAGAGACACTGCCACTCTGAGAGGCTCTTTTTATACCCAATCATGTTGTCAATTGACCTAATAAGTTGCAAATTGGTCCTCCAGCTTTTCCTTATATGTACATTTAACTTTTCCGGCCTCTTATTGCTACCTGTCCCAACTTTTTTGGAATGTGTAGCTCTCATGAAATCCAAAATGAGCCAATATTTGGCATGACATTTCAAAATGTCTCACTTTCAACATTTGATATGTTATCTATATTCTATTGTGAATAAAATATCTATAAGTTTATGAGATTTATAAATTATTGCATTCCTTTTTTATTCACAATTTGTACAGTGTTCCAGCTTTTTTGGAATATACATTTATATATAAAGTTTTAAGAAACTGATTTTTGATTTGTTATAAATATATAGATTAAGAATGATCTTTGTCTGCAGAACTAAGTCATTCACAAGCTGCACATGCAAAGATTTGCTTCATTGCTAACCAGACAAGTTTTCTTTTTTCAGATAAAATCTTTAAGTCCCCTCGTAGTCAATAATTTTATCCCTTAAAACTCATCTTTGATCACTGAAATTACATATAAAAAAAAAAATTCCCATGAAAAAATGTCTTCATGCCTTAAAATAACTTGAATGTAACTTGCTTCATTTAGTATATGCGGAGCCATGAATATGCAAATGAGCCCCACCTCCACTCACTCAGTCAACTTTACTGTAGTAAACACAATGCTGCTCTTTACAACTTCAGACACTGTAACAGTAATTACAGTAATTAATATGAGCCTTTTGCTTGACTACGTTATCAAACAACTAATAATGTGTTGCTAATGTTACACAAACCATGTTCCCGTTTGCCATCTCAGAGTCAGACAGCTGCCTTCTAAAAATCAGTATCCAAACGCTTTGAACATCTTAGAACGTCAGTGGAGAAATAACGTTAGTTATTAGTTATTAGTTCATCATAACGTTGTAATGTAGTGTACACTCACCTAAAGGATTATTAGGAACACCATACTAATACTGTGTTTGACCCCCTTTCGCCTTCAGAACTGCCTTAATTCTACGTGGCATTGATTCAAGATTCAAGATTCAAGAGTTTTATTTGTCACATACACAGTTATATACAGAATATACAACCGGCAGTGAAATGTAAACAGGTCCGCTCCATGGACAGTGCAAATTCACAGCTAAACACACAAGGAGGAAATTATAATAGAAATAGAATAAAAAAGTACTATATATACATCTGTAGAATTATAAATAAATCACGTAGAAAAAAATTAATAAAAAAATAAAGAAAGAAGTGTAATAAAATAAGTGAAATAAACTGTGCAGTGAGTAATCTGTAGACTTATAAATATGTGGTTAACAGAAATGTACAAAGTATAATGTGCAAACAGGTTTATAACAGGTTGTTACACAGTAATAACGAGAACAGAAAGTGCAGTGCAATGTCAGTATGTCGATGTTTATCCTGAAGTGAAGTCACGTGATGTTAAGTGACTGAGTTCAGGAGTCTGATGGCCTGGGGGAAGAAGCTCTTTCTGAGTCTCTCAGTTTTGGCCATCAGGCTTAGGAAGCGCTTACCAGATGGCAGCAGCGTGAAATGAGGGTTTGCAGGGTGATTAGAGTCCTTGATGATCTTAGTAGCTCTACCTTTGCAGCGTTTGGCGTAGACGTCCTGCAGAGACGGGAGAGCTGACCCTGAGATACGCTTGGATAAGCGCACGACTCTTTGCAGGGCTTTGGGTTTCCATACCACGCTGTGATGCACTGAGTTAATACACTTTCTATCACCCCTAAATAGAAAGTTTTCAGGATAGCTGGTGAAACCCTGAATTTCCTCAGCTGGCGCAGGTGGTACAGTCTTTGCCTGGCTTTTTTCACCTGTGTCTGAATGTGTGCAGTCCAGGTCAGGTCCTTGGAGATGTTTACACCCAACAAGGTGCTGAAAGCATTCTTTAGAAATGTTGGCCCATATTGATAGGATAGCATCTTGCAGTTGATGGAGATTTGTGGGATGCACATCCAGGGCACGAAGCTCCCGTTCCACCACATCCCAAATATGCTCTATTGGGTTGAGATCTGGTGACTGTGGGGGCCATTTTAGTCATGTTCAAGAAACCAATTTGAAATGATTCGAGCTTTGTGACATGGTGCATTATCCTGCTGGAAGTAGCCATCAGAGAATGGGTACATGGTGGTCATAAAGGGATGGACATGGTCAGAAACAATGCTCAGGTAGGCCGTGGTATTTAAACGATGCCCAGTTGGCACTAAGGGGCCTAAAGTGCTCCAAGAAAATATCCCCCACACCATTACACCACCACCACCAGCCTGCACAGTGGTAACAAGGCATGATGGATCCATGTTCTCATTCTGTTTATGCCAAATTCTGACTCTATCATCTGAATGTCTCAACAGAAATCGAGACTCATCAGACCAGGCAACATTTTTCCAGTCTTCAACTGTCCAATTTTGGTGAGCTCATGCAAATTGTAGCTTCTTTTTCCTATTTGTAGTGGAGATGAGTGGTGCCCGATGGGGTCTTCTGCTGTTGTAGCCCATCCGCCTCAAGGTTGTGCGTGTTGTGGCTTCACAAATGCTTTGCTGCATACCTCGGTTGTCCATCCATCCATCCATTATCTTCCGCTTATCCGGGACCGGTCGCGGGGGGAACAGTCTAAGCAGAGACGGCCAGACTTCCCTCTCCCTAGCCACTTCCTCCAGCTCTTCCGGGGGAACCCGAGGCGTTCCCAGGCCAGCCGGAGACATAATCCCTCCAGCGTGTCCTAGGTCTTCCCGGGCCTCCTCCCGGTGGGACATGCCCGAAACACCTCCCCGGGAAGGCGTCCAGGAGGCATCCGAAATAGATGCCCGAGCCACCTCAACTGGCTCCTCTCGATGTGGAGGAGCAACGGCTCTACTCTGAGCTCCTCCCGGTTGTAACGAGTGGTTATTTCAGTCAAAGTTGCTCTTCTATCAGCTTGAATCAGTCGGCCCATTCTCCTCTGACCTCTAGCATCAACAAGGCATTTTCGCCCACAGGACTGCCGCATACTGGATGTTTTTCCCTTTTCACACCATTCTTTGTAAACCCTAGAAATGGTTGTGCGTGAAAATCCCAGTAACTGAGCAGATTGTGAAATATTCAGACCGGCCCGTCTGGCACCAACAACCATGCCACGCTCAAAATTGCTTAAATCTCCTTTCTTTCCCATTCTGACATTCAGTTTGGAGTTCAGGAGATTGTCTTGACCAGGACCACACCCCTAAATGCATTGAAGCAACTGCCATGCGATTGGTTGATTAGATAATTGCATTAATGAGAAATTGAACAAATGTTCCTAATAATCCTATAGGTGAGTGTACATCATATACATAATTCACACGCTATTTTGCTAAATGTACAGGATTTTTCCTATCAAGAGAAAAATACACCAGGATAACCTGGCTTCTCTTGAGACTTTAGAGCGGTCATATAGTTAATGATATGCTAAAGCCCCGCCGCATGTTGACATGATTGGTTACAAGGTAGTTTGTGACGTAAGAAACACCAGCAATTTCAGCGATGTCTTTGGTTCACTGCAGATTTAGGGAGAAAATACTCAGAAATAGGGTTGACTTATTAATTTGAACATATTAAAAACACTACATAGACATTTAAACAACTTGATTTTCACCACAAGGGGTCTTTATTTTTTTATCATGGTCATCTGGTCACCATACGCATATGAGGTGATTCATAATGATGGAAATAATTCTAACGCATCAATCACACACGCACTGAAACAGCATGCAAGACTGCTGCAGTAGCAGTGACGTGTCTTGACATCCTGTTGCAGAACTCAGCCCTGTATGTCTATGTGCGTGTTTGTGTGCATGCAGAGGATCGATCCAGCCATCGCTAACACCAGGGCCCTGAGAGACATGAGGCGGGTCGAGCGAGAGGGGGATGGATGAAGAGAGAGAGAGAGAAGGCAGCAATAGCAGCAGCACAGCTATTCAAGCTAACTCGTTATGTCCAGGGCTTATTGGAAAACAGTCCGACTGAGGCTCGGCACTGAAATTAGTTATTGATCTTGCCTTCCCATCCCCAACCTGCCTCTCTCTTGCCCTCCTCCTCCCCCTCCGCTATGGGACCACAAAAGCCTCTTCTGCTGATTCCTACTCTTTTTCATTTGTTCCCCTCTTCCTCTTCGTTCCCCGGCTCTCTCTTTCAGCAGACACCCCTTTTTGTTCCATACATACATCCGTGTTTTACGTTTTCAGTCCTTTGTTGCCAAGAACCAGCCTTCCGTGGTTTTGATCAGTTCTCTCTCTGTTGTCAGCAGCTCTCTGATTGGTTAACATTCTGCCGATTTCTCTCTTATACCATAACTTGTTCTATCTCTTTGCCTACCTATCATTCTTTTTAATTCTGTTTTCTTTCCCATCCACTGCCTTCCCTCAACCCTGTCTTGCTATCGTTCTCCCTTGTTGTTCTTTTTTCATCCACGAGCGACTCTTTCTTTTCCATTGCTCTCTTTTTATTTCTCGTCTTCGCCTCCTTTCTCTCAGCTGCATCAATTCTGCAGTCAGCTGCACACACCAGTTATAATTTAAAGGAAAGACAGAGCAAGAAGGAGAGAGAGAAATGGAGAGAGACAGAGCTGATGGATAAATGCAGATGTAATTGGTGCAGAGAGGGGAAAGGAAATTAAGAACGTGTCATAATGGTTATGCCATAATTATAGAAAATAGAGATATTTACACACACTACAACTATAAGCAGAAACATGTGATGCCATTGTGATACTATATACGATCAAAATTGAGGTGTAGCTAAAAATTATAATTATTTCCTGAAGGAAATACCCGAAATTGCGATGCAGCTAAAAATAATGGCAAACCTAAAGGTGAGATGAATTTTTAGTAAAGGCTTTGGTTCTGTGTAAATGAGATGCTGTTGTCATGACACTCAGTGTGTGCCTTGTGTTCTATTAGCTGTATATAAGCACTGATATGTACAGAAACATCTTTACAGTGTCAAAGTGGCTATAAATCCTTTTACAACTACAACCAATTACAATTCTGTATGCATGCAGATATAGTATTGCTCAAACGTTTATTCAAGCTCCCGACCTTCCTCCTGATGAGTGCCTGGATTTATCTGCTGCAGTTAATGTAATTTCATTGTGTCTCCTGAGTTTGAATATGAAATCATATTATCACCATATTGAGGTACATAGCAAAGTATGCTAGATAAAAACATGTTAAACAGCACTCAACTCATCTTTAAATTGTACATAAGGTATCCAACACATTCTGACTTCTTGTGTCTAACACACCATGAATACGAGTTTAAAGGGACAGTTTGTTCAGTAATAAAAACTGTATTCCTTTAAAGAGTCTAAATCAATGGCAGTTAAAAATCCCAGTGCTAAATGTAAAATCTCTATGATGTATAGCAAATTTGTTAATGCATCCAAAGACTCAACAAATCATAAAATATTGGCTCAGATTGATGATCTTCAAATGAATGTTACAGAAAATTAATGGGAAAAATTGTGTTCAAGCGCAAAACATTATCGATCAATACCCATTTTAAATTGATCCAATATAATTGGAAAATGAAAACATACTGTACATAACACCGAAAAAGTTAAATACATTTAATCCAAATATTCTGGATATCTGTGGAAAATGTACCACTCATTTCATTGCATTGTATTTGGCAATGTGAGAATGACTTACCTTTTGGAAAGAAGTCGGTGTAATATCTAAAACTATTGGTAAAGAAATAGGTTTGCCCGAAATATGTATTCTTGGTCTTTTTCCACCCTCTCTATCTTAGAAAATACATGAACAGAAGTTTGCAAACCCGTGTTTATTGCAAGCAAAATGCCTCTTTGCCACACACTGGAAAAGTATTTATGGTCCATCATCTTTATTATCAAAGAATTGTCTTCTTGTATAGCAATGGAAAGACTTACTTACTCAAACCAAAAACACATATACAGCTCTGGAAAAAATTAAGAGACCACTCCAAGTTCAGACATCAATGTTAAGTGGTCTCTTAATTTTTTCCAGAGCTGTATATTACAAGATCCTGGACTTCTTCCTTCACTTTCTAGAACAGAATGGACTGACTCTTGAGTGATGCCAATAATGTGATCATGCTGAAGTATTTTCTTTTTTTAATATATGCATGTATGCTTATTTTCATTTATATGTGCTGAACACATTTTTATTAATGTGTGTGAATGTTCTTTTTTGGCTCTTGTGTTGGAGGTAGGGAAGGTGTTCCTTGTTTTGTTTTTGGTTTTTTTTTAATGAAAATCTTGCATTGTAAATAATAATAAAAAGAGGTCATACCATAGACCATAAAACAAATTAGATGCGTGGATCTTCCACTGAAGAAAAGTGAAGCCGCCAACGTCTGAATATGGCACTGACATCTTGTGCTGATTTGGGACCAGAGTCTGCGCAGTAGAGAGCAGAAAGTAGAGGCGCGATATCAAAAGCCCGCCCACACTCTCGCAGATGCTGAACAATTCATTACGTCGGTGTGAAATAAACAGGTATGGAAATGTGGAAATTAAGCGCCAATCTCCTCCCAAAAATCCTGAAAAAAGTCAGTTGGTGCCTGTCAGTGTGAAGCTGTCGATCTCAGCTGTCAATCATGACTTCACCCTCCGTTTTTATACCATCAAATAACTAGCTAAAACCAAACTTATTTAAAAAACGAACACTTGAAATCACATCAGCGTGATAAAAACTACATAAAATGACAGAAAGCATCTTTTGGGAAAAAAAAAATTCCCGGTTCGATTACTATTGTCATCGATTCGGTTCAATTCGATATCACGATGCATCACAATGCATTGAAGATGCACTGCATCCCCATGTATATAATTTTGACAATAAATACAAGCAGTCATATATATGATCTGAACCTTTAATTTTACCTGCTCAAAGAAAACACACTTCTTGAATGTATCAAACATCAAACAAAACTCAAGTCTGGGCACAGAAGACAACAGGAGCATTTAGAATAAATACACAAAAGTAAATATAAAAAGCCACTTTAGGAGGTGGTGTGGGTCGCATCACAGTCAAAACTAAAGTCTAAATGCATCTGGTTGTTGAAACCACATATGTAAAATGTACTCCCAACAATGCTAAAAAAATAAACGCGTGAGAGCGTTATAGGCTATGTCATGTTATGTGTCATGTTAGCGCTATTGCAGCATGCATCGCAACAGACGAGTAGCTCTTCATCAAGCCAACACACAAACTACCACAAATTAAACTGAATGTAAAGTTGTAGATGCTCAACACACAATCAGCTTCATTAAAAGTAAAGAAAATTAATGATCTTACCAGTGCTGTTGCCACGCTAGCTCATACTCCACGCGAACTCCATTAAATCTGCATATAGTGCGGGAACTGAAGATCGGATTGTTTTGCGGAGATACATTTATGTGCCCAAGTGTAAATGAAATCATTTTGATAAATTGAAAATTGTATGCTACCGCGACAAATGACGTCAGAAAAGAATCAGTACATTATAATCGGTTATGGTCTATACTGAACCGATACCGAATTGTCCTAGTCTGCATCGCGATGCATCGTAGAAACGATTAATTTCGACACCCCTATTTGTTTGTCTTGAGTCCCATTAGAATAAATGGAGGGGCGGGGATTATGAGCTATACTGGGACCAGCCACCTGGGGGCGACCGATACGCTTTGGCTTCACTTTTCAGGAGGTGTGCGGCACGCTTGGTTCATACACAAAAAGTCTAAATCACATAAAACAGCCTTAGAGACCGTTTTGTGGCATTGTGCTGTTGCTTTGGAGCGTTATTGCCTTCTGTTTCTCTTTTTCATTTTCTTTAATTTAGCAGGATAGAGAGAGGTCCCCACATTACTTAATTTCATTCCTTCGGCCACATGAGCATTAACGTGGAGAGAACATTGAACTGACATTCTTAAGGTAGCTTTAACAGGTCAGAGTAGTTTCTTAGTCAAGTTCCCAGACTGCATTGCTTTCTCATATCAAGACACCACCAAGAAGGCAGCTTGAAAAGGACTTGGCCTCTGATTGGGTCAGTAATTGAAGTGTCAATGATTTGTGCTCAAATTACAACTGGACAACAAAAATGATCTAACATGCACACTTAAGTGATTCAGTCAGGGAACGGGTAAGATCCTGCGCTCATGTATCCTGCTGTTGCCATTTGGCTACCAAAACCACAGTTCTCTGGGAAAACAGTTGTCTGTTCATGTTTGTCAGGGTTCAGATTTAGGTTATACAAATGAAAGAAAGATTTTACATCTAAGAAATTGACTTAACTTCTAATT
The DNA here is from genome assembly GCA_018749465.1 of Paracanthobrama guichenoti. Taxonomy (NCBI): domain Eukaryota; kingdom Metazoa; phylum Chordata; class Actinopteri; order Cypriniformes; family Gobionidae; genus Paracanthobrama; species Paracanthobrama guichenoti. The sequence goes on from CM031947.1 coordinate 20,151,147, forward strand.
CAACTAATTTAACTTTATGAGGGGTCCCTTTAGATAGGTGGTCCTTTTTAATTGTGACCCCTAAACCGTTTTCAGGGTTGACTGATTTTTTTATTTCATTTTCAGTTTGTCTTTTCAATACATTTATTTCACCCTTTATGACTTTTAGTTTTTGTTTAGTTCTTAGTTGAATTTTCATGTTTAATGAAGGTGGATTATGACATTTGAATTTTTTTATACTGTAGTACAGTATAATTCAAAGGTTTGGGATCAGTAAGATTTTTTGTTTTATGCATTTTAGTTTAGTTTTACCCCATTAACAAAAAATGTTTTCATTTAGTTTTTGCTAACACTAACACTTTACCATTTTGAGGCTGAAGCTACAAAGAAACTCTACTGAAGCAGAAGTTATATTTTGTAGTCGAACAGGAAGTAGTAACCTCAGCTCAATTAACCCACAGCCCTCCCGCTCATAGCGCTCCGTGTGCTCTTGCTCTCTTCTGATCTCACTAGGCTGGGAAACAGAGCTCCAGGAGGAGAAAACTAAGGAACGGGAATAGTAAAGGGGGTTGGTGGAGAACACGGGAACAAAGCAGGAATTTAAATGGAACCCCTCAACCTCCCCCTCCTCTCCTCCTCCTCCCTTCGAACCCCCAGCCCAAATGCCTCCCAGCCCCCGCCTTTTCATGCGCCTGTCAGGGCTCTGCGGTGCGGGGGTAGCTGTACAGCTTGGCTTCAGGGGGAGCGTGGTACGATAAGGGTCTTCATGCCGTGCATGGATGTGGGATATGGCAGGGAGGGTGTATTAGGGTCATCGCGAGAGCAAGATGGTGAGGTGAAAGGAATGTTTACTTTATTGGGATCCCCCACTTGCTCTCCCAAATGGAAAAAAAGTCCTTCCTGGAACCTACCACATATCACCTGGCTCTGGTTTAGCCTCTTTGTATGTGTGTGTGTGTGTTTGGTGTAATGTCAATTAAACCCCTAAATTCTAGTATGGTAGTCCAATAACTCACGTTCCAGAGGGGAGAGCATGGCTAACCAAGAGTAAAGATTAACTGTAATGCATGCAACTCTATAAAAAAAATGGCTTACGAGCACCTACTGGAGAAATTACCTCTCTGTTTTATGAGAGAAATGGTATTCTCTTAGATGGTATTCCCTTCTTAACAGATGAAATGACTGGTGATCTATAGGAAACGAGAGCACTCTCTTCCATGAAAGAGAAATGACCTCCAGAATTCAATAAAAGGCAGGGTTTTCTACAATACAGGAATAGCAGCCATTCATAGTGCAAATATATCAATGGTAAAAATCAATTTGCTGGTTTTGATGTGTGATTTTGTACTATGCTGTGAACCTTTGAGGTTTCTAGAATGTTCACCCAAAAACGAAAAACATAAAAATATATTTTAAAGAATGTTGGAAACCAAACATATATGGTTCCATTGACTGCCATTATACTTTTGACCATACAATGGAAGTCAGTCGGAACCGTTACCAACATTCTTCAAAATATCTTCTTTTGTGTTAGTCATACAGGTTTAGAATAACATGAGGGTAAATAATGGCAGCTTTTTTTTTTAAATCAAGTTGTCGACTATCCTTTAAATCAAGTTGTCTTGAAAATGTGCTTGAGCATTTTCAGCACAATAATAAAAAAGGAAGGTCAGAATCTTTTTCAATAAATATGTGTTAAAAACTGCATATAATGTCATATCTCCATCTGAGCTGGAGTCACCATAAGGTCCATCTTCTCTTCTTCATGTCACCTATTGTTCTGAGATTAACCTCTTTCTCCTTCCACATAATAGTAATGGAATCTGAAAATGTGAGTCAGGAAAACAGTCATCTCCTTCCATGAGTTCTCTCATCCACCCACCATTTCCCCCTATTGCACAGAAACAGACAGGAAGTGCGTCATAACTAAGGAAGTATTTCCAGGAAATGGACATAAGCACAAAATACAGAGGGAGGACATGAATATGGTGAAGAAATAGCAATCCTTTCTTTTGCTTTTTTCTTTCATTAAAATGTGCACAAAAAAAAAAAAAAAAACTGAATCAAAATATTTAGGTCTAACTGAGTCTGAAAATTCTTAAATAGCTGAAACAAAGTTCTAAAAATCAAAGTAGTGCTGTGACAAAAAGGTTAAGACTGTTGAAATCTCAGCTGTGCAGTTGTGGCAATTAGCCTGTGGTGGTGCTCTAGTTCCTATTGACTGTCATGTGATTAACGTAGTAGCAACCATTAGCCATCAGGTGGCACTGTTAGTTAGGGCACTTCCCAGTATTCTAGACCCAGCGCTTGCAAGGTACTCAGTGTTGCTAGCACAGGAAGAGATGAAGTGGACTATTTGGCCCATAAAAAGTACATGGGGCTGAGTTCAGTGACTGGAAATCACAGAGGAGATAGGGCAGGGAGCGGAGGTGAGTCAACCTCATCTGCCTCAGCAGGACTCTAGAGCCTACTCATGCTTTTATCAGCAAGTAGATCAGTATTACATTCACCGCCTGACTTTGTTGACGAAAAATCACAGTGTACAAACTGAAAATCAAATTCCACAGTTACCACATTAACACAAGTTTTGGCTGCTCAACCTATAACAATGGTCTTCTACCACACTTTTAGGAGACCTGAAGTGCCTTTGCGAAACACGGAGGCATAAAAAAGTGCTGCATGGTTGTGTACTGAAGGCAAAACTGTCTCTGTCAGAGTTAGGTTTAATGTGAGCTCTAAACCCTTTTCAGCTCCAGAGCAGCGCAGCTCTTGTTTACCAGGAAGAGAATGACGTGGGACGTTACATAAGATTGAGTCTGCCTTTCACAAAATGTGGTATGGAGCAATCAAGTTCGTTGTATGTTAACTAGGCTACACCACTCCAAGCAACAATATCACCTTCTGTGTTGGGTGTGTGACTTGCTAAATAGATTGAATGACTCTTCAGGGTGTGGCAAGGCAGGTTTGTGTATGTTCACGTGTTGTGTACTGGCTGCTGGTAATTTATTCAAAAATATGTTACTTTTGATTTAGTACTTTTTTTTTTAGAGTTAGTGCTTGTTTTTTAACACTATATGTGGCCAGATTGTGGTTGTACACAGTCACAAAAGTTTGGTTCAATGTTTCAATTATGTGATCTTCAGATGTGCAAACGTTTTTGCCCCCAGAATGTCGTGGCCAAATTACAAATCATGATTGGCTGTTTTATGAGCCTTTATTAAATTTAAATTCAATTTAAATAAGACATTTGCCCTTACAGTCAAATTAGTGAATTTGACAGTATCGCAATTATAAAGTCAGGTGTATCTTACCCCAGAGAAATGGAAAATAAGTTGCTTATCAGCATGGAGAAATTTACAATGCCATAAGGCTGTAGGGATCAGAAGAACCATGATCAGAGCCATAATATCCAAATGTTTGGAGAATGGAGAATGTTTGGAACTGTTGCAAATTTTACACCATGTCTACACCATTTCTATACCAACCTCCAACTCTACCCAATTAAATTTATAAAATAATAATAATAATAATAATAATAAAAACATATTATTCTATGACAGAAACAAAGTTGGAAACATTATTGAACAAATACATCAAATACAAAGGCCATAGTATCCACATAGAGAATGTATGGAATAGTTTGAAATAGACGCAATCGTTTTTGTATGCCACAACAGATTGAGGCTGTTTACACTGGATGTGACAAAGCAACCTTTGTAAATCAGTTTGTCCTTCATGTCAGAAGCAGTGCAGGCACGTGGAGTACGTCAGAAATCGAATGTGGCTTCAGTTTACTGTCTGGGATTTGTCGCATTACACCGTATGTAGACCGCATCACTGATTATAATGGGTTCAATTCAAGACAGTGTGTTACAAGGAGGATCAGTCTTAGCCTACAATAAAGTTGTAGAAATTTGCCAGACATTTGATGCTGCAGATGTGCAGTGTGATATTGAAAGATACGGTTTGAAAAAGCATCAATTAAAAACCATTCAGTTTGCATTATTCATCTTTAATGCATTTATTAAAGAAAGTTATGGAGACAGGGAATGGTTTTGTTAATTTTGTGTTAACTTCTTCAAAACTATTTTTATACCAACCCAATTTCTTTTCGAGCTATTTAATTCAAAAGGTAAAAACAGAAATAGTAAACATTTTATTCTACAACAGCAACATAGGAAAAATGAGCTAGCGATGAAAAAAACAAAACAACATACACTATATTGAACTTTAATGACATCCCATTCTTAATCCGTAGGGTTTAATATGGAGTTGGCCCAACCTATGCAGCTATAACAGCTTCAACTCTTCTGGGAAGGCTTTCCCCAAGGTTTAGGAGTGTGTTTATGGGAATTTTTGACCATTCTTCTATAAGTGCATTTATGAGGTCAGGCACTGATGTTGGACGAGGAGGCCTGTTTCGCAGTCTCCACTCTAATTCATCCCAGAGGTGTTCTATCAGGTTGAGGTCAGGACTCAGTCAAGTTCCTCCACACTAAACTCGCTCATCCATGTCTTTATGGACCTTGCTTTGAGCACTGGTGCGCAGTCATGTTGGAACAGGAAGGGGCCATACCCAAACTGTTTCCACAAAGTTGGGTGCAAAATGTCTTGGTATGTTGAAGCATTAAGAGCTCCTTTCACTGGAACTAAGGAGCCAAGCCCAACCCCTGACAAAACAACCCCACACCATTATCCCCCCTCCACCAAACTTTACACTTGGCACAATGCAGTCAGGCAAGTACCGTTCTCCTGGCAACCGCCAAATCCAGACTCATCCAACCGGATTGCCAGAAAGAGAACACGTCTCCATGCTCTAGAGTCCAGTGGCGATGTGCTTTACACCACTGCATCGGACGCTTTGCATTGCACTTGGTGATGTAAGGCTTGGATGCATCTGCTCAGCCATGGAACCCATTCCATGAAGCTCTCTACGCACTGTTCTTGAGCTAATCTGAAGGCCACATGAAGTTTGGAGGTCTGTAGCTATTGACTCTGCAGAAAGTTGGCGACTTCTGTGCAGTGCGCCTCAGCATGTGCTGACCCCGCTCTGTGATTTTACATGGCCTGAGTTGCTGTTGTTCCCAATTGCTTCCACTTTGTTATAATACCACTAACAGTTGACCATGGCATATTTTGTAGTGAGGAAATTTCACGTGTAGACTTATTGCACAGGTGGCAACCTATCACGGTACCACTCTTGAATTCACTGAGCTCTTGAGAGTGACCCATTCTTTCACAAGTGTTTGTAGAAGCGTCTGCATGCCTAGGTGCTTGATTTTATACACCTGTGGCCATGGAAGTGATTGGAACACCTAAATTCAATGATTTGGAGGGGTGTCCCAATTCTTTTGGCAATATAGTGTATGTGCATTTTAGTCACCTTTACAGTTGTGTCAAATGTTATACACTGCCCCATTTTGTTCAATGTTCGAAACTACTTCAGTATATGTAAATGTGAAAAGTTTACTTTATGTCTACTCAGACATAATATTTTACATTCAGGGATTCTATTTCTATTTCTTAAATTAAGGTGAAAGTTTTGAGTTAGTGCTATATCAAACAAGAGGACCCACTGATTTAGATGATACCAGTTCTCTCCTTTAACAACCATAGCTAGTCAAACTCTAACACTTAAGTTTATTTTTCTACATCAAAGTTGTATTTTATCCTATACATCCATCATTTATACACAGAGACTTAAAATGTCTAATGTCATATCTGGAATCTGCTGCTCATATATCATAGAGATTTCATTCTAAACTCATTTCTAAGTGGTTAAACTGACAGTGTTACAAGTCAACCTATGTTACAATGGTCTCCCTTATACATAAATATAGGTTTGAAGAACTTATGGAATTCAGTGTAAAACTAAGCAAAATACAGAAAATCTGAGCGCTATAGTTAATGTGACTCTCTAAAGTAAAATTGTCCTCTCTCTCCCCCTCCCTTCTGGTGAGTCAAACTGTAACATTTCCTTCTCCATCTCAACTGCTTTGCTGTCTCTCTCTCTCTCTCTCTCTGTTTGGAGATTAAATGGGCATCCTGCCAGTTTTTCATATTTCCTGGCAGCAAAGAGGCCAGCCAACTTCCTGGAGGGGAGGGGCTTACTGAAAGGTTACATTTGCACAATGTGCCTATGGAAAAACACAGAGCGGGGAAAGAACACGAGAGAGGGAGAAAGAGAGGGGAGGGGCAGCGGGGGAACAGATAGGTTGAGAAAAAGGGAGGGGGAGCTTGAGAGAGCGTTAGGCAGCTTGGGCTAAACTAAACGACTCTACCATTCTGCTGTGCTCGGGTAATGGAAAAAGCCCTCCAGGGGAATATTCTGCATGCAAGAGTATCGAGTTGCTCTCCATCATTACAATGCTGCCTAACACCCCCCCTCCCCCAACCCCACACACACTCCCCTTTCGGTCCCTCCCCAGCAACGGCCCTCTCTTCCTCCTCCCAAGCTTCATTTTTCCCTCCTTTTTCTCCCGTCCATGCGTCTGTGAAATGAAAAGGCTTTCTGGGAGGCTAGCTGAGGGCCATGGGAGGTTGTCTAAGCCTGGCCTATTTGAAGTCAGTGTATAGGTGTTCATGTGCATGTATGTGTTTGTGTGAAAGGCAGGAGCTGGTTGATTTGTGTTACGGGAATGGAACTGTAGTGCAGTTGGATTGTTTTATGTGTAGATACATAATAGAAACAAACATCCTTGTCCTTATCTATTCATAGAGTGGGAAGAAATACCAAGTGATACCATTGGAGATAGGAAGTGGTTGCTGTAAAGAAATTTAGTTCATTAAAAGCCTCAGTTAGGCATAAAATGGCAGAGAAAAGGCCCGTTCACACCAAGACGAATGTTCGGTGTGACAAACATTTTAATTTGAAAGAACAGCTGTTAATGTGTCTGTTCAGACCAACAAAAACATTTGAATGGTGTCAATGTGAAAGTATTTTTTTTTTTTTTTTTTTTTTTTTACTGAAAGGTTTTCAAATCTTGGTACAAGTGCACTAAGAAAACTAACCAACCAATAATATTTGCACTTTTGGCCACATGACCATAGCTGCTGCTGTTACATAAAACTATAGCATGGTGGCAATCATAAACAGACTTTTTTGCTAAGCAATAGCAGAGGAAGAATCCGGAACATCTTTATTGTGCCTGTACTCTTGTAATTTGACACAATTGTGACACACACACACACGCACACACAAAAAATTCGAACGGCTGTTTGAGAGCATTTAATACTGTTTGACTTCCTTTCCTCACAGTGACAACCAAGTTTAAAAAATTTAAAGTTTTTATTTTTCTTGTGTACCGCTGTTTTTCAGAATTTCCATAAGCGACACCTACTGCCAAGGAGAGAATTTGCATTGGCAGTTTTATTTTTCTGCATTGGTCTGAATAGCATGCGGAAATCTGCATGTGAAAATCTGACCAAATTTTTGCGGTGAAAATTCTTGTTGGTGTAAACAGGCCTAAAAGGGATACCACAAAAAATGAAAATTCTATCATCATTTACTCACCCTCATGTGTGACTTTTTATTCTTCTATGGAACAGAAGATATTTTGAAAAAAAAATTGTCCATACAATGAAAGTCCAATGTTATTTGGATTTTCTTTTTTGTTGTATGAAAACATATTTTTATTCAAAACTTTTAGAAGGGCAGTAATTCTAATTAGAAATCTAAACATATTTCTGCAAAAAAAAAAAAAAAAAAAAATCAAATCATTTGCAGAGATTGCCACTCCCTGTTTTGAATTATTTTTGTTCTGTGCTGGTCTATAATTTAGGAATAACTATTTTATGATGAATATGATATGCCCTTAAGGGACTGTTTAGGTATGAAAAAGTGACCCAAGTATGTGGTTCTCAGCCCACAGATAGAAACTTGAATCTGAGACTAAGACTTAGAGCAAAGGAAAACAATTTCCAGTATCACAGTTACCCCCATTTACAAAGGGGAAAAAAACTAAATTCGTATTGAATGAGCATTTAAAGAAAAGGAATTACCAAAAGGATTTGAGACTTGACTTGGATTCATCATGAAAGACTACATTAGAGGTTTTCTTGGCCAGAATGAGACTTATTTGTGGATATACTCTGATCTTTGCATATCCTTCTTTTACGTAATCAGCATCTGTGACAAAATAGACCAGCACTAATGATGGTAGTGATGACATTTAAAAAGTCAGGCATACTGCACACTGCTAAGAATGGACTGCACCACACCCTTCCCACTCCTACTCACTCGGTATTTCAAGCGTAAGAACGCTGCTAAATTCTGGCAGGACTGGCAAACCTTCAGAGAACTTGCACAACCAAAAATAAACTGTATGTACTCATGAGGGCCTGAAGTGTCAGTGCAAACATTTTCAACTTAATATTGAATGGACAATCTTCTTGAACAATACTTCATTCTGCCTTTCTGCCCAGATTCTGAAATCCCTATAAAGAGAAAGATGGAAAGAGTTCGAACAAGAAGCAGAGGAAAAGCTAAATTATTGTCCCCCAAATCCTTTTCATGTCTGTTTGAGCTAGCACTGCAGCCACCCACTGCGAGGTTAGTACAGTTTAGCACAGCACGGCAAGGCATGTGTCGTCCACAAGACTCCTGCACACTGTCATACTATCTTTTACCCCAGTATACTTCATTTTCTCTCTGTTCCTTACTCATTCACACACACACACACACACACACACACACACACACACACACACACACACACACACACACACACGCTTGTTTATTTATGTTATTGAATTTTTTTTTTTTTACTTGGATTCAGAACTAGCAATATTCATATTGTGAATGAATCATTCTTTTGAGTCAATTCCTTTCAATGAATTGGTCAAACTAATTGAATGGTCTGAATTAGTTTGCAAGAGTTCGCTCAAAAACTCAATCGCTTGGTTTGGTTTCTCACTCTGTAAAACAGCTAGCAGGGTATATAGCAGAGAACATCAAGACCTTTGAAAGTATTGATATTTACCTACAGTTAATTAAAACCATTGATAAAGAATGTTTTAAAAGAATTACATTGAGATTATATACCTTGAATTTTCTGCATAATTCTGAAGTTTTAAAGTTATTGACTGAATTTTTTGCATCATTACTCCAGTCTTCAGGAGCACAAGATCCTTTGGAAATAATTATAATATGCTGTTTTTCTGTTCAAGAAACATTTCCTATTATTATCAATGTTGTTGGTGTACTACTAAAACAGCACCAACCCACGAGGCATGGACTCTACAAGACCCCTGAAGGTGTCCTGTGGTATCTGGCACCAAGATATTAGCAGCAGATCCTTCAAGTGCAGTAGGTTGCGAGATGGAGCCGCTGTGGATTGAACTTGGTGGTCCAGCACATCCCACAGTTGCTCAATTTGATTGAGATCTGGGGAATTTGGATGCCAGAGCAACACCTTGAACGCTTCATCATGTTCCTCAAACCATTCCTGAACATTGTGTGCAGTGTGGCAGGGCGCATTATCCTTCTGAAAGAGGCCACTTCCACTAGTGAACACCATTGTCATCAAGGGGTGTACCTAGTCTGCAACACTGTTTAGGTTGGTGTACAAATTTATGTCCAGATGAATGGCTGGACCCAGGGTTTCCCAGCAGGTGTCATCACTTCCCCAGGTGACCACTGCTCCAACGCTCATTAGGGATGACACAGTGAGCAAATTTTCACACCGGTAAATAAACAATAACACTGGATTCTGCCACCGCAGTTCTTTCTGATGACAACGCAGTGACTAAAGTTACAGCGGGGGGGAAATCTGTGGTTTGTCCAATGATAATGGTGACTGTATCCGTCAGACTGGAGAAATTTTCCCGGTAATGTGACCAAAAATATTTAAGACCCATCGAATCTGAATTTAAGGCATTTTAAGACTTTTAAGGCCTTTTTTCAGGAAAACCTTATTTAAGACATTTTAAGACTTTTTAAGGACCCGCTGCCACCCTGTGTACACAATAGCGATAGAGCCTTGAGTGCTGAACCTTTTCTTCATAAACACAATACATATTTTGATTTATAGATTTTACTCTACGATAAAATGCCAAAAATAAATCTTTAATACATAAATAATGTCTGATTACCTGTGGCAGTTGTTTTCACACTTACAAATGATTGAATAGAGTAAAAAAATAATAATTAATGTAATAATTTTTTTTTTTTAAATAATACGCACATTTGCCGTGCTGTCCAGAGGGATCGAGGGCTCCGAGATGGGAATTTAGCTCAAATCCAGAATTCTCCCTTGCATCCCCAGCTGAGAGTGAGGAATGGGGTGGCGGAGGGATGTGGAAAACCGTCCAGGTAACTAGGCAAGTCGGCTCTCGGCTGTGTCCTGGCGAGCTGGTTAGATTAACCGTTTGAACGTGCTCTTCCCAAACTTTGTTTATCGCTTCATTCGTCGCTTGAATTCTGCAATCTCTTGTGATGCAGACTAGTAAGAGGCTGACAATTAGCTGAACATATACTTAAGTAGTGACACTTAGCCTTCATTTTAAAACCTTTATTTGAATATGGCAACATTTTTATTTTAAAATCTTTATTTGAATATGGCAACATGGTACCTCATTCAACAATATTTCTACGATTAAATCACTGACAGAGACTCCTCCCCCATCAGCCAATCACTGTGTACATAGTTAGTAAGCGTGTTGACGTCATCCATAGCAACGAGGTTAACCCCGCTCTTACGCTTAGTAAAAGTTTGTCTCACCAGCTTTGTGAATAGGTTTTAAGAGAACTCTTAACTAAGAACTTTTACTGCCATTTAGGAGAACTCTTAGTGGTGAGATAAAATGTTTTGTGAATACGGCCCCAGATTTTTATTCCTGCCAGTTACTTCTGACACGTTGATTATGAGATCTGGGCCCATATTCATGAAAAATCTTAATGCAAAGAGTAGCTCCTAAAGACAAAAGACAAAAGGCGTTTCCTCTCAAAATTAAAGAAAAAAATCCTGGTAAAGAAAAAAGTAATTCAGAAAGCATCTTAACCCTTAAAAGAGGTCCAAAAATGTTAGGAATATGGATGAGGACTTTTAAGAGGCTTAAGAGTTTCATTAGCAGCGAAGAAAATGGATGAAACGTGAAGAGGGACAAGAAATATGTTGCACGCAATGCATGAGTGAGTTAATAAGACACTACACATGAGATTGTGCAGGGATCGTGTTTGCGACCGATCTTATTAGAGACATGCTAACATCTCCGACACAGCGCAGAAATGCCAAAGCGCCAGAAATGGAAGTAATCACTACATTAACATGTTTGGCAACTGGAAAACTGCAACTATGCAGCAGAGATGATTTGGGTCTGTCACAACCTTCTGTAAGTAAAGTGATCACACAATTACAACACTTTCAGAACCTTATTGTGTCGCTGTTCATTTCCTGTCAAATACATTAAGTGCAACATTAACAGCATGGTAAATAAAAAAATTAAGAATATATGTGATGGTGGTGAGTGAGTGAGTGAGTGAGTGAGTGAGTGAGTGAGTGAGTGAGTGAGTGAGTGAGTGAGTGAGTGAGTGAGTGAGTGAGTGAGTGAGTGAGTGAGTGAGTGAGTGAGTGAGTGAGTGAGTGAGAGTGAGTGAGTGAGTTCCATTCACATTTATTTGTATAGCGCTTTTCACAATACATATTGTTTCAAAGCAGCTTCACAGAAAATGCATGCGTCTACATTACAATTTAAAGTGATTTGTCCACGTTATGTATATCAGAAATGTACATAAAGCACACAGATTAGCTAACAATGTATTATTAATCAATATAATAATTAATGTCAGGCACAAAAACGTGAATAAGAACACATGTTGTTAATGATTAGGGTATACAGAAATGTGCATGGGTGCGTGTTGATGCAGAGCTGCGTCACCTGAAGTCCTCGCAGGAGTTGGAGTCGTCTCTTCACAGGTGTTGGTCATCTGCAGTCTTTATGAGAGGCTGGATCCAGGCTGGAGCTGATGGACTCTCTAGATTACCTCGGGATGGGTATCCCAATATAAAACAGAACAGGAAAATAATTAGCGTAGCTGCTGTTCAAAGCAATAAGCAAGGACAATCCTGTGCACTGATATAACTGGAGTACAAGGTCATGAGATGCATAATACGAATGCTTGGCTAAAGAGATGCATCTTTAAATCTAGATTTAAACTGGGAGAGTGAGTCTGAGCCCCGAAGATTATCAGGAAGGCTGTTCCATAGTTTAGGTGACATATCAAAACGCTCTCCCTCCTTTTGTGGACTTAGATATCCTAGGTACTACCAGAAGCCCAGAGTTTTGTGATCTTAAAGATCATGATGGGTTATAAGTCGATAGAAGATCAGTTAAATACACAGGAGCTCTATCGTTTAGGGCCTTATAGGTCAGTAGTAATACTTTATAAATGATACGGAACTTAATAGGTAACCAGTGTAGAGATGATCAAATTGGTGTTATATGATCATATTTTCTTGACCTAGTAAGAACTCAAGCAGCTACATTTTGAACTAATAGTAGCTTGTTTATTGAGGATGCAGGACAGCCAGCAAGTAATGCATTACAGTAATCCAGTCTAGAGGTCATGAATGCATCTGACATGTAGTGAATGAGTGAGTGAGAGAGAGAGAGAGAGAGAGAGAGAGAGTTCACTAAGATAAAAGTTTTTTGTATTTTCCTCACTCAGAGTTGCTCTCAGATCGGTCCTGAATCACGCTTAAGCTGAGACTCCTACATAGAAGTTTTTATGGTAAATTAGGAGCTTTCTGAGAGGATTCTTAGAAGCTTTAAGAATACACTCTAAAAAATGGACTAAACCAGCAGTTGGGTTGTTTTAACCCAGAGATTGTGTTGTTTAAAGTAAACATTTAACCCAACCGCTGGGTTAAAACAACCCATTTGCTGGGTTAGTCCATTTTCAACCCAACTTGGGTTGTTTTTAACCCAACATTTTTTAGAGTGTACGGGCCCTGATTGTTTGCTTACCATCTACCTAGACCTTAATACATGGCAACAATATTCACTTCCAAACATTATTCGATCATAATGTTTTGGCTCATCAGTGTATAAGCAGCATTTCTGGTACAGAAAACAAAGTAAAAGTTTGAAAACGATGTTAAGTGATGTTTGAGAGTATAATATTACAATAAATGAAAAGAAATATAATACCTTTTGTAAGTGAAGTATCTTGATTTTTTTAATTTTTTTTATGTTTGTTTTTAAATAATTTGGCCCTAAAATCATGCTATTTAAATAAGGCGTTCTTATATAAATTGTAACAATTGAAACTCAAAAGAGGGTCATATGCTGATTGATGCAAAGACACACTACAGAGCTACACAAATTAATGCTGTAGATGTGTAGACTAATCAAGGACCATTATTCTCAGACACCAACTTTATCAGAGTAAAAACAAATCTGGTTTGAGGTCAGTAGGTCAGGAGAACTTTATTTGATCACCTCCATAGACCACATGAGAACTGAAGCTGAACGAAACAAGTCCATCTAATGCAGCTCTCGTACTGTAAATCATCCACCCACTGCAATCAGGCTCTGACATCCTTTATTTCACCGGAGGGTTCCAGGCCGTTTGTAACTCGTTTTAATCCAGTTGCATTCTCTCTCCCTCTCCCCTCCCCCCTTCTCTTATGCTCATTGTGCGTGTCTGTTTCCCATACCAGACAGTGTCTAGACCGAAGCAATTACAGACAGCGCTTGAGCGCCTTGCCGCGGCCTGATGTTTGAGGGCCCTGGGACTGTCCTGGCAGCGGACAGTGAGAAGAGGGGAGGGAGGAGGTTTACTGGAAGGCCTTATCATCCAAACATTTCATTTGCTCAAATGGTTGGAAGAACAGATCTTATTGTTCATCTCACCTCCAAGTCTTCTACTTGGAAAACCAGGACACTCTTATGGAGTCCAGGAGAAATGAGCATGAAGAGGTGAAAGATATAAAGGCTTCACTGAACCGCTCTCTGTGGCCGGGCCTACATCTTCAGGTTTGTGCTAGAAGCTGAAAAGAGACATTTCACATGCTGGAACTGGAAATTCCCTGCTGTACGGAGATGGAGGAGGGCTTGTGAATCTAAATATGAAGCTGTGAGATTGAGAAAAGTAACATAAATATTTAATCATGAGCATCTCATTATGGGGCATCTAAGATTTTTATGCATTGTGGAGCTTCAGAAAGATAACCTCTTAATTACAGATACAAAAGAAAATGTAAAGATCACTGGATTTACACATTTCTCACGGTTCATGTGTATCTCTTCCTAGATCGAGACAGAAATTATATTTTTGTTCTTATAATCAAAATTGAGCAAAATGATTTTAATAGAATATTATCTATTAGCTAACATTCAATGTGGTTAATCATGTCATACAAAAAAAAATCCCAGAGAATGCCCTTGTGATCAACCATGGTTATACAGTCTGCATTAAGTTAAAGTTTTCACCCAATGTTTTAATGTTTTCAGATGATTTTGTGATCTAATATTTAGTTCAGCTAAAGAGCTCAGCACCAACATAAAGATTCATCATTCCTCACTAGAGATGGGAATTAAAGGAATATAAAATTCGGCTTCCAATTTCAATTCCACTGAATGATTTTGGTTCCTTGATAGTTCTATTAACGATTGTATGAGTACTTGTGTGAAAGACAGAATAGACAATAAATGGAAAACAAAGCCTGTTGTCAACCATTTCAGATTTAAACAGAACATTAACAAATCAGAACTAAATTGTATACAGTTTTTGGGAGGAAAACAGTTCCCATTTATGAAAATGGGTTTGATGCTTATATTTTTATTATATTAGTGTTCTGCCTGCATCTGAAGAAGAACGTAGACCAGAACTGATAAATGTATAATTCACCCAAAATGAAAATTCATCACCCTTGTCATTCCAAAACCTGTATGACTTTCTTCCTTCTGTGGAACATAAAAGACAGTATTTTGAAAGACGTTTGTGATCATAGTGTTTGTCCTTATGATGAAAGTCAATGAGGTCCAATGTTAATTTGTCTAGTTGCTTTGGACTTTCATTATAAAGACACCGAGACATTCTTCAAAATATCACAGAAGAAAATCAGGCTTGGAACGAGTGAGTACATGACAACAAAATGTTCATTCTTGGGTAAAGAATAAAACTATTCTTTAAACATATGAATTGGATCTGTACAAAAATTCAAACCCAACCCTAAGTCTCTGTCTTGGTCTTTTAAATATACAAAATATACGAAATATGTCACAGACAGCATCATGCATTGCTCCAATACCACTTATCACCCTCATTTATGTAGTCTGCATTACCATTACTCATTTCTTTCTGGTTGTAAAAACTCTTTTCCTTACAGTAGCTTTCTTTCTCGTCCACCTCTATTTTCAGTCTTCTCACCTACACTTGTTTTACCTTCTCTCTCTCTCTACCACGATCTCCCATTTCTCTCTTATTTGTGTGCCTCTCTCTATCCATCCTTCTCTCTTTCCACTCTCTCTCTCTCTTTCGTTCTCTCTCAAACCAAAACCCCTGCATTGGTGTACTCCCACCCACTCACACCGACACTGACACACAGAGGCGGCTGTGTGTGCGTGTGGACAGCATTGCTCTCCCAGCGCCATAGACAGGGTGACTTCAGTAGGAAAGAATGCTCTCTCCTTCTGCTCTCTCTATGACTTCCTCCTTTTCCCAGAGCCTCTGCCCTCCACACAGCACAGAGAGCACACACACACACACACACACACACACACACACACACACACACACACACACACACACACACACACACACACACACACACACACACACACGTTGAGTTTCCATGTTTTATAGGGAATTTCCATAGACAATGATTTTTATACTGTACAAAGTGTATAGTCTATCTGCCTCTCCATCACAGAAAACTTTCTGCATTTTTACATTTTCAAAAAAACATAATTTATTAAACGTTTCACGTTTTCCTCACGGGGACCAAAAAAAGTCCCCATAAAAACAAGGTTTTCAGATATTGGCATCTTTGTGACAATTCAGACAAACCAAAAATGATTCAGACACCAGATATAATTTTTTACTGGTGCATGGGTGCAGGACAAGATAGTTAATTTATGTAAGTGAGGATAGCAAAATAAAGTAAACGGTGACATATTATACCCAAAAATTCTTCATACAGTGGACTACCAGGAACAAAATTAAGCATTGCATGGTAATTGGTTGACCTAAATTGGTATTTAATTGGTATCTCATTGTGTACTTAAATTTAACAGCTGACAAAATGGTTGATTGTAATCCATTACATACCCTTCTATCAAAGTTATCTAACATTATCAAGATTAATTTTAATTCATTTGTTTAACTCTGAGTTCTTGTCATATTTTATTACCATTTTCTAAACTATAGCGAATAAACTGTGATAATATGAGAAAATGTTGAAGGTGTCTGAATAAATTTTGGTTTGATTGTATACACTCACCTAAAGGATTATTAGGAACACCTGTTCAATTTCTCATTAATGCAATTATCTAATCAACCAATCACATGGCAGTTGCTTCAATGCATTTAGGGGTGTGGTCCTGGTCAAGACAATCTCCTGAACTCCAAACTGAATGTCAGAATGGGAAAGAAAGGTGATTTAAGCAATTTTGAGCAATTGCGTGGCATTGTTGGTGCCAGACGGGCCGGTCGGAGTATTTCACAATCTGCTCAGTTACTGGGATTTTCATGCACAACCATTTCTAGGGTTTACAAAGAATGGTGTGAAAATGGAAAAACATCCAGTATGCGGCAGTCCTGTGGGCGAAAATGCCTTGTTGATGCTAGAGGTCAGAGGAGAATGGGCCGACTGATTCAAGCTGATAGAAGAGCAACTTTGACTGAAATAACCACTCGTTACAACCGAGGTATGCAGCAAAGCATTTGTGAAGCCACAACACGCACAACCTTGAGGCGGATGGGCTACAACAGCAGAAGACCCCACCGGGTACCACTCATCTCCACCTCAAATAGAAAAAGAGGCTACAATTTGCACAAGCTCACCAAAATTGGACAGTTGAAGACTGTAAAAAATGTTTTCTCAAATGGCGCCGCCGTGTTTGGTCGCCGTTCAGGTCGCTCCGCGAAGACTGTGCTTTTATTTACTATTTTACTTTCTTTTACTCTCAATTTTTACAAACTTATCATCTGCATTGATCTACTACGACAGCAAAACTCTTTTGGACATTGGTTACCTCTACACTGGACTGTTTCAGGACACTTTCGCCGATCCTCTGTGGCCATCTGAGATTCTTCGGAACGCCGAGTTGAACAATGGACAGAGCCTGCGGCGTAGAACAAAGAAACACCGTGGGAAACGTGCTGGTATCCGTAACAGACTGAGGAAAAGGGCATTCAGACCTCCTCTCCCGAGCATTCTTCTAGCAAATGTTCAACTTTGGATAATAAGATGGACGATCTTAGAGCCAGGATAAGTTTTCAACGGGACATGAGAGACTGTAATATCTATTGTTTGTCTGAAACATGGCTCACGCCCGCGGTCCCGGACACAGCTGTGACGCCGTCGGAGAACTTCTCTGTTTTTCGGATGGACAGAACAGCCGAGGCCGGTAAATCCAAAGGCGGTGGAGTGTGTTTCATGATCAACAAGAAATGGTGCGACCCCAGGAACATCACCATTCTCTCGCGGTCCTGCTCGCCTCATCTGGAACATTTAACAATCATCTGCCGCCCATTCTATCTGCCGAGGGAGTTTTCTGCGGTTGTCGCGACCGCCGTTTACATCCCACCGCAGGCAGACACAGCGCTGGCTTTATCTGGCCTTCATGATGTTGCCAGCGGCATCATAAACCAACATCCCGACGCGGCATTCATTGTCGCGGGCGATTTTAACAAAGCAAACCTAAAGAAAGTCCTGCCAAACTTTCACCAGCACGTCTCCTGCCCCACACGAGGAGCAAACACACTGGATCACTGCTACACCCCGTTTAAGAACGCCTATAAAGCGCGGTCACTTCCAGCGTTGGCAAATCGGATCATGCCGCCATTTTCCTCACTCCCGAATACAAACAAAAGCTCCTCCAGGAACCCCCGGTGAGGCGGGAAGTTAAGCGTTGGTCACCCCACTCAGAGACCGCGCTACAGGCAGCTCTGGGCGATGTGGATTGGGACATGTTCGGCGAGTTCAGCTGGCGTAAGCGAGTTCACAGGCGTGGCGCTTTGCTTCATCAACACGCTTACAGAGCAAGCCACGCAAACAATAACAATAACGTCCTTCTCAAATCAGAAACCGTGGGTGGACAATTCAATCCGCGCGGCAGTGAACGCACGCACTGCTGCTTACAACGCCAGTCTCCATTCAGGGAATATGAATGAATACAGATCGTCCTGCTATGCTCTCAGACGAGCAGTTAAAGCCGCAAAACTCCGTTATAAAGACCGAGTGGAGTCTCATTTCCAACTCAACGACTCGCGGCGCATGTGGCAAGGTCTGAGGTCCATCTGCTCTTTTGGATCTAAATCCTCTGCAGAGGCAAGCGCTGATCCGTTGCTCGTGAACGAGTTAAACTCTTTCTATGCTCGCTTTGACTGTAACCGCGGCAGCAACGCCGACTCCGCCAAGTGGCGCGTCAGAGGAATTACTCAGAGCAGCAACAATCACGTGATCTCTGTCTCAGAGGATGAAGTTCGGAGAGCACTCAAGCGTGTGGGCGCCAGGAAAGCTGCCGGGCCAGATGGTATCTCAGGTCGTGTTCTGCGGTCCTGTGCTGATCAGCTCGCCGGGTTGTTTACATCTATCTTTAATGAGTCCTCGCTACATCTGTGGTCCCCACCTCCTTCAAAAAATCCACCATCATCCCTGTCCCTAAGAACAGTAAACCCTCTTGCCTAAATGACTATCGTCCAGTGGCTCTCACGTCTATAGTCATGAAGGTCTTTGAGAGACTCATTAAAAACACCATTTGCGCCTTCATTCCTGACACTTTGGACCCTCTTCAGTTTGCCTATCGTCCCAATAGATCGACTGAAGATGCCATCTCTCATGTCCTCCACTCCTCCTCACTCACATCGACAGCAAAAGTGGGAACTACGTAAGACTGCTATTTATTGACTATAGCTCAGCCTTTAACACCATAGTTCCCACCAAGCTAACCTCCAAACTCCTGGATCTCGGCCTGAATCCTTCTCTCTGCCACTGGATTGAGGACTTCCTCACTGGCAGGCCTCAGGTGGTGAGAATAGGCCAGTCCACCTCCACCTCCATCACCCTGAGTGTGGGAGCTCCACAGGGCTGTGTCCTGAGCCCCCTGCTCTACTCTCTCTACACGCATGACTGTTTGTCCACACACAGCTCCACCTCTATCATCAAATTTGCTGATGATACTGTTGTCCTGGGCCTCATTTCCAACAACAATGAGACGGCATACTTGGACGAGGTGGAGCATCTAACATCATGGTGCCAGGACAACTGTCTCTCTCTGAATGTTGGCAAGACCAAAGAAATGATTGTGGACTTCAGGAAGAGACAGCAACGGACATACTCCCCCTCATGATCAGCGGGTCACCAGTAGAGAGAGTGAGCAGCTTCAAGTACCTGGGAGTAAACATCTCCGAGGACCTGACCTGGACTGCTCACATTCAGACACAGGTGAAAAAGCCAGGCAAAGACTGTACCACCTGCGCCAGCTGAGGAAATTCAGGGTTTCACCAGCTATCCTGAAAACTTTCTATTTAGGGGCGATAGAAAGTGTTTTAACTCAGTGCATCACAGCGTGGTATGGGAACAGCACCAGTCATGACCGCAAAGCCCTGCAAAGAGTAGTGCGCTTATCCGAGGCGTATCTCAGGGTCAGCTCTCCGTCTCTGCAGGACGTCTACACCAAACGCTGCAAGGTAGAGCTACCAAGATCATCAAGGACTCTAATCACCCTGCAAACCCTCATTTCACTCTCTGCTACCATCTGGTAGCGCTTCCAAGCCTGATGGCCAAAACTGAGAGACTCAGGAGGAGCTTCTTCCCCAGGCCATCAGACTCCTGAACTCAGTCACTTAACATCACGTGACTTCACGTCCAGGATAAACATCGATACACTGACATTGCACTGCACTTTCTGTTCTCGTTGTTACTGTGTAACAACCTGTTATAAACCTGTTTGCACATTATACTCTTTATACATTTGTTAACCACATATTTATAAGTCTACAGTTTACTCACTGCAAAGTCTACTTCAATTATTTTATTCCACTTTATCCTTATTTGTTACCTTTTTTTCTCTTGACTTGATTATTTATAATTCTACAGATATAGACATATATATATATATATATATATATATATATATATATATATATATATATATATATAGATAGTACTTTTTTTTTTATATCCTATTTCTATTATAATTTATTCCTTGTGTTTTTAACTGTGAATTTGCACTGTCCATGGAGCGGACCTGTTTACATTTCACTGCCGGTTGTATATTCTGTATATAACTGTGTATGTGACAAATAAAACTCTTGAATCTTGAATCTTGAATCTTGAATGTTGCCTGGTCTGATGAGTATCGATTTCTGTTGAGACATTCAGATGGTAGAGTCAGAATTTGGTGTAAACAGAATGAGAACATGGATCCATCATGCCTTGTTACCACTGTGCAGGCTGGTGGTGGTGGTGTAATGGTGTGGGGGATGTTTTCTTGGCACACTTTAGGCGCCTTAGTGCCAATTGGGCATCGTTTAAATGCCACGGCCTACCTGAGCATTGTTTCTGACCATGTCCATCCCTTTATGACCACCATGTACCCATTCTCTGATGGCTACTTCCAGCAGGATAATGCACCATGTCACAAAGCTCGAATCATTTCAAATTGGTTTCTTGAACATGACAATGAGTTCACTGTACTAAAATGGCCCCCACAGTCACCAGATCTCAACCCAATAGAGCATCTTTGGGATGTGGTGGAACAGGAGCTTCGTGCCCTGGATGTGCATCCTACAAATCTCCATCAACTGCAAGATGCTATCCTATCAATATGGGCCAACATTTCTAAAGAATGCTTTCAGCACCTTGTTGAATCAATGCCACGTAGAATTAAGGCGAAAGGGGGTCAAACACAGTATTAGTATGGTGTTCCTAATAATCCTTTAGGTGAGTGTGTGTGTATATATATATATATATATATATATATATATATATATATATATATATATATATATATATATATATATATATATATATATATATATATTATACATACATACATATACATACATACACACACACACAAATAGTAAATATATAATAAAAAAAAAAATCAATGGTTATACATAAAATGGTAAAATCCAAGTCCTATCAATGTCTGTCGTGACGCTGACTCTGCACGCTGTCCTTCAAGCATCTTGTCATTCAACACAATCATTACGGGAGGATGGCTGTGCCCTTGGTGAGGCCGTTTTTCTGCGTGCAGTCAAGGTACTTTGTTTGCCCTGCCTTTTCTCCTCCAAAACCCATTCTGATGCACCAGCAACAATTAAAGACACTGGCCCGGAGGCCGGCGCGGTCGGTCATTAATGACGATCAATGATGGACTCGGTGGTGTAAGGTCTAACACCTTCCCCACATCTTTTTTCTCCGATGTGATAGAGAATAATAGCCATTGCATCTTGTTTGGATATTGATTGTGTCGATGAGCATATGTGATACATTACCATTTAAAAGTTTGGAGTTGATGGATGTCTCTTATGCATCTCTTATACTTTTTCTGAATTTTTTGATGAATAAAAAGGTCAAATGAACAGCATTTATTTGAAATAGAAGTGGCAACAGTATAAATGTCTTTACTGTCACTTTTGATTCATTTAATGCATCTCTGCTCAATAAAAATAAAAATATGAAATACTTAAAAAAAAAAAAATTTGAACGGTAGTTTAGCCACTATCAAACTGCATCAAAGATACCCAATGTGTATTCAGCTTAATTACTAATTTGTCATTTGTGTGTCTGTTTGTAATGGCTGTTGGTTAATACACTTTACAAGATATTATGACGGTATGCCCTTGGACAGTATGATTTGTTTAAGTGTTTGGGTTTGTTGTTGATCTTGCAATATTCTAGATAAACAGCCTTTTTTTCAAAGAGCAGTTTTTGGATTATGGCATTACAAAAAGGATTGTGGTTGCAGATTAGAGTATCTGGATCTCCACAGTATATATATGTGTGTGTTAGACTGTGTTGTTTTTTCATCCTCTCACTCCAACTGTGTGCATGTGGGGGATTGTTAGTGGCAGCAGGGGGTTATGGGTAGCCTCTTGATTCAGAGCCGTCAATATGAGGAACTTTTAACCTCACAGACAGCAGAGAATATAGAGAAGAGGTATACTGCTTTCATCCTACCAGTCACGTCTTTAATGATATCAACAGGACATCAGGACAGTGGAAATGTAAATTCTTCCTTTGTAGTTATTTTCTCGAAATTGTTAAAAAGATTACCTAAAAAAAAATGATCACAGTTTCCACAAATATATTAAGCTGGGCAACACATTTTCAACTGTGATGATAAGAAGTGTAGCTTGAGCACCAAATCAGCATATCAGAATGATTTCTGAAGTAATGGCTGCTGAAAATTCAGCTTTTCCATCAACAGGAACATTTGATTTTAAGTACATTAAAATAAGTGTATTAAATGTAATGATATTTCACAATATATCTGTTTTTACTGTATTTTTGATCCTATATAGCTACCTATATTTTTTAGAAATGTTTTTAATAGATGCATTTTAGCTTAAATAGAATTATGATAGACTTGAACTTTGTCATGCAAGGTTTGTCTTGTCATTATAGCAAGTATAAAACAAGATCAAATAGAACCACAGTGTGATATGTCACAAGGGAGATGACTAACATTTTTTTTTTAGCTGAAAATGACAGCAGACTCAGACATTCTGCAATACAACAAAAGACAACAAACAGTAAGCACAAACAAACAGAAAATCTGAGCATAAATGTAATACAGTACAGAAGAGGATTCCCAAGCTGTTTTCTTTTTCAGCTGAACCTCCATGACTGAAATGAATTACTTTAAAACTATTATCACGATAAACTATTATCGCGTGCATGAATGGTTATGTGGTATGCGTTTTTGGTTGTGAGTCTTTTCTGAAATGCAGTGGAAACGCCAGTATGGATGAGGATCGTTTTCATTTGAAAACGCCACATTAAAAAGAAAACGCACTGGTGTGGACATAGCCTAAATGTGGGTCTACTTTCAAAAATGACTGGTCATTAATTTACATATTTGGAGTGAATTTACAAGTAGGCCTGTCGCAATAATCAATATATCGATATATATTGCACAATATATGTACATGACCTCAATAATTTTTTGTGATGCAATATATCGCCCATTATGTTTACATGATAATGAATGTCACCAACATTTTACCCGATTGTGCTGTCATCTTGTATGTTTTCCATGATGGAGGCGAAAGTGGTTCTCGGGCAGTTCCTTCATACACAGAGCGGTTATCGACAGGTGAAAAAAAGGCGCCATTTGAGGTGTTATAGTGTTTTCCTGACAACTTCCAACTACTTTGGAAGAATAAGCCCAAATAGACTCGATTTCAAAGCTGCAATCCCCTGTTCCGGTGAACATATAAATGTCAACGCAGAATGACGAGTGTTAAAGCCGTTTCACAAGGGAAAATGTTTATTTACTATTTATTAATTTTTTTTTATTTTTATGTAGGATAATATATTTTTTACCCTTAATTTCCATGATCTAAAGAATTAAAAGGTTGTCATTTGAAAGTATGTAGGTCTACTTGCATTATTATGCTGTTATATTAGGATTGTACATTCAGTGGCATAAAATAGTCTTAAAATGACAATAATATCGTTTATCGCAATTATTTCTGGGACGGTATATCGCGAAACAAAAAGTAGTTATCGTGACAGGCCTATCTACAAGTGTGTTGGAGATGGAAAACCCGGGGTGGAGTGAATGCAGAACATTTACATTTTTTCCATGTCATTATTTCAATATTCGTTTTCTCTGCATTTGTCTCAAATGGTCGGCATGGAGTAAAGTGTTGGTGTGCCTGGCAGATTTAAATCAGATTTAGTTTTGTCAGGAGGAGTTAGTTGTGTGAAGAAATCGGTTTTAGGTCTTTTTGCTTATCAATTAAATGTGCTCTTCATGCGAACTTGAACTGGTTCAATTGCAGCTTGCTCTCCTTAATGTATAATGGCCAGGTTAAGATCGACCCAATTAGTTACATGACAAAACTCAATAGCAGCTATTAAGCACCTGAATCTCAAAAAAAGAGAGAGAGAAAATTAGAGGACCTAACCTAAAGTGAAATAAAGCACTTTTTTCTTGAATTTAGATTCACATTGATCTTTGAAATATTAGCCGATTGAACACAAGTGAATCTGTGAGAATCCAGAATTGACCCCGTTTCACACCAATAATGGCAATACTTTGACCTCAACCCTGGGTCTGGACAGTAGTATCTCAGGTGACCACTTATTTTCTCATTAGACGAGACACACCAGCCGTTCTATTATACTTCCTCTCGTCACGCTTTAATACTTTCATTATTCTCTCTCTCTTTCCTATTCTCTCCTTCATTCCCCCTTCATCCTGGAGGCCATTTACTTCTCTTTTTCTCAATCTATTTCTCTCTATTTCAATATATCTGTGACACAGTCACTGCACCACACATGCATGGCAATAAAAAGAGCAGAACAATACGGCCTGCAAATACATGTATTTATTGCACATAAAATAAAATAAACAAGAAAAAGCAGATGTTAAAAAAAAAAAAAAAATTTAAAAAAGAACAAACTCAAAGTTAAATTGAGAGTGTGTGCTTTGGTACTATCCTCCCACTTTTATTATGTCGATTTCTCTGTGTGTGCCTTTTCTCCTTTTCCCTTTGTGATCTTTCCGTTTTCCTCTGGTTGAATTCAGTCTGAGCCCAACATTTGGAACCACTTCTGGTCCGGGGCGTTTCACACTGAAACACTCATTTTCTCTCCAGAACAGGCTGTTCTCTCTCACTCCATTTCCCTCCCTCGCTATTCTCTGTCTCTCACATCCACACAAGCACACAGCGCTCTGTTTAGATTCTGTTTATGTTGCCCACACAAAAGCCTCTCTAAACTAGATTGCATGTTCGTTTCTAGTGCAGTCAGTACAGAGAAGTGAGAAGCAGGAGGTTTACAGCGATGTGACTCTGCTGTGCATTGAGGGTTCACTGTGTTCATGTTTGCTCCATCAGGCCTCGGCACACTGTGGGTGATGAAATGAACAGGGGGGAAAGCAGATGCTTGGGTCTGGAATGCCTTCCGCAGCCTGAAACAATTTTAGGGTGGAGAGGAACGAACGGCCTGAGAAGGACGTATTGACAGGGCGAACGAGGAGGAATGCGTGATATATGCTGGATGTATACGTTCAGTAAATCCAATATGTTTGTGGTGTAAGATTATACATAGATGCTTTGCTTCAGTGTTATTTTAGTATTATTTTATATGCTATTATAGTATTTTTTTAATACGTTTTATTTTTATATTTTGAGTTTTCATTTTAAATTTAAGCAATAGTGTTATGTGCTTTTTATTAGCTTTTGTTCTTTTATGTATACAGTCTTATATAGCTTTAAATGATTTTTGTTTTCATTTTTGTCATTTTAATACTTAAATTAAATGTTGGCATCTAACTGAAATGATGTTTATGCAACAAAGTTTTAATCTAATTTTTATATTTCATAATTCAGTTATTGGAAATGTTTTTAATAGTTTTAGTTAACAATAACACTGTTTTGTTTAAATTAAAATGATTTCTTAGAGAATATTAAAAGAATAATTCACCTGAAATGAGAATTCTGTCTGCATACATAAAGTGCAATTACAATTAATGGAGACCGGAGCTTTCAAGCTTCAAAAAATGCAAAAGAACAATGAAATAATTCTCAGAAGCCATACAATAGATTTATGTGCGTAACAGACAGAAATGCAAGTCATCATTCAATGAAAATCTTGCTCTTGCTCCGCTTCATGAGAGATGTAGCGATGCCCAATTTGTGAAAAATCATTTAGGGTTGAACATACGTTTTGAAGGATTCAGTAATTTTTAATTAATCTGAATTAATTCAAAACCGATTAGAATGATTCACATCCCACATTAAGGCCGTGTGTCCACCAAAGCGTTTTTAGTCAGCTGAAAACGCCTTGCAGTTGAGACTCTTTGCTTGTTATGATACAGAAAATCTGCGGGAGTGTTACTAGTATCTCATTTCACAGATAGTATCTTACTAGTATCTTATTTCTCATTTTCTGTATTGATTCTATATAAAATGCAGATACAATGTAAAGTATTTGCTCTGGCTCTTGTTTTAAATTATTTGTTCCGTTATATGCTCGTCGTTTTCATCTGTTGACGTACAAGCAGAATGTGGCGGTTGGTCTGTGTTGTATTTGACCCGCCCCTCCTCCACTGTGATTGGTCGGCCGGGTGAAAAGTGACAGTGATGAGCGCTGCGTTTTACTCAAAGTTGAACATTCTTCAACTCTCGGTTACCGGTAAAAAACACAGAGCGCTCAGCACTTGAGCGTGAAATACTCGCTCAGCGCCCCGTTATGCTCATGTCTTTCTAAAAACACAGCGCTCCCATTGAAAAAAAGTGGATACGCCAGCCAGCAGCGTGAAAAAAAAAAACGCTTTGGTGGACACACAGCCTAATTGTAATTGCATGAAAAAAAAAGACCAGTACATTCTTCAAAATATCTTCTTTTGTGTTTCGCAGAATAAATAGTCACACAGGTTTAAAGCAACATGAGGATGAGTAAATGATGAAAGAACTGCCCCTTTAAAAGGAACTAGATGAAAGCTGTGTGTATGCAGTGTAGTGGACATAAAGCTTTATATATATATATATATATATATATATATATATATATATATATATATATATATATATATATATATATATATATATTTTTTTTTTTTTTTTAAAAGCAGCTGTCTAAAATAAAACTTAATTTTAAATTAAACTGGGTAAGCTAAAATCTCAATAACATCAAGCATAGTGCGACTGTGTCAGCTTCATCAGCGATTATTCGTTTACTTATTTATTAATTTTTGATGCCGGCCACAAAGCGAGATACTAGCTTAGCATACACCCGACACCTCCGCCCGCTTCGCCTGTGTGGCTGTCGCTTTTGAAATAACAACCCTTTTTCTGCTACACTCAATCACCCACACACATACACACACCAACCGAATCTCTCTCTTTCCCCTGCTCGCCTGCTCTCCCTCTCTTCCATCCACCCCCCTCCCCCTCCCGTTCAGCTTCTATAATTCAAATCCTGTCAGCCCTGTTCCAGACTGCTGGCGCCAGCCTCTCTCTCCAGGAAAAAAAAAA
This sequence comes from Paracanthobrama guichenoti, assembly GCA_018749465.1. Lineage (NCBI taxonomy): Eukaryota > Metazoa > Chordata > Actinopteri > Cypriniformes > Gobionidae > Paracanthobrama > Paracanthobrama guichenoti. The sequence continues at coordinate 20,178,514 of CM031947.1, forward strand.
AAAAAAAAAAAAAAAAAAAAAAAGGGAGCAAAGAAAGAAAAAAAGCTCTTTGAGGGACAAAGCCAGACAGACACCAACACACACACACACACACACACACACACACACACACACACTCTCTCGCTCTCTCGCTCTCTCACACGCACACACACACACACACACAGGTCGAAAAGCAGAATGAAGTTTTTTTTTTTTTTTTTAAAGAGGCAGCTGTGGGTGGACTTTTCAGGACCCAATATTTTTCCTCTTTTTCACTCCCTTCTTTTTCCCTTTTTTTCGCTTTTGTTTTAATCTTTCTCTCTCACTCTATTCCCCTCCATTGCTCACACTCTTTGATCTTTACACTGCCTTAACTGGTCAATGCTATAAAATTCCACTCTGTGATATTTTCTTAGCTAGTTTTATTGACCTTTTAAAATGAGTTACAACATGAACTTAAGCGAATGTTTTAAACCTGGACTAAACTTCCATTTTTCCATCCACATTTAATATTGTCTAAAGGGCCACTCACACAGAATGCTTTTTGTGGTTAAAAACGCAAGATGAGAGTCAAAAAGTTGAACTTTTAACTTGAGCTCCACTTTTTAGAACATTGTGTCATGCTCGAGACGCTGCAAAAGACGTGAGATGCAAGCGCAATAGTCAAGCACAGAAAAGTAACGCAAGTAGAAAAGTGACGCATTCTGTGTGTACGACCCCTAATTCAGACTTTGGCAGATTTTATGGGGAGGGAGAGAGAAAGAGAAAGGTCCAAATGTCAAACGCAGGGCCTGCCATAGCTTGTCAGCAGTTAAACTGGGCTAAATATAGCCCACGAGACCAAATCCATCTATTTCAGATCTTAATGAGCGGTCTAGTCATGTGACACAAACTGGAAGAAATGACAGCCATCATCTACAACTCGTCCACTGACTCAAGTGCATGAACTCTGACTTTTGTCCTCCATGCGTGTTCATGACACAAACACACCCTTGTTTACTTTAAAAGACAGAGTATTCCAAAAGCCTCAAGTGACTCAAACTGTCCTTGATAACATCCACTGGACATGAAATACAAACTTGAGGTTGGAAATGTGTGTTCATTCTTTCTGGAACAATAAGTGACTTTGAGTACCACTACTTCTCTCTTTTTCTTTATCTGTCCCCACACAGACCAATGCAGAGCACTGCAGCCTCTTCTGCGGGACAGGACGACCCCTATGTGTCCCTGCTCAGAGACGGAGCTCCCATGAGACACGAGAGAGGATGAATACTCTCTCATTGCCCCACACAGTCTCCCCCAGCCCACCCCCGTTTTCTCTCCATCGCCTGAACAGAGTCTGAGGCTACCACACTCACTGGCTGCAACGGTAATTGGAACATAATGGAACATTTTTGCCGACTGAACTGAACCCTTTGCCCCCATCACCTTCTGAACTACTCGCAAAATAGGCCCACATTCCATGGCCTACTGCGCGCATGTATACACACACACACACACACACACACACACACACACACACCTCTCAGTGCCGATTGACCACTTTGGTCAGGCATCAAATGAGCACATCTCATGCCTTCATTCACACACCAAATATAAGACACACACACTTTTAAGACTTTTAAGATATATATATATATATATATATATATATATATATAATAATAATATTTTCTGTTTAACATTATAAATATGTATATAAATATATTTAACACAATTACTGTAACATCTATTTTTATTAAATTATTGTCATCAGTGTTGGGCAGTAACACATTACTTAGTAACGCGTTACTGTAATTTGATTCCTTTTTAGTAACTGAGTAATTTAATGCGTTATAGTTTCCAAAATAGTAATTAGAGTATAGTTCCAAGCCCGGTGACTATATGTTACAGCTGAGTTACATCATTACCGCTAGAATCCAGTGTTTTATCATCTAGATTGTAAAAAAGAGAAATATTTTTTTTTCAAAGTGAGTCTCTGGTAGTCGCACACATGCGATGTCATCTACCTGATACCTACTTTGACTTGTAAGTGCCTGCAAGGTGGGTACTACCAATGAAAACAAACTCAGCATTGAGAGAGAAAAGTATGCGATCTGTTTCTAGGAAATACAATCATTATTTTGAGTTTATTTCTGTCAAAGGCAGATTGTAAGGCTAAATGTGATAAAAACACATTTAGATACAATGTCATGAAATAGTTACGTGTTGCGTTTGCGTATCAAGTCAACAACCTACACATCCCAGCATAAATGCTTTAGTTATTAAAGTGGTTATGTTCAAAACCACTATCATTTGAATAGGCAAGCATATGCGTGATTTGGCATGGCAACCAGTGTGAATAATACATAGCCTAACCATTGCTTTACCTAAATGTATCAAAACATATGCGTTTTCTTCAAAAATCTTAAATTATCGCCTAGAAAGCGTGCATAAACGCGCTCCCTTTTATAATTACTTAGCTGTCACTCATCTTAATTCATTGCGGGCCTCACAAAGTTCTGCTAATCGATTGAGCTGACTGTACAATTAACATCTTACTTAGCCTACTTGTCTACACTTTCGTGTTTCAAATTAAATTATAACGAGAGGATTTGAGTGTGATCTCAGCACTGTATAAAAACTCCAGGATTCTAACTTAAATGCATCTGATTGGCCATTGCATTCAAGAAATCATGGGATATGTTTGTGATTGGCTACACTGCGTTGTAAACAGAAAAACCTATTTATATTAGTTTTGAAGTCTCAAGAGCTCAATCACCAAATCTGTTTGTTTATCAGTTTATGATGAGCATATTCACGAGAGCGCAGAGTTAACCTCGCGCACTGAACAAAACTCCAATGTTTCACTGAGCTAATCTTAACGCCTCTGATTGGCCATTAGCATTCATAAACTCAACGCAGTTGTGTTGATTGGTTATAGTGTGCAACGCTGTAAACGCGAAAAAAGTATGTTTCAACATGAGCAGGCTAAAAAGGTTATTATGTTCTGTTTTTGAGGGGTTGGGGGGCTAGTAACGTTCCTAGTAATGTAATTAATTACTTTTGAAATAAAGTAATCAGAACAGTAATGCAATTACTTTTAAAAGGAGTAATCAGTAATTGAATTACATTTCCAGAGTAACTTGCACAACACTGTGCGTCATACTGCACAAGATACACAACTATTGCTATTTTTAAAACATTATTCATGAATTGTCACAGAAAGCTACTAAGAGTTGTGGTTGTATATATGAATATGGAAATGAGTGTATCATGACCTCTCCAAGCGTCCCACCAACCAGCAGCTGAGCCAGACATGACAGAAGACCAAGCCTCATCTGGCCCCACCCCTGCCCTCAATGTCAATTACCCATCATCCCATCAAACTTACTGTAGATTACCCTTTCACTGCCAGCTCATTCTGATATCCTCTCACTCCCATCTCAAACCAAGGAACAGGGGTCCAAACTCAGCGGCCAAAATTGAGTCAGCCCTCACTGTTGTCCCCCATTACAGTCACTTAATTTGTAAATTGGCTTTTACATGTAGTATATCCCAGCTGAGCCTCCCCCTGCCCATCTCTCTAAAGGACCCAGACTCAAACTGGTCACTACAGCGCTCAGTCAATCAGAGAACCCACCAGGGACACCAAATCGCCTCTTTCTGTCTGAAGGGCTTCAGTGTTTCACTGTGTTTTGACTCAAAGAGGCCACTACAGTGTCCTGCATTTTTCCAAATCAGTTAGGCTTGTTGGGCTTTTTCATATCTTTTGATCCAATGAACAAAATAAGCTCACACAATTTACATATGAACGCAACCAGAGATGACAGAAAAAACATACGGAGAGCAGCAGCTTTCATTTCTGCTCTTACAGCCACAAGGCCAAACTTGGGTCATTAGCCAACAAAGTTTAAATCACGTCTGGCTAGCGAGTTTCCCATAATGTGTAAGCATTCGGTCAGTAGGTGGAGAGTAGGAGGTCTTTTGTGAACACATTCGACTACATGAGCATTTACACTATGAAAGTAATCCGGTCGAATGCATTTTCGGCTACCTCTGGAAGTGGTGGAAAGTGATCTGATCAATCAAAACACATCTTAATATCAGGTATAAACAAATAGGATCAATAGAAAATCGGAAGAATACAAAAATTACAAATATAAACCTTCAAAAGTTTGGGTTCAGCAAGATTTTTTATTTTATTTTATTTTTTTATAAAATTAATACTTTTATTCAACAGGGATTAATTAAATTAAACAAAAGTGGCAGTAAAGACTTTTACATTGTTACTAATGATTTCGATTTCAAATAAATGCTGTTTTTAAACTTTCTATTGATCAAAGAATTCTGAAAAATGTATCACAGTGTCCACAAAAATATTAAACAGCACAACTGTTTTCAACATTGATAATAATAAAAATATATTTTGTGAGTGGCGAATCAGCATATTAAAATGTTTACTGAACGATCATGTGACACTGAAGACTGAAATAATGATGCTGAAAATTCAGCTTTTTTATATTAAAATATAAAACAGTTCTTTTAAATTGTAATAATATTTCACAATATTACTGTTTTTACTGTATTTTTAAATCACATGCAGCCTTGGTGAGACTTCTCAAAATCTTACAGACTGCAAACTTTTGAACAATAGTGTATAAACTGTATGTGGAAATATGGAAATACTCTTACATTTTAGATAGTCAATATGTTCAGATATCCAAATGTTAAAAAATGTGCAGGTAAAGTAAACAAACATCTCTTTAAAACAATCCATTTACAACCCTCCTTTTCATTGTAGCAGGCAAAAAGAACAGATTTTTTTTTTTTTTTTTTTAAGTTGCAACTTCATGTAACATGGAAGAAATTGGAAGTTAAAGCTTTCATTGGCCCTAGGAGTAGCTCATCCAATCAGATTCTAGCAAGTGTATGTTTTAACTTAAACAGTTATGTTTACGCAAAATTAGAGTAGAAACAATACACTGAATTACTGTTGCTATTATTAAACTTTCATCATGGCTATTATTATATGATAGGGTCTTCTCTAATGATTACTAAAGTTGTGCTCAAACAATTTTTTTAATATATATTAACATTACACATTACTTGCAATGTTCATTTCCTGTGTGGTGCTAAAATAGTTAACTTTATGAATGTTATGAATCTCTCTCTCTCTCTCTCTCTCTCACACACACACACACACACACACACACACACACACACACACACACACACACACACACACACACACACACACACACACACACACACACACACACAAAGGGTATCTTTGTTGACAAGTACCATGTTAGATGTATTGGGCTGCAGATGAACCGTCTGATTGAAAGAGATATTCTATCATACTTTCTTATGGACAAATTTAAAAACTCCACATTGATTGTCCATCCAGTCCTTCAGCCTTGGACAGTCTGGTTCCAGCTGAAGCTCTTAATAACCGAGAAGGCCAAGCATGAGGGCCCGTTGGCTGCAGCCGTACCCATCAGCCCCCTCCCACAGCCCCCCGGACAAACCCACAGGCCTCTCTGTCTACTGCTGAGCTTTGGAAACAGCTGTGCAGTCATAACAGAGTGTGTGCCCAGACTCAACTCATGTTTTTTGTTGCTTCAAAGGCAATCTGATACACCATCCCCTGAAACACGCAGACACAGTCACACGCACATGCTTGCCCACATGTATATTCACAGTATGCACAAACAGTGTGAAGATAAAATGTTCAGGATACCACTCTTCTGTCTTGCCAAAATCTAAAATCACATAATTAAGAGACTCGCTTTATTCCAGGATTATTTCAAGTTTAAAGTGCATAATATAAACTGGAGAACATTGGAAAAATGTTCCAATGTTACCTATACAGTATTTTTGACTGCAAAAACGTAATTATACATACAATTCACTGCAGTTTCCAGCTGAAATGAACTGTGGTAGTATAACAACAATTTTTATTAGATTTCACACAGATTATCGATTAATAAAGACTTATTTTCACCCAGTTCATTGCACAATATGAGACCTTAAAACACATATAGTGCATTATTTGTAAACTAATACACTTTGACGTTTAGCATCACAAAATCAACTCCATATGTATGGCTTTCTGACTACGTAAACTTGCTCAGGAGATCACCTGGTACAGCACTGCACTTGCGATGAGGTGCGCTTGGATATGAGTCTCATGAAACATGAGCCTCAATAAAAGAGCTCAAAGACTTGTAGAAGCAGGCTAAAATGGCATGGTTGCTAGCAACAAAATATTTTGCAGAAATTAACCTGGGTTGAAACTGGAACAACACTCTAAAAAATGCTGGGTTAAAAACAAACCAAGTTGGGTTGTTAATGGACAAACCCAGCAATTGGGTTGTTTTAACCCAGCTAATTAACCCAGCAATCTAACTTTGCATCTCGCTAATAAAAACATTACATTTATAGATTTTAGACTGTTATATGTGCATGTGACTTTTTTAAATTAGAAGGAAATGGCATGAAATTGGTGTGGTTACTTTGTAGAGTGAATTGTAAGTTCACTTTAAAGGGCTGATTTATGCCTTTTACAGGCTTACAGGACTTTCAGAAGCTCCCAGTAATTTTCAATGTTTAATTGGTTTCCGTTGGCTCGGGTTCATTAACTGCAGGTAACTCATATTAGATAAGCTGGTGTGAGTTTCAAAGCCTTGACAGTTTCATTTAAATAAAGCCAACACTGACAATGAGAAAAGATACCAAAACTGTGGTGTTCCCCTCTGAGGGAAGGCACCCTGCTGTCTTTCTCTAAAACAAACCGTTGTTTTTTTAATTTTTTTGTATGTTAGTCTGCTGAGAGAATAAATACATTAACAGTCTGTGCATTTTACATTATGAGTAAATATAATGAGAAATAGTGGAATTTACTATAGAGCCACTTATAAAGCAAAACTGCACCTAGGGGGCAGTATTTCCACTTACTACCTCATTGAAACTGAGGCACCGTCCACACGAAGCCAGAGCATTCCCTATCCAATCTTTTTTCTTCGTTTCAAGAAATATCTGCGTACAGACGAGAGCATGAAACCGACTCAAAACAATGTAGTATACATGCCTGGCTAGTATGTGGCGCTGTAATTCTGCCACAGAAATAAACTCAAAACGGAGAAGAAGAGTTGTGGCTAGAAGGGGTTCAGCAATGGTAGGAAGTGAGAAATTAGAAAATGTTTAAGAGATCGTTAATTTAGTTGTATACATGTTCTCCCATCCATATATTCTGTTCTAATGCCACAAGCAATACTGGGTTTTACACGATTCTTTCGTAGTGTGGTCTTGGTAAAGTTTAATAAAGTAAACATTGTCACGTGTGTACGTTACTTCTTCGCACCGCTGTTTCCTGATGGTTTATAGAATAATTACTCCGAGTTGCCCTCCTGTCATTTCAAAGAACAGCACAACGGCGAGCGCGTCGAGTATAAACACTTCCACAAACGGATGAGGTTAGTGCGCAGTCAGCGGAGGGTTAAGGCTCAAGGTGGTAAAACAAGTTTGTGGCATTACCAGTCTGGGTGGGGACGACATTGGTCTGACTATGGTCAGACTTTAAAATGTCAAAAATTTCTCAAAAAATATCGGTTTCATGCTCCCAAAACACCGGAACCGTGTGGATGAAACACTGATACGATACAAAATTTTAACGTATACAGCTAAACGTGTCTACGTGTGGACGGGCCTTAATAACATATTGTTAACAGTTTACTTCAAGCTCAGTTTTTTCTCTTTAAACCAAATGTGTCTTTAAACCCATTTATTTTATGCTTTACACAACATGACAACTTCAGGGCAGCTCTTGTAATATTTTCTGAATAACAGAGCCAATCAACAATTCCTCATTGCATTGCTGCAGCTGCCGTTAAAAGAGCTGGCTCCCATAGAAACCTGAGACTCATGGTTAGGACTGTACATGCGCATTGGCATATTTGCTTTTTGAAACACCATTTGAGCATAAGAAACAACATTTATGAGACAGTTCATGCCAGATTGTATTGCTGAATTGAAATGTGTAATTGAAATGTGAGAAATGGCAACAGTTATTTCCCCTTTCAAACAGATAGGAGTTGATCTTGCATGCCCAAAATAGCTGACTGGAGGAACAGCAAATATGGCCGCCGAGTCAACTGACCTTCCTTGAAAAGGACTTTGATTAAAACTAGTTATATGATCATTAGTGTATCCCTAACGTCACCTTCTACAATGAATTCACAATGAAGCGGCTTTCTAAATTGGGGTCTAAAATTTAGGACACACTTCTTTTTGTCTAACGGATGCATTAAACATGTGCAAACGCACTGAAATGTCAGCGCTAATCTCTAATGAACAACCCAAAGACAAACCGCTAGTTTAAACAAAGCAAAACGCTTGTAGAAGCAGCATGCTAGGCTTTCTTTTGCGCGCTCCTTCCATCCTTCCCTCCCTCCCTCCCTCCCTCCCCCAGCAAGTCGAACACGTAGGAAGAGAAAGGGAGAGATAGATCGAAATACAGAGAACGCAGGCACACAAAGGCAGGCGCTAGCTTTCCATCGCTGGCTTACTAATCGGCTCCTTTGTTGTGCTCGATGCATGCCTGTCCCTGTCACATGACCGCGTTTCCATGGCTACCGAGGTCTGAGTAATCATTTGCGCAATGACCTTTATTCCCTTGAGGGAAGAGGAGGGGGAGGTTAGAATGAAAGCAGAGCCAGCAAAAGCAGGGAGAGGCGGAGGGAGAAAGGGAGGGTGGAGAACTGGTGAGCAGCGGAGGGAGGAAGGGAGGGTGGAGATCTGGTGAGCAGCGGAGCGAGGCAGTGGGGACCTAGACAAGAAAAAGAGGAGAAGGAAAAAAGCAAACTGATTTTCTCTTAGCAGTACTGAGAAGAATCCGTTGGGTTTGGTTAGATAACGAACAGAGCGCGCAAAATCAGGCTGAGAGGGAGAGGGGGGAACGAGGGATGCAGCGGCGCTAGAAGAGATAGCTAGAGATAGAGATGGGCCAACTGTGGGAAAAGAGGAATGAGCTTTGCGCTCAAGCCGCTTGAATGAAAGAACCTTATAAACCCAACGGCAGCGTCTCTATGGTCTGACGGTTCCCACATTGAAGAAAAACATGCTGGCAGCAAAAGCTATTGCAGATGTGATGCCAAACCAGCTCTGGATGCGCTTTGAGCTTAAGACTAATATTCTACCAATGACTGCACAAACTCGGTCACGATAATCACTTCTGAAATCTCCCACACATGAATGTTATGCCTCAGAGATGAATAATGATAATGGTGGAATACATGCTAAATGGTAACTGCTGATGAGCACCTTTGTTTACATCTACTCCCCAGTTATGTTGTAGCCCAGCCGTCACACAGAATGAGCCCGGCACGGATGACACATGCTGACAGTCTAAGCTCAGTCATGTTTGGGTCACCGAGTTTCTCATTTATTCTCTTTTTCGCTTAGCTGTTTCTACTTTGCCCTTTTCTGATGAGTATTATGCTAATGCTTTTGTGAGAAAATTCAGTTAGCAGCTCTCTTCGCATACACTCACAGATTCAAGAGGACCTCCCTATTGTTTCTCTGTACTTTTTATATGTATGGAGGGTTCATAAACAGCTTTTTTTTTGTGCTGAGATAAAAGTGTTTTTGAGTTTGATAGAAGTTATGCTTTGAGTGACAATTTCTTATAATTGAAGTTTCAATAAACCAAATGCTGCTACAATTCACACTCCTTCCTTTAGGGAGCAGTAGTCTACTTTTCCGACGGCTTTCTTAATGGCTTTTTGGGCCAGTGGAAAAGAAATACTAAGATGCTGTAGTATTTTTTTTTTTTTGGAAATGCTGCCATGAGGGCTGTAGTTTCACACTAATGTGAAAAAGCTTTGCTATCAATTTATATTTTGCTTAGATAGATTTGAAGCCTAACACAGATTAACATTGCAAATGCGATTTTTCTTAAATTTATCTTCAAAAATAACTAAAAGAAGTAAAAAGTGAAAGATTATAATTTTTTTTTTATTGTAAATAAAAATTTGCTTTAGGCTGGATATTCCCTCAAGACACTACAATACAACTAGAGTTTTACTCTTACAGTAGTCATTATTTACTCATGTCGTGACCATACTGACTATCATTGTATGGACAATACAAATTATTAAAATTATCTTTTGTGTTCTGCAGAAGAAAAAAGTCATACAGGAGTGACACAAGTAAATTATGGTTTTCATTTTTTGAGTAGACTATCCCTTTAAAGCAGTAAGGAATAAGTTAGTTTGTCTTTCTAAGACTTTATGGAAATAGTTGTTGTTGTTGCTGTTTTTTCAAGAACAGGATATGGAGGCACTTTGTTGTCCCCTGTAGAGTTTTGACTGCTAATAGTAAGCAGACCGTTGTGCCGTTCAGCCTACGGCAAGGACATCTTCTCTAAGATCATAGAAACATAAGGATTCACCATGCAGACCTCAAGAGAATGAATAGCACCAATCAGATTCACTATGGACAAACCATAACACACATACATACACTTTCTGGTTCTCTGTCATGCTCCTTGACAAACACATGCTCATTTTCTCCACACACATACACACACACACACACACACACACACACACACATCCACTCTCTTCCATACAAATCACACAGACACACACACACACACACCTCTACACACATACTCTGCCTATCTAAAAAGACACACCAGCCAGCTGGGACACTCAGTAAAAGAGAGAGGGAGAGAAAGAAGGAGGGGAGAATATTGGGCAGGAAGTAGCACGGTTGGGTGTTTGATGGGGTCGGCAAGACAGTTAATCACAGAAATGGTTCTGTTAGCCATGACAGCCGAATCCACAGCAAAGCACACAGGACGACGCTGGCATACACATGACGTCATCCTACCTTCCAGATCCCCTGGATTAATATTCCAATAATAGGAGAGAAGGGCTGGCTGAAGGTTGAGACGACATCCCTCCATGCATTACTCACCGTTTCACCACATGACCTGGGCAACCCAGCACTCGCATGGCTCGGAGTGCAACACAGTGACGGCTTTTCATTTCCAGTGTACAATATCTAATACAGACTCTACTGAACTGTTATTTCTTGTGTTAAGATGCATCTTTATAGCTATTATTATTGATTAGTAGCTTTTTAAGTGCATAGTATATGCAAGTCTTCTTTTATGACATATAAACGGCTATTAAATCACCAGGACAGCTTGATTAATTGTTTTTCCTAGTTATAACCACACCTGCTCATATATCCAAGAAGGTCTGAATAGGGAACCATTCATTTACATTGTTGAGGGTAAGCTCACCTGAAGGCCACCCCTCCTCCATCACATTTGCTGTGTTCCCAATCCATGCTGCTCCTGCAGCTGTCGACCCCTCTGACCTCTTGGTCCAATCAATAGCTCTCCTCTCAGGCCTTCTGCTGGAAGGTAATTGCTAGTCTAAGTTACCTCACCTAGACATAAGACAAACAGGAGAGATTAATATTTTCAAGTAGTACAAGTACTTTAGTGAAAATATTATACTATAAAGTGTATGTATATGTATGTATGTATATGTATGTATATATATATATATATATATATATATATATATATACATATATATATATATATATATATATATATATATATATATATATATATATATATATATATATATATATATATATATATATATATATATATATATATATATATATATATATATATATATATATATATATATATATATATATATATATATACACACACACACACACACACACACTCACCTAAAGGATTATTAGGAACACCATACTAATACTGTGTTTGACCCCTTTCGCGCCTTCAGAACTGCCTTAATTCTACATGGCATTGATTCAACAAGGTGCTGAAAGCATTCTTTAGAAATGTTGGCCCATATTGATAGGATAGCATCTTGCAGTTGATGGAGATTTGTGGGATGCACATCCAGAGCACGAAGCTCCCGTTCCACCACATCCCAAAGATGCTCTATTGGGTTGAGATCTGGTGACTGTGGGGGGCCATTTTAGTACAGTGAACTCATTGTCATGTTCAAGAAACCAATTTAAAATGATTTGAGCTTTGTGACATGGTGCATTATCCTGCTGGAAGTAGCCATCAGAGAATGGGTACATGGTGGTCATAAAGGGATGGACATGGTCAGAAACAATGCTCAGGTAGGCCGTGGCATTTAAACGATGCCCAATTGGCACTAAGGGGCCTAAAGTGTGCCAAGAAAACATCCCCCACACCATTACACCACCACCACCAGCCTGCACAGTGGTAACAAGGCATGATGGATCCATGTTCTCATTCTGTTTAAGCCAAATTCGGACTCTACCATCTGAATGTCTCAACAGAAATCGAGACTCATCAGACCAGGCAACATTTTTCCAGTCTTCAACTGTCCAATTTTGGTGAGCTTATGCAAATTGTAGCCTCTTTTTCCTATTTGTAGTGGAGATGAGTGGTACCCGGTGGGGTCTTCTGCTGTTGTAGCCCATCTGCCTCAAGGTTGTGCGTGTTGTGGCTTCACAAATGCTTTGCTGCATACCTCGGTTGTAACGAGTGGTTATTTCAGTCAAAGTTGCTCTTCTATCAGCTTGAATCAGTCGGCCCATTCTCCTCTGACCTCTAGCATCAACAAGGCATTTTCGCCCACAGGACTGCCGCATACTGGATGTTTTCCCTTTTCACACCATTCTTTGTAAACCCTAGAAATGGTTGTGCGTGAAAATCCCAGTAACTGAGCAGATTGTGAAATACTCCGACTGGCCCATCTGGCACCAACAACCATGCCACGCTCAAAATTGCTTAAATCACCTTTCTTTCCCATTCTGACATTCAGTTTGGAGTTCAGGAGATTGTCTTGACCAGGACCATACCCCTAAATGCATCGAAGCAACTGCCATGTGATTGGTTGATTAGATAATTGCATTAATGAGAAATTGAACAGGTGTTCCTAATAATTCTTTAGGTATATAGTATATATATATATATATATATATATATATATATATATATATATATATATATATATATATATCTCCTTTAAACATGTTTTTTTTTACTACTTTTAATCAGAATACATTACTTAATCAAAACTGAAAGTAATGGCATTTATAATGCTACAAAAATGTTCTTTATTGAACTTTATTTGAACTTTATTTACAAAGAAACCTAAAACAATTTATTACAGTTTCCACAAAAATATTAAGTAGCACAACTGATTTCAACTTTGATAATGACGGTGGTGGACAAAATGTACACAAATCAAGTACTTGATTACAAAAGTACAGATAGCATAATACAATATTCCTCCAGTAAAAGCAGTAAGTACTCCTTTTTCATTTTACTTGAGTAAAAGTATAAAAGCACAGACACTTAATATTTTATTGATCAGCAAGTAAGAAACTTACTGATAATTCAAGTGTGCAAACAAGTGAAAATAACAAAATATACCTATAAAAATATACTAAAAAAACCTACCATATTCAGATGGTAATACACAAATATGGAAATGTCCACTTTCAAGCATTTCATGCAATGGGCTTAAACAGCTGGCCCTTTTAGTTCACAAACACCTGACAGTCGTGACATAAATATGATTTCCATTTACAACAAGATCTAAAATTCTGCATTATTCGACTGATGGCACAAACTTATTTTTTGTGCCATCAGTATAGAGATCCTAGGATCTCCTGTTCTTGGCTCATTTTGAGTCAGACTAGTGAATTCAGTGAATTGTTAACTGGAGACTCGCTCTGACCAGATCATTTGAATCACTGAGTTGTTTACTCGAGAAAAGATGCAATCGGATCAGGCCAAGTCACAAATGAATTGTTCAGTGAGATTTGCAAAACGATTTAACAGGGTCATTGAAAAGAATCAGCTCATTCACAAATCGGACACCGATATTGCTCCTCGGTGCGGGTGACGATTTCTTCAGTTCAAAATAAAGAGGAGTGGTATGTTTTTATGAAATGTAGTCAAGTAAAAAGTGCAATATTAAGCTTTGGAATGTAGATAGGTAAAAGTTTCCCAAAATAAAAATAATAATAATAATAATAATAATAATAATTATATATATATATATATATATATTTATATAATATTGCTATATATTCTATATATATTTGATCAAATAAATTGCTGTTTATTCTGTACTTTTGATCAAATAAATGCGGCCTATACACACACATATATATCTGTCTGTTGGACCAGTTGCTCTTTGACACCAGACAAGGTCACGGGCATAAAAAACACAATCTCCTTGACTGAGGGGGATCCACTTTGAAGGCCTATGGGGAGCTGAGGAAATTTAATTGAATATGTGGGTTTGTGTTCATGAGAGAAAGAGAGAGAAATTTGTATGTAAAGAGAGAGACAGAAACTTATTCTGTGCCCTATGCTTTTCGCTTTAAAAACAGAGCCTCCATTGTGTCACTACAGCCTCTGGCAAGAGTTGGAGCTCAAGTATAAGACTGACAATGAAAGGGCCTTAGAACCGTATGAAGTTCAAGCTGTAGCTCTGTGTATGTATTCGTGCCTCCGCGTGTGCGGGGGGAGGTGGTGGGGCTGGTTCAGACACCAGTGCTACATGATTCACTCCACAAGACATCTGGCAAAACTGAGCAATTTGGCTATGTATGCCTGGTTTCCCAGCAACTCGCTCCTGCGTCCCAGTTCAAGAAGCCACAGCTAAAGGAGGAGATGAAGGAGGCTTTTGGTTTTACTCCAAGAAGGTCAGAGAGTGGAACTGGTCCTGTGGTCGAAAGAAACAATTATTATTATCTAAACTTAATTGAGGTTGAGGCTGTATCTGACAATATCAAGCCACTCGTATTATATGTATTTTCTTTTGAGATAAAGCACTGCCATACGAAACTAACCAAATATCACTGACAACAAATGGCGGTTAACAGCCTGGATGGTCTTTCCACCAGACATCCTGTTTCCTCCTTGCTTGGTATTGGTATTGTTGGATATCTGCAAAAACCTCTGTTTGAACATGATGTTGCAAACAAGCAGTTGGTGTTTTGTAAAGTTCAGACAACCAACAGTAACAACAATTTTGTTTCACAAGTGGTCTTGGTGGAATGCAGGAAGAGTGCAGGAGTGATTGTTGCAGGATGATTGGAAGGATTAGATTAACATGCTCATTCTAAACTCTTGTTTGTAATGCCATTAAGGTTAACTATTTGCCTTTGTGATTATCAAAAATAATAATACACTGCATTACTGTATATGGTCAGTAAGATTTTTTTTTTTAAGAAATGAATACTGTTCTTCAGCAAGAGTGCATTCAACTGATCAAAAGTGACAGTAAAGACATGAATAATGTTTCAATTTCTATTTTCAATAAGTGCTGTTCTCTCTTCGTCAAAGAATGTATCATGGTTTCCATAAAAACATTAAACAGCACAACTGCTTGTTTTTTTGTCATCGTATTAGACTGATTTCTGAAGGATCACGTGACACTGAAGACTGACTAAAAAATTCAGTTTTGCCATCACATGAATAAATTATAAATTTGAAATATTTCACAATATTACAGTTTTTACTGTATTTTTGATCAAATACATGCAGTCTGTGTGAGCATAAGAGACTTCTTACAAAAACAAAAAAAAAATCCAAACCTTTTAGAATGGGGGTTTGTGAGACTATAATTATATGAATAAAAATGGAGGCCAAAAGTCTGAGACATAAAATGCATTTAATACAGTTTTTAATTATACACTATATTGCCAGAATAATTGGGACACCCCTCCAAATCATTGAATTTAGGTGTTCCAATCCCTTCCATGGCCACAGGTGTATAAAATCAAGCACCTAGGCATGCAGACGCTTCTACAAACATTTGTGAAAGAATGGGTCGCTCTCAGGAGCTCAGTGATTTCAAGCGTGGTACCGTGATAGGTTGCCACCTGTGTAATAAGTCTACACGTGAAATTTCCTCACTACAAAATATGCCAGTCAACTGTTAGTGGTATTATAACAAAGTGGAAGCAGTTGGGAACAACAGCAACTCAGCCACGAAGTGGTAGGCCACGTAAAATCACAGAGAGGGGTCAGTGCATGCTGAGGCACTTTCTGCAGAGTCAATAGCTACAGACCTCCAAACTTTATGTGGCCTTCAGATTACCTCAAGAACAAAGAGTAGAGAGCTTCATGGAATGGGTTCCATGGCCGAGCAGATGCATCAAAGCCTTACAACACCAAGTGCAAAGCAAAGCGTCCGATGCAGTGGTATAAAGCATGCCGCCAACGTACTCTAGAGCATGGAGACGTGTTCTCTGGAGTGACGAATCACGCTTCTCTGTCTGGCAATCCGATGGACAAGTCTGGGTTTGGCGGTTACCTGGAAAACCGTACTTGCCTGACTGCATTGTGCCAAGTGTAAAGTTTGATGGAGGGGGGATAATGGTGTGGTGTTGTTTATCAGGGGTTGGGCTTGGCTCCTTAGTTCCAGTGAAAGGAGCTCTTAATGCTTCAGCATATCAAGACATTTTGGACAATTTCATGCTCCCAACTTTGTGGGAACAGTTTGAGGATGGCCCCTTCCTGTTCCAACATGACTAAACCTTGTGGAAAGAGATGAAGCTGTTATAGCTGCAACGGATGGGCCAACTCCATATTAAACCTTACAGATTAAGAATGGGATGTCATTAAAGTTCATGTGCATATAATGGAAGGCGTCCCAAAACCTTTGGCAATATAGTGTATTAGTGCATTTCAATTTTTTGAATTAAAAAAACTTGCACAAATTGCAGAATTTCTGCCCCTCTTTTGTTTAAATGACAGCAGCACTTGAGCTCCAAGTTTGTGTCAAACCTGACGATCATGTTGTATAGCATGATTTGATATGATCCAAAGAGTATTGTGTGCTTTAATGGAAGCAAGAACATTGGACCGTCTGTACACAGAGTCATATGGTACACTACATGTACATTTGTTGATTTGATGAGATAACTAGACTCTCAAGCATTTATTTAATTTAACATCAAATCAAATTTGTTTCTGAAGTTTTCAAAATCCAACTTATTTTATTTCTACTTTTAAACTAGATACTTTCAATGTGGTCTCAGACTTTTGCACTCCACTGAAAATACCTGTGTAAAAAAAGTCTGCATTATCCAACTGATCTGTAAACTGAAACTGAAAAGAGATTTGTAGTCCACAAGACAGACAGAGAAAGAACAGGGAAATGAAGAGAAAGGGGCTTAAGAAAGAAATGGTCATCAGTCCATCCATCTGCCAAGCTAAATCTGGTACCTCCCTCTATCCTTTTTTTGACCACAGCTGTTTAATCCCCCCTTTCCAATCGCTCGCACACGTACACACACACACACACACACACACACACACACACACACACACACACACACACACACACACACACACACACACACACAATAAGACCCCCCGTGTAGTCTCCACCCAACACTGTCTCAGTGAGATAAAGCAGTCATTGACAGCCACGTGTCTCAGTGTTGAAGCCTGTGTGCAGGCCAAGTGTCCAGACAGCTGACCAGACATCAGTCTGCCAAACCAGCCAGCAGACACACATACATGCAGCTCAATGCGACATAATAAACCAAGATTAGCATTGGATTTCACATACACATTCATATACACAGTGCCGATGTCAGAGCTGGTGCCCAATCTAGACCCGCTCTGTGCATTTCCATTGAAGGTGGTCCTGATAGACAAACTATATTTATTTTTGTCAAGTTTTGTTAATGTTTGAACAGATCACAATCTGTTAAGTATGTTAAAATATGTTCTCAAAACCAGTATTAAGACATTTTTTTTTTTTTTTTTGTGGCCAGGTTATGTACCTCTCAAGTCAGAGGATGGATGGATGCACACACACACACACACACACACACACACACACACACACACACACACACACACACACACACACACACACACACACACACACACACACACACATATTGTTTCCATGTTTTATGGGGACATTCCATAGACAATGATTTTTACACTGTGCAAACTGTATATTCTATTCCCCTTACACTAACCCCACCCCTAAACCTACCTATCACACAACACTTTCTGCTATTTTAGATTATCAAAAAAGATAACATCAGCTTTCGTTTCTGCTCTGAAAGCCACAACTGTGAGCGCGTGTTAGAAATCAGGAATGGTGCTTGGTACATTTTTCGTTTTCAAACTAAACTTGGGTTTCCAGATGAAAAAAAATTAAATCCCGTCTTGCTAGCGCGCTTCCCATAATATTTAATGTTAGGTCAGTAGACGGAGAGTAGGAGGTCTTTTGTGGCAGTTCGAACACATTCAACCACATGAGCTTCTACACTACGAAAGCAATCCGGTCGAATGTGTTTTTCGAATGTGGTCGAAAGTGGACAAGCTCAAATTATTTTAGACCCCGTTTACACCTGTATTTAGCATCGTCCACACCTGTATTTAGCATCGTCCACTTGTGATCCGATCGACCAAAATACATCTTAATACCAGGTGTAAACAGGGCCTTAGGTGAACTGCTGTCACCTTAATTGGACAATAGTACATAGGGTCACAACAAAGACAAAATCAACACCGGCCGCCACATACTGCATTTCGTTATTCATATTTTTTTAACGCTATTAAAATGCACATGATGTATTTTAACGCATTTCATTTCTCTCTCTCTCGCAGTGTATCTCTCTCAGCTCTCTCTCTCTCTCTCTCTCTCTCTCTCTCTCTCTCTCTCTCTCTCTCTCTCTCTCTCTCTCTCTCTCTCTCTCTCTCTCTCTCTCTCACACACATACGCACACAAACACAAGGTGCGTTCCAATACGACCGTCAGGACTGCCAACGCAAGCTTTCAGGCTCTGTCTCACGCTCTCTGCCCAAGTAAATTGGTAAATTGGTAAATTGGTTCATGGAGCTCTCATTTAGTTCTAAACAAACCAGCGCTGTGTCAATACATTTGAATGGCTAAAAGCGGATAGACAACAGCTTCACTATACATATATTTGCAGCAATTTGGGGTAAACAGTACAGCATAGAGTGCATTGATCATTACGTCAACCACATTTACAGTGTCATTTTATCATGGAGAGTGATGGAGATGCAACATTGTTAACATTGATGTTAATGTTTTTCTTGTATTTAGCCCTCAGTATTCCTTACTAATTGGTCACACTCATACTCATTGGTGGTCAAATGTGACCATACACCTTAACTATTTTTCAATTAAATAAATGTTCTATATTTTAGTTTAATAATATTTATTTAATATTTTGAGGAGATCTTTTGGTACTACATACTATTTGTGCAATAATTATGGTCCATTAATGACCACTTAAAATATTTTTCTTCTAATATTTTTATAATTTATATTACAATTAGTGTAGTAATTAAGGTTAAAATAGAGAATTCCAATGTAAAGAGGCGAATTAGAGTCATTTTGTGGCTGGAAAATTGTAATTTTCATTTGTAATGCCATTACCCACTAGGTGCCTGTATGGCTCTTTAATAAATACACATGTATCTAGTCTAGTTGCTCAAAGAAGTATTGCAGATCATCAATGCTTACTTATTTTTAGGTTTTGAATTTGAATACATTTAGACATGATTTTTTTTAAAATGTGAAATTTTAAAACGTTAATAACGTACATCCTAATATTTTTAGAAATACTTATATATGCACACACAATCAAACAACAATCAAATGTGGCAATCTTGGGGTCAGAAAGTCTCAAAAACTATGATCAGACCTCACCTATATAACCACAACTTGTTTGGGAAGGTTGCAATATAAAAGCCTTTGGTGACATCAAACAGTAACCTCATGTACCTATTTTGCTAGGCGTGACTGGAACGTTATGGTCAGATGAGACCAAAATAAAAGCTTTTTGGAAAAACATCAGAGGTGGGTTTGGCATAGACAGAAACATAGCCATGTAGAAAGTAATGTGGTGGATCTCTAATGTTGTGGAGCTAATTTTCATCCAAAGACCCTGGACAACTTGTTAGGATATACAGTATCACAAAGTCCAAGTACCAGCAGATATCGCAACCACAGAATGAAGGTTTTTGCCATGGACATGGCAGTCCCCTGATCCAAACCCCATAAAAAAAATAAAAAATAAAATACTGTGGGATGAGCTAAAGAAAATACCTCTGAATCTCTGAAAGTTCTGGAGAAATTCTGTAAGAAGGAATGGTCTTAGATCTATAAGCATTATTGGAGAAGATCCTGAGATGTTATCCTGGCAAAGGAGGTATATTTCAGAAAAGTCAATTGTTTTATGACAATTTTCTTTCAACTATTTGACTTTAATTAAAGGTTAGATTTTTTGTAAATATTTTGAGTGAAAGACTAAGAGGAGAAATTGCAAATACTAATTTTGACAGTCAGTTTTGCTCATATTTACTAAAGTTGCCAATATTTGTGCAGCCCAGTGTGTCTGTTTGGTCCTGGTATTCCCTACATTACGGGGACCAAATGTCCCAACAAGTATTGTAATACCAGTAAATTTTGACATTTGATATTTTACTTCGGTCCCCATGAGGAAACAAGATTATAAATCATACAGAATTCTCTGTATGTTTCGTCTTCGTCGTCTTTCGACTTCGTTGATATCTAAATTGCGCAACCTTATTTTGTCCATTTGATCGAAAGACCTGAAAAAACCCAAACATTTATCCGCCCATGGACCCTCCCCTCGAAGAAATCAGGACAGAAGTGGTTGAAAGTGGACAAAAGAGATGGATTAAAACACCAGATGTAAACGAGTATGTGTCTCGCTCGTGTACTTGAGATCCGATCAAACAAAACGCATCTTAATACCAGGTGTAAACAGTGCCTAAGAGTGTCTGAATTTAGAGCACTTTCGTTACCATTTTTAAAAAAAAATTTTTTATATAGTACCTATGGCCAAATAATGCCATTAGCACACAGGTCAAAGGTGAATCTATGCACAATGCTATATTTCAGAAAGCAAAAACTCTCTTTCCCTCTCTTCCCTCTTGGTTGCACTGTGTACTCGCTCTTCTCCTTCTTTCTCTGGAACGTTCTCTCCCCTCCCTCTCTCTGTCTCCTCTACATTCACTCCTCTTCCTCTCCTCTGTTTTCTCCAGGGTCATTGCAATTACTCCTCACTCCTTCTCTCTCTCTCTCTCTCTCTCTCTCTCTGTCTGCTTCACGCTTCTTTCTTATTCTCCTATCGTATACATGTTTGAGATATACTAAAACACATCTCTCTTATTAAGTCTCTACATCTTTCACCTTCCATTCTCTAAATCTTTTTGGTCTGCTCGTCTGATTTCTGCTCATCTTGTCTCATTTATTTAATTTAACTTCTATTCTTGTCTCTTCTGTCCTCTACTCTTCTCTGGACTTAAACTACTATAATTCTCACTTTTCCTCGCCCATACTTTTCCTCCAATTATTTACCCTGCACCCCGTCCCTCGTTTCATCCGCTCTCTCTCTCTCTCTCTCTCTCTCTCTCTCTCTCTCTCTCTCTCTCACTCTGGTACGGGGAGGAGAGCGCTGCTGCAGGACTGCAGGGCTCAGCAAAGCCACATTCTATTTTCTGCCACTTCCTCTTCCTCTTCCAACCGTTTCTATGGTTACAGCAGGAGCCCACAGAGGCCGCTCCCTCCTCAGTCATGGAAGAGGAGCCAGGGTTATCACTCTCCTTTCTCTAGAATTCTATTTCTCTTTCACTCTTATCTCTCACTCTCTCTATATTTATATCACTCCGTCCATCCATTTCTTGGTGTCTTCTCTCGTTACATTGCACTCTCTCGCTCTCCGTGTCCTTCACGACTCCTCTCCCTTGCTCTCTTTTCTCTCCTGAACATCCTCTATCCGTTAGACTTTCTCCCATCCATTTCATTGATTTGACATTTCATCTGGTCTTCTTTCACTCAATTTCCAATTTCAAAGTAAAAGTTCAAAGTATTTTATACATGCAATATTACCCAAATATCAATTTACAAAGGACAACAGTGAGATAAGACAGTAACTGTCCTTTCACTTCCAGTTTTTTTGTTTCTGTCAGCTGTTTAAGTTCAGCATGCATAGGAAAGATACTTTTTCAAGGGCGAGAAGAAGAAAAAAAAACGTAACCTCTATTCTGTTACTGAGACACACCAAAGCAACCACCTGCTGAGTTACACTCACAAACATGGAGCGTGGTGACATTTCTTGGCGTTGACAGGGAGAGGCAACCAACACCGCTTGCAATGGATTTCAACAGGCATGACGTTCATTCTAAAACGGGGCCTGTGCAACACGCCGCATGAGTCACTGGGCAAAGGTCAATGACAAAGAGAAGGCAGCAAATTCTTCTCCATCTTTGCAGCCATTAACGTGCATAAATATTGCTTCATTTCTACTCTTCAGGGTCTCTTGCTCAATAGCGCCAGCTACCTAAAGTAGTTCTATTTGAGCCAGATTGTAAGAAGCTGAGTGGTTTCTTTCTTCACAGTGCACGCTTATACTTCATTTCTTGGTACTCCATTCTGTGTGGGGTGGTGGTAAGTACTCAAGGTAGATTTCTTCTCTAACTGACAAGGTCCCCAAACAATATAGCGCTCACGCTATATGATCTAGCATTGATCTTACAGCTAAAAGCAGACGGTTTTAAAACCTCAGATAGTGAGATATAATGGATAGTTATGATAGTGCCTCACATTAAAACGCTGAGTATTTTTCAAGGCTATTTCAACTTCTTTGAAAAGCCTTTACTTCATTCAATGGGTCATATTTTACCAGATAAATCAACTGTTTGTGTCCTTTTTGTAAATTACTGTAAATCACAGGAAATAATTCTCAAACAAATTTATTTCGAGCTTAATCAAAGGCCCATCAGTCAACTGTGAACACAACTACAGCTGCTCATTTGGATATTGAGCATGACACTGTAAATCAAAGGCCACATGATAAAGCTCACAGGGAGGTGGGGTCGCGCCACTGGCTGCCCATTCACTCGACAGCATTGGGCTTTCAAGCAATGATGGTCATATTGTGTCACTCAGAGTCTTAATGATGTTACGAAACACCCCAGGTACTTTTTTTTTTTTTTGCCGTCAGGTGTTTTGTTGATGGTTTTCTTGCGCTCATCATGAGTTAAAGGGATAGTTCAGCCAGAAATTAAAATTGTTTCATTTACTTACCCTAATGTCATTTCAAACCTGTATACATTTCTTTCTTCTTTTTTCACAAAACAAGATTTTTCAAAAATGTTGTTTTGGACTCATTAAAGGGACAGTTCACCCAAAAATCATCACCTTCAAGCCATGCTAGGTGTATATGACATCCTTCTTTCAGACTAAAACAATCTGAGTTAGGCTATATTAAAAAAGGTCCTGGCTCTTCCAAGCATTATAAAGGCAGTGAATGGCAGCAAATTTGAAGCCCAAAAAAGTGCATCCATCCATTATAATAGTAATCCATACGGCTCCGGGGGGTTAATAAAGGCCTTCTGAAGTGAACTGATGGGTTTGTGTAAGAAAATTATCCATACTTAAAACTTTTACAAAGTAAAATAAAATATATAGCTTCCAGCGGACCGCCATCCGTAGTCGCAGCTCAAAATGCTTACGCTACGTCCGACGTCATTGTCGTGCCAGTTACGCTTTTTTCTTAAGTTGAATATGGAAGGTGGTCCGCCAGAAAACAGTTCTTATGCAAAACATCTTTTGTGGACATAAGGAATTACATGGGGGTGAGTAAGCAATGCAAACTGTTCCCTTTAATCTCTTTCAAAAGTGTGTGTAAGATACATGCCCATCCAGTGAGTCTGTGTTTGAACAGAAGAAAAGTTTTCAATTTAGTCTCACTTGGAGCAGCCAAGACCTGTTTTGGTTATTTATTCACTCACACTGCCAAACCAGTGACTGTGTGTTTCTGTTTGTCTAAGGTGGACACCTCTCTCAAACTCTTTCTCTCTTTTTGCTAATGTAATGTATAATGACCACACAAAGGTGACTAGTTTTTCTCACCGGTACTAATAAATATGCATGTCTCTAATACTTTTTATTTACTCTTTTTAAATGACATGGTAATGTATGTTACTAATTAAAAATAAATTAATAGATAGAAATATGGGTCAGATTGATATGGCCCATATATCTGACCCTATTATATCTATTTAAGTAGTTGTATATCCTGCATAGTATAAAATGACTATAATTACAGGTGTCAGTTTGAATAATTTTTTTTTTTTTGTCTCATCAATATCTTTGCTTTTCTCCCTCACTCTTGTCTGTGGGTCTAATCTTCCATGTGCTTCAGCTCCCCTCGTCATCCTGTTCATCTGCGTTGCTTTGAGGACAGTCAGCTCAAGGTTGTATTTCATGTTGTGGTATGAGCTCTTTTGTTTCAAACGTCTGCAGGTCTGGTGTTTATGTTTAAGGTCTCCTAAATCAGTTTGCTTTGCTGGTTTTACCAGTGGGAGAAATTACATAAAACAGCCTTCTAAACTACCATTACTACTCCTAAAAAATAAAATACAATACAATACAATATCTTGATCTGAGAGCAGTATGATGACTATAAGAGACAAGGGCTAGTTGTAAAATGGTTCGTTTTTAAATTGTACATTTTTATATGATACGGTATTGATGATAACGTTATATTCAAAACATGAAATATCGATATTGTGTTAAGGGTGAGACAATATACCGCGATAACCGTAATATTTAAAATGAATAGTATACTATGTAATATGTAATGTAATTTGCCATAAATAATAATAATCCAGCACCAGTACCTGGTTGACATCCCAAAGTACAACACACTCTAAAAAATGCTGGGTTAAAAACAACCCAAGCTGGGTTGAAAATGGACTAACCCAGCGATTGGGTTGTTTTAACCCAGTAAATGGGTTGTTTTAACCCAGCAGTTGGGTTAAATGTTTGCTTAAGACAACCCGATCGCTGGGTTAAAACAACCCAATCGCTGGGTTAGTCCATTTTCAACCCAACTTGGGTTGTTTTTAATCCAGCATTTTTAAAGTGTAGGTGGCGATACTTCACCTCAACGCTGCACTGTCATAAAGTAGAAAACGCAACGCGCAGCTACTACTGGTGTGCAAAATCATGTCGTCTGATAAGACAGAGAGTCTCTACCCACATTCCAAAAAAGTAAGCTCGCCAGTATAGATTTTTGGATTTAGAGAAAATGTCTCGTTAGACACCCCAGTCTGCAGGACTCGCCGAGCAACAGTGAGCACAAAAGGGGGCAAAATCACCAACCTGATCATCCATCCCATGGATTTCGCCACTATACAGAGAGTAATTTGCAATTATTTTGCTAGTCCTGAAAAAGGAAATGTTACATTAACCTGTCAACTGCTGACACCTTTCTGTTTTGTTATATATACATCCATTGAGACTTTTAGCCTAAAAGTGTGCTCATTCAGATAAAAACTTATGGATGTTTACTTCAAATATCTTGAGAGAGGAATATTTCTGTTGTATTTTTATCCAAAATTAGGAGCATTATGGAGCGCTAAACTCTCACATGTAATTTGTTTTATTCACAGGCGACACTGGGTGCCCTCGTCCACAAGTGAGCCCCAATAAAAGTATTAAACTTCTGACGTTCCAGGAAATCCCTAATATGGATCGCTGCAGCTGAATAAAATGCGGAGAGAGTTTTGACTTGAGAATGTTTTGACTTATTAAACATGAAGAGAATTAACACACCATTGTGACCATTTATGGTTTATCTGTCTTCAAGCCATCTTGGTTATTTTCTTAAGGATAATGTATATTTTTAACGCAATGCAATGCTTTATCACTGTATAGAATACTATAAAATAAAATAATATAATATAATATAATATCTGCCTCATTCTGTGATAAGAATTCACATCAGTTCACATAAGTTATTTCATCACTATAGACTGACACTATTTTAGAGTCAAATATGCTGTTATTCTCATAAATTGTATTTAGACACTGTACTAAGCTAAAAACAGTTAGCATTTTAGTCTCCTCTAAATGAAATCCCATAGCATAGTCTTAAAAATGTTCCATAAATGTCAGAAGGTTATCATTATCATTTACTTTATTCTGATGATTCTGAATAAGCAGTCAAATGTTCTTTTCTCTTTAAATTGAGTCAGGTAATGAACTTAAGTAATTAACTATGTATTTTAAATTGGGTAAGCCATTTCTTGGATCTGGGTTCCAAATGGGGACGCAAGTTAACAGGTTTAGGTATTAATTGCGTTGTTAAAGCTTATTTATAATATTGTTGGTTATTTCTTAGGTAGTGTCAAAGAAACCAGAGAAAGCCAGAGTCTCAATTGTTGTATGCAATGGTGTGATTTGCTGGCTAAAAACAAAGTAAAGATGAATTTGACTGATAACATTGCTTTTTTCCTCAAGGTTTCTATAGATATCTGGATATATCGTTACCGTGAATTATTTTGTCTACGATAACCATTGGGTAAAAAATCTGATATCGTGACAGCCCTAATATGAGAAAAAGATGCCTTCATTATTAGCACTTGTGTAGGTAAGCGTCAACTATATAGATTTCTATTGCGTTTACTTGTTTACCCAACAGCAATAGTAGGGTAAAATGTTTTTGAAAGAAGCTCACCAAGACAGAGAACAAAGGCTAAATTTATTTGATCAAAAATACAGTAAAAACAGTAATATTGTGAAATGTATATTTTAAAATGTAATTTATTGTGTTGCTTTGATTTTTCACCAGCTATTTTTCAAGTCTTCAGTGTCATTCTCCATGATCCTTCAGAAATCATTTGAATATGCAGATTTGGTATCAAGAAACATTATTATCAGTGTTGAAAACAGTTGTGCTGCTAAATTAAATTGTGGAAACCGTGATATTTTTTTAAATCTCACTGGCCCCAGTATACTTTTGAACAGTATGCTGTAAACCCAAATGTTTTCTTTACTTAATCAAGTAATCTTGACGTGCCAGGTGGATAAGCCAGTCTGTGATTGGTTCCTGCAAAAGTGTAACAGAAGCAGTAGAAATGAACGTACAGGTTTCCAGACTGTGCTGCAGGGCGAAATCAAATCGCCAGCAGATCAGGCTGGGTTTACACAGTCTATGAGAAATCAACTTATTTCATATTTTGACTTGTGACACGCAATATTTCGTGAAGTATTAATCGCGTGTTTTAAGAACATTGCAACTGTAGCTGAGACCAATATAGACAGTGAAATCACAGTCCATCTCCATACTCTTCGCCAATAATTGCCTACAAAGTGATCATCAAAGATTGCAAGTTTTAATAGCTAAATCTAGCTTGTATGTCACTTTTTAGAGCCAGAGACCTTTATTTGTTGGTTTAGGTGTATTTTGAATAGCATTGAATTTGCAAGGTTATAATTGTAATGATTAATAATGTAATTTTTTTCTTTTATATTTTTATTTGTTAACTTTAATATTTTCAACTGCTTTTCTGTTACAGGTGATATGAGACAAGAACATTTTCATAAAAAATACTGCAAACATACTGATAGTTGTTGTGGAATTAATGAAATTTCTTGTTTTCCCACTAAAGTCAGCCGAACCCTTGTCCTTCGAGGGCTACCTGTTCTTCTTGGAGACAATGAGTCTGCTTTCTTTAAGTGCACAGAGTTCTACCATTTTTGTAGCACAGTAGTTGATGGGGGATATTGTTACTACTGTTACTACCTTTACAGTGCTGTACAGTGTGGTTGTGACCCAATTCCATTTCCATTACAGCAGTTTGTACTGTAATTTCATTGATGTCATGAAATTTTGGTCAATAAAGACATTCAATATGCTGTTCAGTATGTTTTTTTCTTCCAGTTTGGTATGTTTGCACAAAGCTTACAGTCAAAAATAAGAACTTTATAATTGTAATTTATCAATTCTAATTTCAGTTTATTTCATTGTTGAGTTAACTTGGTGTTAACTTACATATTTAAGTTAAGTGAACTTAATTTTTTTAAGTATGTTATATAAACACCAAGTTTGGTGAACTTAACTTTGTGCTCACATTGACTGTACTTAAATTAAGTGAACTGAAATATAAGTTTTAGGAGACTCCATTACTGTAGGGAACGAGTTTACTCAAATAATTTGAGTTCAATCAACTTATTAGGGTTTTCAGTGTATATACTGTTGACAGTAAACTGATTTGCCATTTGGCTTTAAACTTGTCCGCTGCACAACATATAACATTAAGATAAATAATGTTTGGTACTACACAGAATCCATCGTCAAGTGTGTTTAATAACTTCCGACTGCGATCTAAAGTGGATTTTGATTAAATAAATGGACATATGTGCATTATTTGTGTTTAATAATAAACGGACCGCTACACCTGCTTAGCATTTATCATGTAAATATTTCTCATTCTTTATTGTCAAAAAAAACCCAGTCTCGCATAAAAACGCATACACAACGTATATTGTCATAATCATATTTATTTGGCTTCATGTTTCTTCTGAAACGTTTATCTCAGTTGTTTATGTGCGGAACTCAGAAAGGGGAAATGAACAGAGCGTCGTCATTCGGAAGGGCAGGAGTTACGATCACATAATATGAGTCATAACAAACACTCACGGAAGAAAAGAGCAGAGTGCGCGGTTTCAAGCTCTTCAGATCACATAATTCCGTGGAAAATCAATAGATGATAATCTGTAAAAAAGCGTGAAAGAATAAATCTGTTCTCAGACACCAATGATAACACTCAACATCCATTCTCTTCTCTCTTCCGAATACCTTTCTTCAGTGTTTACTTTGTTTTTAAAAACAGCGCCACCACTCTCATATATATATATATATATATATATATATATATATATATATATATATATATATATATATATATATATATATATATATATATAAAATGAAAGTGGCCGGTGTGAATAGCTCCATGGAATCTAATGTTTTGATTCAAAAGTGTCATCGCGACATCCACACCGTTTAACCGCGCTCCGTGTGAAAGGGCTTTTAAGAGTTTGACACTGCACTAGATAAACAAGACAGACATTTCCACCAAAACACAACAAGGTAGACACGTCCTCCACAAAAACAACTCCCTGAACAAGAAACTCCTCCTACAAGAGAAAACGTGGAGACGGAATGCTTAAAGGACACCATGGAGGTGTCAGGTGTGTCCTCCTCCCCCTCTCATTCTGCTCAGACCCGGTGTGTGTTTGTTCAGCTGGGTCCCAAACACAACCAGCCGTCTGCTGCTCACTGAGGAGAACCAGGGGAGGGGAAGACCAGGGGGGAACAAAAGGCAAGCGTGGCTGGAAAGGAGAGCCTCTTGCTGGGCACAAAGAGATGCTCGGGGTGCGGTGGGGGTGGGTGGGCGGTTGTTGTTGGGGGTGTTGTTACCGGAGAGGTGGCAGCTGAAGGGGACGAGGGAGAATGAATGAATATGAATGAGAGAGGACGGCTGTCCTTCCACAGGACCCCCATGACCCAGCCAGGGGAACAGACCCTCTTTTTCTCTGTCTCCCTCTCATACTCTCTGGCTGAGTGAATTGGCAGCAGGTGGGGGCACAAGAGCACATACACATATGCATGCGAACACACACAAACACATTCAGAGAAGCTGTCTGGCACTTGTAGCCACTGTCTCCTATTGAGGCCACACGCTACAGTGAGTCAAGCCAGTAATGACGATTAGACGTACATGTGTGCGAGCGTGTATGCTGTGCGTGAGAGTGTTGGGGGGGGGTGGGCACTTGAGGCTCGAAAAACCAATGCTTTCTATCTAATTTATGAGGTGAGGGGTGTGGGGAGAGACAGAGAGGGAGAGACAGAGAGAGAGAGAGAGAGAGTCTGACATAGGAGGGTCTGACAGTGGTTCCTCCATCCAGGATTTCTGGATCGATTCTGTAGACATATAATCATTGATTCGTGGATGGTCTATGAAAGATGCGTGTGTGTGACATGGATCCTCACAGCTGCACCACCAAACAAAGACTTGAACATTTAAAACCATAAAGTTAATAGAAAAAACCTCAACCTTCTACATTTGGACCTGCATGAGATTTTCTACGTACTAAATCTTTTGAGTACGAAATCTGACAGATGGTTTATACAGATGCAATGGAGTCTAAACATTTGAGACTACTATTAAAAAATAATATATTTTTATTATAGATTTATTATATTTTATTTTATATTTTCAGCATAAAAGCATGAGTGAAACTAGGAAAACTTTAGCTTTTTGTTGCTAGCAAGAAAACTCACCTTTTCTACAACATCAATGTCACAAATCTGTTAAAAAAACAATTATACACATAATATATATATGTTCTGTCAATCAATTAAAAAAATAACTAATTAATCACACATTTATCTGTAATTAAACATGATTAATCACACCTAACATTAAAGTTTTTATTTTTTCATTTTAATTTCACATTTAATTTCCAAATTAATGTAGAAACAAAGACAGTGGCCTTTTTAAATATTTGTTTAATGGCATATTTATTTTAAAGAAGGCCAGTATCACTACCAATCAATATTGTTACTGATGTCTCTATGGAATAGATTTTTTTAAAATCAATTTTAGCCATTAATTATCAGCATTACAGTATAATTAATAGGGGTGTAATGATACACCAATGCCGCGGTTCAGTTCGGTTCACATCACGGTTTTGGAGCCACGGTTCGGTTCGGTTCAGTTTGCTGTGGACCCAGGGTTCAATATTAAAATGTCTGCACTGTAGACTAGTTCATTTTTTTTTTTTCTAAACAAGCAAATTTATTCCACAAAAATTAATGACCACACACAAGTAATGTCCCACTTTAGCCTACTTAAACACATATATTGTATGAATATGACTATTACTGATGAATGAATAAATAGCCCTACAAGTTAAAGCTATTAAATAGCAGTTTTTTGGTACATTAATTAAAAAATATACAAAATAATAAAAAGTGAAAATAAAGTGGCATTTTGGGGTTATAGAAACACGTTACCACACGTTACAAAGTTACCATGGCCAATATACAATACATCATGAACTGTTAATGAAAGGTGAAAACTGTTCCTGATAAACAGAATGAACATCATACCTGCATGCAAATCTTTCCCAGTTAACACACGGCATACCAGTTTACCAGTAACGCGATTTATTGGTACGTTACTTTTATTTCATGATTACGTTGCATGATCAGAGTTTTCTCTTGCGCTTATGAAGTGATATACAGCGCGCCGCCACGTTTGCGCGTGCAGTTGAAGTGTGTGCGCTGCGAGCACAGTATAACGGCTGACAGGACATGAAAGTTCGGTTTTCTAATGTGAGAGAGACTTTTTATTTCATAACAAGCTACGAAAATGACACTGACATATAGCCTTACAACATATCACCTGACTGCAGATACTGAATCGGGACAACACGTTTTTCTCAGGCACTCCGCGACCAACTCAGAACCATAGATACGTATATGTATATGTTCTGTGCTCAGAACGGTCTTGCGACCAAACCAGTTGAGAAACATTGCTGTAGAGAACACCCTCTCACTGGGACTCCAAGGTAGCATTTATCCAACCTGGCTAAATAGGGAAACTGGCTCTATTTGTCCTTCCACCATGCAACACTTAGTTAGTTTAGTAAATAATATTATAAAATACAGCTCTGTCAAAATACAGCTCTTATTAGTTGTTAAAAGTGTACTAATTGCTATTTAATCAAATGCCAAGGAAGAAAAAAAATAGTTTTGTGACATAAGGTGAAGTGAGAGCTGGGCTGGGGCGGGGCGGGGCGGGGCGGGGCGGGGCACGTTTGGTTCAAGATGAGAGTATTGCGGTTTGAACCTTGGGTGGTGTATCGCGGTTTTTCAGGTTTGGTTTTTCAATATAATTATACCCCTAATAATTAAAAATACAATTAAAATACATTTTAACATTTATTAGGCTTTAAAAAATAGAACTTTTAATTTAAGTGAACTTAAAACAATCTTCATATAAACCTATTATAATAAAATGTCATATTTACCTGTGCCCTTCAATATCTGTGCTACATTTTTTCTATTGGCCCAGTAAGACCGGTTCCGATTTTTACATTTCCTGTCAAAATCCACAGAAAGTTATTATTTTCATTGTTTTTGACCCTTGTAAACAGATTTTTAAAACTTTAAGATTTTCAGGTAGGATATACACTCACCTAAAGGATTATTAGGAACACCTGTTCAATTTCTCATTAATGCAATTATCTAATCAACCAATCACATGGCAGTTGCTTCAATGCATTTAGGGGTGTGGTCCTGGTCAAGACAATCTCCTGAACTCCAAACTGAATGTCAGAATGGGAAAGAAAGGTGATTTAAGCAATTTTGAGCGTGGCATGGTTGTTGGTGCCAGACGGGCCGGTCTGAGTATTTCACAATCTGCTCAGTTACTGGGATTTTCACGCACAACCATTTCTAGGGTTTACAAAGAACGGTGTGAAAAGGGAAAAACATCCAGTATGCGGCAGTCCTGTGGGCGAAAATGCCTTGTCTAGATGCTAGAGGTCAGAGGAGAATGGGCCGACTGATTGGCCGACTGATAGAAGAACAACTTTGACTGAAATAACCACTCGTTACAACCGAGGTATGCATCAAAGCATTTGTGAAGCCACAACACACACAACCTTGAGGCGGATGGGCTACAACAGCAGAAGACCCCACCAGGTACCACTCATCTCCACTACAAATAGGAAAAAGAGGCTACAATTTGCACAAGCTCCCCAAAATTGGACAGTTGAAGACTGGAAAGATGTTGCCTGGTCTGGTGCGTCTCGATTTCTGTTGAGACATTCAGATGGTAGAGTCAGAATTTGGTGTAAACAGAATGAGAACATGGATCCACCATGCCTTGTTACCACTGTGCAGGCTGCTGGTGGTGGTGTAATGGTGTGGGGGATGTTTTCTTGGCACACTTTAGGCCCCTTAGTGCCAATTGGGCATTGTTTAAATGCCATGGCCTACCTGAGCATTGTTTCTGACCATGTCCATCCCTTTATGACCACCATGTACCCATTCTCTGATGGCTACTTCCAGCAGAATTTTGTCACAAAGCTTGAATCATTTCCAATTGGTTTCTTGAACATGACAATGAGTTCACTGTACTAAAATGGCCCCCACAGTCACCAGATCTCAACACAATAGAGCATGTTTGGGATGTGGTGGAACGGGAGCTTCGTGCCCTGGATGTGCATCCCACAAATCTCCATCAACTGCAAGATGCTATCCTATCCATATGGGCCAACATTTCTAAAGAATGCTTTCAGCACCTTGTTGAATCAATGCCACATAGAATTAAGGCAATTCTGAAGGCGAAAGGGGGTCAAACACAGTATTAGTATGGTGTTCCTAATAATTCTTTAGGTGAGTGTATAAAGAAGTTATCACTTTAAAACACTTAGTCCTCACTGCATGAATTATAAATGTAATATAGAATAATCCTTATTAAAGCTACAAATGTTATTTAGTCAAGAGCAGTGAGTGATTTTCTCTCTTTAATTTTGTTCTTTGTTATCCTTAAATGACAAACAGCAGTTGGTTTATTAGGCTGCTGTCACTTTAAGACCTGACACATCCTATTTTCTCACAACTCTTTACATTAATTTAAGACTTCATTTAACTCATTTTAGACTGTGCTTGCAAGGATACTCAACAAAATGGGCATTTTGGCATAATTGTGTGTATTTTTGTCCGTTCAAGTGATGTCTGAAGCGGCTTTCTATGCCCACGAGTGTGTGTCACACAGACAGGAGATTCACAAATGTGTGCCAGCATTGCATTCTCTTTTCTCTCATCTTGTGCTTGAATGGTTTATGCATTTACATGAATAACAGCATGATCATTTATTGTAATGCTAGCCAAAGGATGGCAGGAAAAAAAAACAGATGCTGTTCTTATTTTGTTAAATATTTTTAACACATTAAACTGAAAAAATTAATTGCATGCATTAACACGTTAATTTTGACAGCCTTAATACATATATTTAGGCACCGATAACCGATTGCTAGAACAATAATTAGTTTGCCCTGTTCCTAATATTGCTATACTGATGCTTGAACATCGACTCTCTCTCTCTCTTTCTCTCTGGATGAAAGGATGGGGGACAGAGGGATAATAAGGCTGCTGGTGCCACAAACACTCACACTTTTTCCTCACACACACACACACGCATGACTGACTTATGTGTGGAAGCCTTCGCATGTCTGAATGAGAGGCAGACACCATGTAAAATGGGCTTCAGTCCATGTAAAACATGCAGCTTCAGGGAAAGGGAGGAAGAGACTGATAGAGAGAGAGAGAGAGAGAGAGAACTGAAGACACTTTACTGCTTCTCTCCACCACTATATCTGTCTTTCTCACACACACACACACACACTGGCCAGAAGGCTAATTACTCTGCCTACTGTCTATGCTCAACAGCAAGACAGCAGCAGACACAGGCCTGATCCAGCCAAAGGCCACACACACAAACACAGGCCCATCATAACTAGAAGTTCTACTCACCACTACAGAAAAAAAGACAAGCCGGGGAAATACTGAGCTAATGCTAATGAATGTTCAAAACTCACATGTATTTACACCAAGTTGCCCCTTGCTCCAAAGGACACAGTAAGCATGCCATATCAAGTACTTGCAAATGTGACCCTGGACCACAAAACCAGTCATAAGTCGCACAGGTATATTTGTGGCAATAGCCAACAATACATTGCATGGGTCATAATTATCGATTTTTCTTTTATGACAAAAACATTAGGATATTAAGTAAAGATCATGTTCCATGAAGATATTTTGTAAATTCCCTACCACAAATATATCAACAAATTATTATTAGTAGTAATATGCATTGCTAAGGACTTTAAAGACGATTTTCTCAATAATTAGATTTTTTTTGCACCCTTAGATTCCAGATTTTCGAATAGTTGTATCTCGACCAAATATTGTCCTATCCTAACAAACCATATATCAATGAAAAGCTTATTTATTCAGTTTAAAAAAAGAATATTTCTGGTTTTGTGGTCCTGGGTCACATATACTCAACCCAACATTACTGTTTAAATGTTTGTCAGTAAGATTTGTATTTTATTTTTTCCTTTAAGAAATGAATGGTAGTGTAACATTACACACAATATACAAAACATAAACAGAATGTATGACATTTCCTACCTCATTGCTTAAGTTTATCATGTACAAACCCGATTCCAAAAAAGTTGGGACACTGTACAAATTGTGAATAAAAAAGGAATGCAATGATTTACAAATCTCATAAACTTATATTTTATTCACAATAGAATATAGATAACATATCAAATGTTGAAAGTGAGATATTTTGAAATGTCATGCCAAATATTGGCTCATTTTGGATTTCATGAGAGCTACGCATTCCAAAAAAGTTGGGACAGGTAGCAATAAGAGGCCGGAAAAGTTAAATGTACATATAAGGAACAGCTGGAGGACCAATTTGCAACTTATTAGGTCAATTGGCAATATGATTGGGTATAAAAAGAGCCTCTCAGAGTGGCAGTGTCTCTCAGAAGTCAAGATGGGCAGAGGATCACCAATTCCCCCAATGCTGCGGCCAAAAATAGTGGAGCAATATCAGAAAGGAGTTTCTCAGAGAAAAATTACAAAGAGTTTGAAGTTATCATCATCTACAGTGCATAATATCATCCAAAGATTCAGAGAATCTGGAACAATCCCTGTGTGTAAGGGTCAAGGCCGGAAAACCATACTGGATGTCCGTGATCTTCGGGCCCTTAGACAGCACTGCATCACATACAGGAATGCTACTGTAATGGAAATCACAACATGGGCTCAGGAATACTTCCAGAAAACATTGTCGGTGAACACAATCCACCGTGCCATTCGCCATTGCCGGCTAAAACTCTATAGGTCAAAAAAGAAGCCATATCTAAACATGATCCAGAAACGCAGGCATTTTCTCTGGACCAAGGCTCATTTAAAATGGACTCTAGCAAAGTGGAAAACTGTTCTGTGTTCTGTAGACTAATCAAAATTTGAAGTTCTTTTTGGAAAACTGGGACGCCATGTCATCCGGACTAAAGAGTACAAGGACAACCCAAGTTGTTATCAGCGCTCAGTTCAGAAGCCTGCATCTCTGATGGTATGGGGTTGCATGAGTGCGTGTGGCATGGGCAGCTTACACATCTGGAAAGGCACCATCAATGCTGAAAGGTATATCCAAGTTCTAGAACAACATATGCTCCCATCCAGACGTCGTCTCTTTCAGGGAAGACCTTGCATTTTCCAACATGACAATGCCAGACCACATACTGCATCAATTACAACATCATGGCTGTGTAGAAGAAGGATCCGGGTACTGAAATGGCCAGCCTGCAGTCCAGATCTTTCACCCATAGAAAACATTTGGTGCATCATAAAGAGGAAGATGCGACAAAGAAGACCTAAGACAGTTGAGCAGCTAGAAGCCTGTATTAGACAAGAATGGGACAACATTCCTATTCCTAAACTTGAGCAACTTGTCTCCTCAGTCCTCAGACGTTTGCAGACTGTTATAAAAAGAAGAGGGGATGCCACACAGTGGGAAACATGGCCTTGTCCCAACTTTTTTGAGATGTGTTGATGCCATAAAATTTAAAATCAGCTTTTTTTCCCTTAAAATGATACATTTTCTGTTTAAACATTTGATGTGTCATCTATGTTGTATTCTGAATAAAATATTGAAATTTGAAACTTCCACATCATTGCATTCTGTTTTTATTCACAATTTGTACAGTATCCCAGCTTTTTGGAATCGGGTTTGTATGTACTGCAAATTGTTTTGTGTAAATAAATAGTATATTGTCAAAGCTTTTGCTATATTTTGGATTTTAGCTGGCTACCTGAATTAGCAAATCAGAAGCAAGGACTGAAACAAACTATAAAGTACAATAACAAATTGAATAGAGTGATTCTAGCAGCACTAAATGAAGAATAAGTAAAAACAAGTGCAAAAAAAGCATGAACAGATGCATGTAATGAGTTCTGTTTGAGTTCTGTTCATCAGAGAAAAGAGTGAAAGACAAAAAAAAAAAGGTAAGTGATAAACAGGAGGTACACAAAAAGGAAATGGATTGGGAAGATCATTTACTTGGTCTTGATGCAAAACTTAATGTAACACAGCGGGATAAGTCATAGTAGAGGCAAGAAAGGGTGGAGCAATACTTAGAGTGAACTTTTCCAGAATCCAGCTTATTTTTCAGTGATTGAAAAACATCACTGAGATGAAAAAATTACAGGCCCTGTTCACTCAAAGATGAAAATGATGTCATGTTGTCCTAAACCTGCACAAAAGAAGAGTGTTTGAAGAACGTTTCAAGTGTCTTTAGAAGTCAGCGGGGTCCAAAACAACATTAACTTTCACTGTATGGACAAAATAAAAAGTTTTGAGTGACATTTTCATTTTTAGGTGAACTATTAAAACTGAACTATCCCCCTCAAAATAAAAAATAAAAATATCACAACATTAATATCCACTACAATTTAACAAAGTCTCTATTCTTATAACCTCTTGCTGACCTTGTCCCTAACATCTCAGACACACACATCCTACTGCACCAGAATCGTGATACAATGCAGCTAGTCTTGGTAAAAGGAAAAGCATGTCAATAGTCTTAAATGCAAAGTCATCAATTCGGTGTGGATACACACAGTAAAGCTTATATTTGAGAAGCCCTCCTGCGCACACATTCACAAACACACCCAATTCTTCCCTCTCGTCTCCACATATAAACACACATGCACCCTGCACACAAACACACTGAAAAATTGTATGGCCCCGAGCCCTCATTTGCATGGATTTGCATGAGATGCCGTATGGGGATTATTTATTCATAAGCTATCGCTACATGCAGATTTTCAAACAGACCGAGCAGTTCGCTGTCCTTCACCCTGACAGTACGAGAATACAGTGTTTGCTTCTGGACAGTCCGTGGTCTGCATCAGTTCAAAATGAGTTCAATCCCATCCAAGACATGCAATTCACAATATGCAAGAGCAGGAGAGCTATTTAAATGAGCCATGAGAACAAAGGACCATATATGTACACAAAGGACCTCATTGTTACTATTTTAAGCCATATTTAAATAATAATAATAATAATAATAATAATAATAATAATAATAATAATAGACGTGATTTCATTTTTGCAGTTAGTTTTAAATAAATAATATTTTTGTAGACAAGGAGAATCATGATTTGACACCGAACTGACTGGCATGTTCAATAAAATTGTACAAAAAAAAAAAAAAAAAAATGCTTCTTTCTGCTATTGCTTTTAATGTTGCATTTAATTGGTATGCCTAACAAAGGAGCAAGGAGCATGCTCGTAACCATCAATCACAACCTTGTTTGTAAGAAGGTAAGAACTTCACACTTTTCAACATTTCTCCTATCCCTCCTCCATCCTGACTTTTTCCACTGTGTGTGTTGAGGACCTTGACTTTAAGTTAAGGTGTAGAATTAAGTATAGACGATAGGTAAATGTCTTTACACCAAACTTAAAGGGGTACTACAGCGCTGGGAAGATGAATGTGTATTTAAACTGGGTCAATTATGTAGTAGAAATGTGAAATTATATTTGAATTTTGTGCCTTCTAGACTGAGAAAAGCCAGAAAATATATTTTTGGCTCATGTGGATGAAAGACAACAACTCCCAGAATGCATCGCTGCCCTACGAGGCCACTCCCAAAGCCACTGCTACTGGATCACTTGCCCACCACCATGACACCGCCCCCACCGTCGTTTTGATTTTCATAGTAATAAAATAATTTCGTTCAGTTAGAGAACAGACACTACAATTAAAAACTGAACGTGTCTGTTCAATATAATGTGAGTGAGCCGAGCGAGTGTCACGGCACAAACACAGCAGGAGTCAGATTACATTCATCACGAGAGCGAAGAGCTGAGGTAAGCGCGGGCGCAGCATACATTCACGGTACGTGTCCTCACGGGGGGAGTACGATAATTAGAATCGATAATATTTTATAGAGTAATTTTTTTTTTTTTAACCAGTGTCATTTAGTCATTTATCTAAATAGGTGGAGCTGTGGCAAATATTTAAAAACTTTGCAATTACATTGTGGTCCACACTCATTTTTTTTTAAGTCCAAAAGAATAAGGATTTCTTGTTAATAATAACCCAAACTTAGCAAATAATCAATCTGGCTGGGACACATTCAAGTAAAAAATTCACCTAAAAAGTCCTGAGTAGGCCCTAAATCTATTTAAGGATTACTAAATTCCCAGACATGCTTTTTCCCCTGAGCAACTGGGACTTTCCCAGTCTGACCTTTGTCATAATGGGCTTTCCCACACAAAGCTAGCATGCTAGTATGCTACTGAAATAATAGCACTAGAACAAGCTACCAGTTTTAATACTGCATTAAGACATGGCAACAGCCAATTTAAAACATATAGATGCACAGCGCTTTGCTTCTCTATTGCAATATTCTTTAAGGGTTTAAAAAGAATTGGCATCCTGCTCTACATTTGAGAGGTTCTCAAAAGATATTTCACTCCGATGTTAACATGAGTCAGAATAACACCTCCAAAGACAATACATACACTAATTTTGAAAGGTACAACTGTTGAAAGTGCTTTAAGAACTGTAAAACATGACCTCATTCAGCACTACAGAGAACTGTTTGGAGCAGCATGAATTTGAGATTTGAGAGTCAGAACACAAGACGGAAATACAGAGCAATGGGAGAAAGAAAGAGAAAGGGTGTAGATGAGAGCTGAAGCTGAAGCAGACCCAGTCAGTCCATATAAGGCCAGTCTGAAGGAGGAGAGCAGCCTCAGGAACGTAAGCAAGCGTTTAAGACCTCTACACCGTAGAACATTTTCCAACAGCTCATTGATAATGCAGGGCAAAAGATGATACCTTTTTAGGCCCAAAATAACCACTACCAACATTGTGCAGTAATATTTAATAGTCAAGAGTTGTGTTGGAAACAAAAGGCTATGAGCTTGCTAGAGTGTTTTAGTGATTTGCTACGTGGTTGCTAACAGGTTGTGATGTGGTTGCTAAGGAGTACTGAGTGTTTTTAGTGCTAGTAGTTCTGGGAGTTTACTTGCCAGCTAAAGCAAAATAATGACTACTGGTCCTTCATATGACTCGGTTCATTCCTTAAAAATACAAGTATATAGAATCTCTGCCTATTTTACTGTCCACAAAACGAAAATCATTAAGTCTGAATGCTGAGAAAAGTAATAGCACATTTCTTATCAACAAACCACATGATTTGAGGATTCATTTGCATAGCAACTACAGTGTGGGACGAGTTGCAGTGGCCACTTGTGTTAAGCCTGCCTCAAAGCAAGCTCACATGCATCTTCAGCGAGAATGCTAGTGACGGGACCTGAAAGAAGCACATGAAAGACTTGCCAGTCTTCTTAAAAATGAGTATAATTTCCCATCAGTTCTGCGTCACCTGTAAATACATGCACATACGCTCACCAAGACGCACAGTGGATATCTGCATCTCAAACATATTTGATGGATTTACAATACGGTGCAATAGGCTCACTCGTTCCTGTAAAGGAGATGTGCAAATACTCGCATCCAGATACACACACGGCAGCTATAATTTAAATCAGTCTTCTCAGAAATTAGAGTTCGTTTCCTCTCTGAAGCAGAGCCTCTTTTTATTTCAGTATTAAAAAACAAATTCCAACCTGCTGTAAAGACTCCCTCCTTCTCTCTCCCCCAATAATCCCCCCACCCTTCAGTCTCTCTTCCTCTCGCCATCATCATCTCTCTCTCTCTAGCTTTCTCTCCACAGAATTTGCATAATTTCTCTGCCGTATTCTGATGTATGCGTGTGAATAATAAAGCTCATGGGCGCGGCGTGCCAGCCTGCCACTGTTCATTACGACCGCGCACAGCAAAGCTAGGCTCCGCAGGGCCCTCATTAGCTATTCCACTCAGAATAAAGGCTCACTCGCTCTCTCTCTCTCTCTCTCTCTCGCTCTCTCTCTCTCTCTCTCCCTAATGCGCTCACTCGCACCCGCAACTCTCTCTTTTACTCTTTCTCTCGCTCTCTC
The DNA here is from genome assembly GCA_018749465.1 of Paracanthobrama guichenoti. NCBI lineage: Eukaryota > Metazoa > Chordata > Actinopteri > Cypriniformes > Gobionidae > Paracanthobrama > Paracanthobrama guichenoti. The sequence goes on from CM031947.1 coordinate 20,219,522, forward strand.
TTACACACACACACTTTTTTCTGTCACTCACTTTTTTTGCTATTTCGTATTTCGCTTTTCCCCTCTAACTGGGATGTGTATCTAAGTTTAGGGTCAGCATTGGGAAAATGTAACTATTTTTAGTATCACTTCACAATAAAGTTGTGCAGGTTGACATAGGGCTGCTCGATTATGGTAAAAATCATAATCACGATTATTTTGGTCAATATTGAAATCACGATTATCACAATTATTGGTGGGCGATCTGATCAAAGTCTTATTTTGTGATACGAGTAAAAATGTCACAATTATCAATACTTCAGCTAAAACTAATACTAGGTTAACTAATGCAAGTAAAAGTCCTCAAAACAGTTACATAAGACAAGTAAACAGTCAGCAATAAAATAAGAACAACGAAACTAATTACGAACAAAACCGACAAAAACAGAATAAAAATAAAAATTCAATAAAAAGTGCTTTAGGTTTTTCAGGGAGATGAACTAACAGTGGTATTCAGTAATAGCCTACAATAGATAAAGTAATCAAATTTAAAATAACACTGCTGTATACATTAAATATAGAATAATCCTTATTAAATCCTTATTAAAGAGCAGTGAGTGATTTTATCTTTTGTTGTTTGATTAACAATAATGACTGAAGCAGATTTATTAGGCTGCTGTAACTTCAAGAGCTGCACGGCTCCAATATACTGATGCAGGCTTTTATTTCACAACCATTTACATTCACTTAAGACATAACCTACTGAGGATGCTTACCAAAACGGCATTGACATATGTGTGGCTATTTGACCGTTTAGGCATGTATCTGAAGCCCACAGTGTACTTTGCTTATGCACGCACACAGAAAGCTGCCTATCAAATCTCTTTTGTGGCAAATAACACTGTATTATCAAGCACATCCCGCAGTTTAGCAACAGCTGACTGCATTTTACAACACTCACTTATTCGGCTGATTTGGATGTTAAGTTTGGCTTAGGGAGGAATGAATGTGCACCACTGTGAAGGAAAGGAAGGTGTGCTGGGCGGAATGTGGCAGAGGCACAGTAATCGTTTTACATTGATTAACTTGTTTTCATAATTGTTGAAAGCCAAAATCGAAATCAAAACATCCATTACGATTAATCGCACAGCCCTAGGGTAACATTAGTTAAAGGCATAGTTCATCCCAAAATGAAAATTCTGCCATTGCCCTCATGTCATTTCAAACCTGCATGATATTTGTATTCTTTTGTAAGAACAAATATTCTAAGAACAAAAGAACATATTTAAAAAAAGAAAAAAGAAAAGAAAAAGGTCTCAGCGTTTGTAATTTGTTGTTTTAGACCTCATTTACTTTGAGTGCATGGACAAAAACAGTTGAAACAATGTTTAATTTTCTGTTGAACTATCACTTTAATGCATTATGAAATGGTGTGAATTAACAATAAACAATAGGATATTTAAATATTAAGCAAGATTAAAAATGCTGATAAAATGTACAATGTAATCACTGTGTATTAAAAGCATCTTTTTTGTAAGTGTGGCCTGCCAATACCAAGATTTTTAGCGATTCCTATTTTCTTTCTAACTATAATTGACAGCAAACAAAAATCTACTATTGTTCAATGAAAAAAATATATTTTTCATTAAAAGTAAAAATCAGTAATAAAATAAGAACAAATAAACAAATTGTAAACAACAGCACAAATAAATGCAAAAGAATAAAGAGAGATATGAAATAAACACAGCTTTTAGTTTTTCAGGTGTCTAACAGTAGGTTAGTATTCAGGTAAGAAATACTACAGAATTTAAAGTAATCAGATGTAAAATAACACTGGATAGTCTTCACTGTAAAAAATAAATACAGATTAATGCTTACAATTACAAAAGTTATTTAGTCAAGAGCAGAGAGTGATTTTCTTTGTCTTTTGTTCTTTGATTAACACAGACAGCACAAGGAATTTTAGGCTACTGTCACTTTAAGAGTTTCTGCACAGACAAATAACATTTGTTATACAACATGGGTTATCTTTCTCAACTATTTACGTTCCAAAACTGACTGTGTTTAACTGAATACTCGCCAAGACAGGCCTTTTGACAATTTTGTGTGTATTTGACCGTTTAAAGGGATAGTTCAACCAAAAATGAAAATGTTATATCTTACAAATTAAGATTTTTAACTTCAACTGTTGCAGTCTGCCAGTCGTATAATGCATGTGAATGGCAACACAGAGCATGAGAACTATGAAAGTAAAAAAAATCATTAAACCCTGCCGCTCGTGACGACACATTGATGTCTTAAGCCATGAAACGATCGGTTTGTGCGAGAAACCCGAACAGTATTTATATAAATTTTTACCTTTAATACACCACTGTGTCCAACAGCCTTTGGAGCGCGATCACTTCCGGTGAGTGAGGTCAGTACACAATATCGCTTCGTGTCTTAAGACATCAATGTGTCGTCACGAGCCGCAGGGTTTAATATGGATTTGTATGTGCATGTTTTTTTACTCTCATAGTTCTCATACTCTCATGTGTTACCATTCAACGGTTGACTGCAACGGTTGAAGTTAAAAATCTTAATTTGTGTTCTACTGAAAAAACAGTCACCTATATCTTGGATGCCAAGAAATTTGGATGTTTTATATATAAACTCGTTTTGGTACTTAAGACTCACAAGCTGTTTGAGAGGCGGCTTTATGTGCACACCATTTGGTGTGCACACTAAATGGAACAGTGAGTGGTGCGCACGCTTTGGTGTGAGCACAAAACCTGTGGGAATTAGAAAAAATTACGCACAATACAAGCACTATTTAACCGGAACGAATGAGATGAATGAGTGAGAGGAAGCGGGTGTGTGTCACTTCGCCATCAGAGAGAAGAGAGCTAGAACGCGCAGCTTACGTTATTGCCTGTGCCGCTGGCAACAAAACGGACTGGCTCAGAATCTGAAAAATGTGAGACCGGTCACCAGTCCGGGCTGAGCATGCGGAAAATCAGCTGATTCCGTTCCCTGGCCGGCCGATCGGTGCATCTCTCGTTATAATGATTTACTTTAATTCAAGTTTTTCTCCTTATCAGTCAAAATCTGTGTTTTTCCATTTTAGCTTAAAGTTATAGACACCTCCAGGCCTGTAGATGGTGCTGTATTTGATTCAGAACATTTCCCCCCCATCTCTTTCTAACTCTGTGGTCATATTCAGAATGACCGTGCTTTGCCCTCATCTGACCTCCATTGCCTTCAGAGTGAGACAACCCACTGTATAATCCTCCCACCGCTCCAATGTGCCACTTGACTACACACGCCCTTCCGCTCATACACACTCACACAATAACAACCCACAGACACACACTCTCTCTCTTCCTTCTCCATTTCACCCTTCCTCATTAACCACTGTTCTAGCTAATTAACACATCCAGAGAGCCATTAACATCTCCTCCCTGCACAGGGAGACGGAAAGGAGTGAGAAGGGAAGTCCCCTGAACACTGAAGGGCACACACGGACACACACACACACGGACATACACACACACAGACAGACAGACACACAGACAGACACACACACACACACACACACAGTCCAGGTTCACCAGACAATGGAAGGACTGGATATTGTCACCTCTATGAACTGAACTGTTGCTGAAGCGAACTAGATATTATTTTTTATCCAATCAAACTGGTTTTGTAGTTGTTAAGGCAAATTTCTTTTTCGCAATTTAAACAACCGTGTCTCTGGGCTTTGTAAAGCAATACTTTGTATCTGTCCAATGTTGTTGTTTTTATCCCTGATAATTTCATATACAGTCAGCTTTGGTGTTAGTGTAATTGTATACGGTCTGGAGTGGTAACACGTACATGTTTGATTCTGTTAGTTCCAATGAGTTCCAATGACACTCTACCACCATTGTGACCCTAAATGAGGCCCATAACCCCACATAGCACCGAAGTGGCTATACCACAATTAATGTATTGCAAATTACTTGAATAGCAAATATACAATAGCAAATCTGATATTTATTAAGGAAGGAACAGGGGTAACAGTTTACAATTTGTTAGTTAGTAATAGGAATTCTGACTAAAAATATGAACAATATTTCTTACAGCATTTATTAATCTTGGTTAATGTAAATTATGGCATACTAATAAACTAGTTGTAAATTGCAGTTTAAAGTTGTATAGATTAACATGAATGTCTTGTGAACAAACACTAACAATTAACAATAAACATAAGCATATTTATATATTAAGAAATCTAGAAATCTAAATAAATCTAGATTGTAAAAATACTGATTGTGACACCTACAGTCATGCATTTACTCATTTTAACAAATTGAACCCTATTGTAAAGTGTTAATGAAATATACATTTGTTGGAGTTACCGATGTCATCATGGCAAATTGAGAACATTTTCTGAAGCCTCTCTATTTTATATAAAATTTTATTTTGCATTGTATTTTTTGCTATACAAATGGAAAAATTACCAAATGAACAAGCCAAATATGTCACATGTAAATTATAGTGGTTCTGCTTTCTTCAATTTTTTTATGTGACATTGTAATACAAATCCTATTCAGAATAATTCTACTATATCTATTATGTTTTGATATGTCAGAACAGATAAATAGATAAAACATAAAAATAAAGATTGATACATAGATTAATCACTCATAGTGACAGCATTTTCTACAAATTAATATCTTGTATTTATCTACTCATTGTTGAATGTAACATTTAAGATAGTCAGTCCTGGAAATGCACTGAAAAGAAAATAAACTATACTGGTCTTCACCCTTGTTCATCCCCACTGTAAATACTGCCTTCTCTCTTGCCTGTGTGTGTGAGTGTGTGTGTGTGTGGGGGGGGGGGTTGGTAGCCTGTGCGTGCACACCCTCCAGTGACAGATGGCGTCAAAGGATCATGGCTCTCATTGTCCTCTGATGGCTATTTGTGTATGTGGAGGACGGCCGTTACTGAAGGGAGAGACTGAAGCAGCTCCGCACACCACTGAGGCCCCCTAGACAGTGGAGGAATCAGGGCGGCTGCTGTATTCACTGAAACACCTGAGAGCAGGGCTTCTCATCGACCCACCTCTTCTACTTTAACTGACCAGTATGCTATAGCAACATGGCCGGCGATTCACACCTCATCAGTATTTTAGTGATGGGAATGTTTTTTTTTTCAGCAAGCACAGATCATTGTGCCATACAACGGTGATTCTCTCTATAACAAAAACTATTTTTATTTTTATTTTTTTATTTTTGTTTAAAACATGGAATTAAAGAGTTACAACAAAGAACATTAAAATCATAATTTAAAAAAAAATAAAAAAAAGATTGAACAAAGAGATCATTTTAGACCCTGGTCATATGAATAACACTGGAGTCTAAAGAGATATAACACCTCATTATGTAGATATAAATTAACTACTAAAAAGTGTGGGGTCAGTAAGATGTTTTTTTCTTTCTTTTTTAAGAAAATAAATCACTAATGCTCACAACATAAAACTGCTTTTTTAAATTATTTTTTTAAACAGTGGTTTACTGAACAAATTGTGTCTCTGTCTTTAAATGATATAATTAAAAGGTTCTTAAGGATACATTTTTTTATTTCTGCTAATGCTGTAAACTACTTGCACATTACTATAATATTAAAGGTAACAGAGCCCAAACTATTAGCCTAAATTCAGTTGCCATTTGTTTTTAGATATAATAATCAACACTCAAATAACACATTGTATGCAAACATGTAAACTGCACATAAGGCAAGTTTTGCATTAACTTATAAATCTAATTATAAAATTATGTTTTTACTCCAATTCGTTGTTGAAATATAATCATTTACACAGTGGCTGTCATTTTCATGACAGATTTATTTAAACATGCCATAAATAATCAAGACATCACTAACAGGTTAAGTACAATATAATGAATATATAGGCTAATATAATGCATATATTTAGTGAAAGAGTTCATTTCTCTGGTGAACTAACAGCTGTGGACACTGAATGACTTGCCTGAGGTAAATGTAATGCTATGTGGCACATTGTTTACAAGCTGTTTTATTGACATCTTTCCGCTGTTGAAACACTGATTGAGTGATTACACAAAATATGATCCATTTCAGTAAGTTGTACTGAATCTTTCAACATACCTTCAGATGTTCATTCATGTTTATTCTGTAACTAGTATTAGAGGAAGAGATGAACGCATTTGGCGGTTTATACCTTGGGTGGTGTATCACGGTTTTTCAGTTTGGATTGTATATTGTTACAATAAATGCAATTTATTCCTCAATTTTCAGAATCATTACTCCAGTCTTCAGGGTCACATGACCCTTCAGAAATCATTCTAATATGCTGATTTACTGATCAAGAAACATTTTTTATTATAAAATCACCAATTTTTACAGTTGTGCCGCTTTAATAAATGTAGAATCCGTGATACATTTTTGATTTTTTTTTTGGATGAATAGAAAACTCAAAAGATCAGTAATTATCTAAAGATTTTTTTTAACAATGTAAGTCTTTGACTTTTTATCAATTTAATGCATCCTTGTGGGACAAAAATACATTTCTAAAATAAATAAAATTTCACTGACCCTAAATTTCTGAGGCCATGTACAAACTGTAAAGTTTCAGGAGTGACAACCGCATTTAAATGTGGGAGTGAGTCCCTTAAATTACTGTTATATGTGTGTACGGAACACGATGACTGACACCATGGCATACAACCACAGCAACGTTCTGGCGTCGAAATATTATAGTGACAAAAGACTATGTTATGTTTAGCAATTTTAACTAAAAGTACAGTCGACGGAGGCGTGGTGTTTCACTTATGCTTGGAAAGGCTGCTTCACGGAGCGCGCTTTTGCAGTATTACCATGTCCACTTATTATAAGTGTTTTTGGGTTTGTTGTTTAAGTTTGGCTCATAAAGTGACCGAGTATATGGAGTTATTAAAGAGAGCAGGTTCGAGTTGATGTTTTGGTTTTATTTTCAGCATAAAGCATTTGGATTTATTTCGGTGTATTGTGGGCTTGTTCTTGTTTACTGTTTTTCTAGCAAGATCTGGCAACACGAATGAGTCAAGGCTCATACCACTTTACCTGTGATTTCATGCACATAAAGAAGAAAGTAAAATACGTCATTAACAACTAATCAATCAAAATAAAAAACTAAGTTGTTTGGTTCTGTACACACTGCATAGAATTTTTGTAAATGCGGTTGTCACTACCTGCATTTTTTTGGGAATTAAACTCCCCTAAATTACTGAACTGTGTGTGAACAGAACAGGATTAAGCACGAAGAGGTGAAGTAACAACCGAATTTAGCTGAAGTGTGTATATGGCCTGAATGGCATTTTTACAAAACAGAAAAACATTGCTTTTTTATGTCAATTTGACTTAGGACATACTAAACTACATAAATGCAGACACTGCCAGCTATGCAAGCGCAATTTTGTAATGAAATGTGTCAGGCTGCAATTCACAGTGCTGCCATAAGGGGCGCTACAGTGGGAATTAGCAAAATCGTCTTACTTTATGGTCAGTTTTCTCTTTCAACTACTGTCAAGGCTGAGTAGCAGTTTGAAAATCTTGCTAAGAAAAGTCAACATCAATAAATTCAATGTTTACAGCAACTTATTTTCAACATCTGGTTAAATGAAACAGACATTTGAAGGGAACTCTATCGCCCCCTTGAGTACTGAGGTTTGTTACCGCCAGACCAACGCAGCGCAGCATGTCAAGTATGTTCCAATGGATCACATCAGCTGTCTGTGTACGTCTGTAAAGTATGTTTCTGGCCTTATTTTACAAGAACAGGTGAGGCCCTGTGATTAAAAGAATACAGAAGTAAGCAGAGGAAACTATGAATGGCTCAAAAAAGGCTGAACTGAAGGAGTGGCTGAGCAATGAGATGAGTGAATACCGCAAGGAAGAGGTGATTAAGGGTGAGAATGAGCAGGTATTTGAGTACAAATGAGTGAGACAGACAGGCTGAAAAGGATCCGACTGTATTCTGGGCCGAGTTTCTAATTTAATTGTGCATTATTAAGTCACTCCTTCGATGTGTCTGCCTCCTGGTGCATGCTGATTAAAAATTTAAGGCTTTGCCATGCAGCCACTCTAAGACACTGCCTCTCTTGCTCTCTCTCGCTCACACACACACACTTTTCCTCTGTCGCGTCCTCTGCCATTTCTTTCCTTCGGCTGAACCCCACAGTCCCGTTTTATGCAATCTCTCTGCTTTCGCAGTTTCCCCTTATAACGTGCACCCTCTCTCCCTTCCTTCTCTTTCTCTCGGCTGCTGTCAGGGAGCGCAAAGCGCTTGAAGACCCGTGGGAATGTCGTCATGGTAACGCCTGCCACTCAATCCCATCTCAGATGTAAATGACCTCGAATTTTATTAGCGCACAATTTCAAGATCCTCTCATTGCTTTCTTCCCTCCCTCACTCTCTCTCTCTACCTCTACACCCCCCAACAACCCATTGCTCTTTCTCTCCCCCCTCTAGTTCGCTCTGCACCCCACAGCATTCTCCATTATTATTATGCTTTTATGCAGATCTGGATTGTATTCGAACCCAAATGAGAGGAATATCACGAAAATCTACATGTTTTTCCATATTCATTCCTTTCACACAAGTAAAGAATAAGGGAAATAGCTGCATTTGCCAAGGATGATGTATAGCTTGTGGATGAGAAATGCTGCCACTTGTGATTGTACACCTACGTACATTGTTTTCTGTGCAAAAATATGTGAGGCTGTATTATAAACTATAAACAGTTGTTTTTGGACAGAGTAAGGATGGTAAAATATAATTGACTGCTGTGGTTCAGCATACAGTGGGACAACTTAAAAGTCTTAAAAGTAAATTTCAGTTCGGTATGAATATTTTTGTTAATATAATTATCCAGTTTTAAGCTACCCGATCTTTTAGCTATTAGCTCTTGATTTGTAGTTTTAGCGACCTGTACAATTGCCAAAAAAAAAGAAAAAGTATGCAAGTAAATAAATAAATATGATCTACAAAGTACACTGTAAGCTATGTACACTCCAAAAAATGTACTCAAATGAATAAACCGATTCTTTTTGTCACAAAAGCACTCAAAAATGATTTGTTCAATGAACTTAAAACTTTTCCACACAATTAAAAACTGGAACACACCACGACTTTTAAAATGTAAAAACACTAGGCATCATACACTTGCAGATTTTGTAAAAAAAAAAAAGCTGGGCTTCATACACTAAAAGGCACAGGAACATGCACTACTAGACTTTCAAATCGTTCCAAACAAACTCAGCAGAAACATGCGCCTTGTTGCTAGGAGACGCATGATAAATGAAAACCATGTGTTCTAAAATCGGCTCAAAATGTCAAACATGTCTGATATCCTCCGACTGGACGATATCATAGTATGAAGCTCAAAAAAAATCACCGGAGTCTGTGCCCATCATACACACTGTGCTTTTCTGAGAAATTGGTCAGCTCCGACTGCCCAAAATCTGCGGCAACTATAGTCAACTCCTCTAGACTGAAAATCAAGGCAAAAATCATGGGCAAAATATGTGTAGTGTATTCCAGCCTTAATTTAAGTTTGTAAAACAAGACTAATAAGTATGTTCAAACAAATAACTCATATATAAAGTTCTTAGTGGAACTGGAAACAGAAACTGAATGCATCGGTTACACGCTAGCATGCTAAATATAACTTTTTTACACAATGTGATATATGAGATGAGCAAGGAATAAGTGACTGCACTATCAGTAACTGCTATTGCTCAATGAATAAAGCTTATTCAGTCACCCTTAACCTAATTAAGCATCCTTGAGCACTGGAAAGGCACTATATAAATAAAACATTAGTAGTAGTAGTAGTAATAGTAGTAGTATTAAGCACAAGCTTGAGCACAATGGTAACCACAAATTTAAAAATAATAGAAACTCTACATTTTTTACATAACTGAACATTAAAAACAACTATTCACATTACTCAAAAATGTATAATAACAAGCATGCTGTGAAAGTTTAATGCAGTCAAAACACATAAGGATTAAATATACTTCCATTATAGGAATGTACGTGGAAAGCATTTAACATGAATAATAAGTAAATTAAACAATCAGCAAAAACAATGAGCAAGACAAGTCACATATACCTCCATCTGAGAGAAATAGATATTCCAGAAGTAGGCCTACTTTAATTTGGTCATGTACAGATTACGCTGACTATCAAACGTTACATGCATTACATTATTCAAGAGTGAATTTGGTTGCAGAGGTCGCTCAAGAGGAGTGACAAGCGCATTTAGCTGCAGTGTGCATGTGGTCTCAGACTAAGTGAATCTGTGCGGTGTAGTAATTTAGCAGAAGCAGAGCAGGCCTGCATTCACCGCTCGATGCACTGCACTCCACTCCCACTATTTCTTACGCATTTCTGTGCTTTGCGACAGCTGAGTTTCTCACCCAAGAATGAACTGTCTAGCTGCGCTCCCACACAGCTCCACTTTGTGTGAAATGATAGTGTTTTCTTTTTTATTCGGCTTCTGTGTTGGTCTCTCTATGATTAAACACTTGTTTGTTCCTCCAATGTGAAAGAGGATGGTGAGTGGTGAGCAGTACGTGTAATTGCAGGATCAGAGAAAGTCAGTGATCAAAATGTTGATTTTTCTTTTGATAAACTAAGGTACATTTTTTCCTAATTGTCTTTGCACTGTTCACCTGCTTGGATATAGACTGACCTTATAACATATGAATGTAAATGTAATTCTGGTGCTCACTGCAGCTTATTCTTGTGAAGAACCGCCCACTTAGACAGGAGGAGACCATCTGAGTGACACAAAGCCAGCCAATCATATTGGAACTGTTGATTTGATCCAGCTCTTGCTACTTCTGTGTGCAATATGTACGAGATGGCCATCTAATGCTCAGTGTGCCAGGCTAAAACAATCCTACAGCTTGGTTAAAAATGTGTTAACCAGGACACAATGGGTCTCATTCACTAATAATTGCATGGATTCACTCTAAAAAATGCTGCTTGGGTTGAAAATGGACAAACCCAGCAATTTGGTCGTTTTAAGCAAACATTTAACCCAACCGCTGGGTTAAAACAACCCATTTACTGGGTTAAACCAACCCAATTGCTGGGTTTGTCCATTTTCAACCCAACTTGTTGTTTTTAACCCAGCATTTTTTAGAGTGTTCTTTCGTATTTGAACGCACAGGAGAACTTGTCACGAAAACGCCCGATTCACAAAACGTTCTCTCTTAACCTCGTTCTGATGTTAGTGAATTTCTAGTATTCTAAATGAGCGGCCGCGTGAACGAGGTTAGTCATTTGCATAAAACACACCCAAAGCATCTCCATATAAGGGCATTCGGCACGCTTTCCTTACAGCCTTTCGTCACTCTCGTCGAACGCGCTCTCACCCGATCCTCGAGCAATGCCAAGTGTGCCATTCTCACCAGTTTTCTCAAAATAAACACCTTTTATAAAGACCAAGATTACAGAGCTGTCATTAGCCAGCTGTACACACGCGTAGGGGAGAGCGGGGCACAACCTAACACTTTTTGACTTTCTCAGTTTGTGTAAATCCACTTGGGGTTCAGAGTATTTATTTTTCCCCACATTAATTTCCCACATGTCTAGTACAAATATGTGGTGTTGTTTCATTAATACAGTGTATACTTTTTTCTTGATTTACCCCGAAAGAATGGAAGTGAAATGTGACAACATGCCCCATTGGTGGGGTACATTGTAACGTGAGGGGCACATTGTAACATGACCAAACGACAGCTTAAAATGTTACCTGATCTAATCAAAAAAATATCCAAGACAAACTAAAATATTGTCAATAAAATACAATTATTAACTTTTTAAAATAAAATAATGCCATTTTTAATAATGAAAAATATTTTTGAGTTTGACAACAAACACATCACTAAATACAGCTATACAGCATAGTTAAAAACACACATTATAAAATAATGAATAATTTCTGAACATTGACTCTCAGTCATTATTCCCTTTTCATGGTTTCTCAATAGAATTAATAAAAGTATAGAATATAATATCATATTTCTAATAGGGGCTCATTGTAACGCAGTGTTACAACACACCCCACCTGCTCAACTGGGATTTAAACCACAGCTCGTGTCTTCTGCTGTTAGATCAGCATTAAAGAACCATCTCAACTGTTAAATAACAGATATAAGATTACAATAATATCAGATTTGTCTTATTTTAAATAAACACAAAAACAGAGATGAAAAATAAACTTAAAAATTTACTTTTGCTATGGTTAAATACATGTTCAGTAATTTTAATAAAGATTTTTTAATTTTAGCGCAATTTTTTATATAAAAAAATAAATAATGTTGATATGGCAACTAGTAAATACACAAAGTTTTGTCATCCTGGCATGTGTGGAAAGTTTTAAACCATGCGTGTTATAACTAACCCCGCATTAGGTTGAGCCCCGCGCTCCCCTGTATCTGCGTTATTCAGAGAAACCTCGCAGCTGAAGCTATAACGTAGCTTTATACTCTTTAAATGTATATGATGGAATGCATTTAAGATGAAATTAAATTGTATTATTTAATAATTTCATTATATAATTTTATATATGGATTATAATACAATAATGCAATATACTTCAATGTAATTATAAGTTAGGATGAAATATAACTTCTTAACACGATTATAAAGCCATACAGAGTAAGTTCTTTTTGCGTATGTGTGGTTTCAGTTGTTTCTATATTTTTTCGTAAAATTTAGAAAAAAAAATACAAACCCGATTCCCAAAAATTTGGGACACTGTACAAATTGTGAATGAAAAAGGAATGCAATAATTTACAAATCTCATAAACTTATATTTTATTCACAATAGAATATAGATAACATATCAAATGTTGAAAGTGAGACATTTTGAAATGTCATGCCAAATATTGGCTCATTTTGGATTTCATGAGAGCTACACATTCCAAAAAAGTTGGGACAGGTAGCAATAAGAGACCAGAAATGTTAAATGTACATATAAGGAACAGCTGGAGGACCAATTTACAACTTATTAGGTCAATTGGCAACATGATTGGGTATAAAAAGAGCCTCTCAGAGTGGCAGTGTCTCTCAGAAGCCAAGATGGGCAGAGGATCACCAATTCCCCCAATGCTGCGCCCAAAAATAGTGGAGCAATATCAGAAAGGAGTTTCTCAGAGAAAAATTACAAAGAGTTTGAAGTTATCATCATCTACAGTGCATAATATCATCCAAAGATTCAGAGAATCTGGAACAATCTCTGTGTGTGAGGGTCAAGGCCGGAAAACCATACTGGATGCCGTGATCTTCGGGGCCTTAGACGGCACTGCATCACATACAGGAATGCTACTGTAATGGAAATCACAACATGGGCTCAGGAATACTTCCAGAAAACATTGTCGCTGAACACAATCCACCGTTCCATTCGGCGTTGCGGCTAAAACTCTATAGGTCAAAAAGAAGCCATATCTAAACATGATCCAGAAGCGCAGGCGTTTTCTCTGGACCAAGGCTCATTTAAAATGGACTCTGGCAAAGTGGAAAACCGTTCTGTGGTCAGACGAATCAAAATTTGAAGTTCTTTTTGGAAAACTGGGACGCCATGTCATCCGGACTAAAGAGGACAAGGACAACCCAAGTTGTTATCAGCGCTCAGTTCAGAAGCCTGCATCTCTGATGGTATGGGGCTGCATGAGTGCGTGTGGCATGGGCAGCTTACACATCTGGAAAGGCACCATCAATGCTGAAAGGTATATCCAAGTTCTAGAACAGCATATGCTCCCATCCAGACGTCGTCTCTTTCAGGGAAGACCTTGCATTTTCTAACATGACAATGCCAGACCACATACTGCATCAATTACAACATCATGGCTGTGTAGAAGAAGGATCCGGGTACTGAAATGGCCAGCCTGCAGTCCAGATCTTTCACCCATAGAAAACATTTGGTGCATCATAAAGAGGAAGATGCGACAAAGAAGACCTAAGACAGTTGAGCAACTAGAAGCCTGTATTAGACAAGAATGGGACAGCATTCCTATTCCTAAACTTGAGCAACTTGTCTCCTCAGTCCCCAGACGTTTGCAGACTGTTATAAAAAGAAGAGGGGATGCCACACAGTGGGAAACATGGCCTTGTCCCAACTTTTTTGAGATGTGTTGATGCCATAAACTTATTTTTCCCTTAAAATTATAAATTTTCTCAGTTTAAACATTTGATATGTCATCTATGTTGTATTCTGAATAAAATATTGAAATTTGAAACTTCCACATCATTGCATTCTGTTTTTATTCACAATTTGTACAGTATCCCAGCTTTTTTGGAATCAGGTTTGTATTACGAAATCTTTGGTGGATTTGTTCTTAAAATCGTTCGCACGCACATTTCACGCACAAATTTGTGCATCCGCATGCTTAGTGAATGAGACCCAATGTATCGACAAGCCTAGCTTAAACTGTTCACAAAATGGCCACATTCACTTCTGAAAAGAGCATTTTGTTGTTTCGCACAGGAAACTAAAGACTAATTAAGTAGGTATACAAAGTGGTCTAAGAAAAATTATCAATTACAATTTTGTTATACCATAATCTTATGTTTCTGTCAAAAGACACTAGACAGAAGTAGATTATTTAGAAACAAATTATGTCCTTACTATAGAAAAAAAGCCCCCCAAGTTGTGAATGTTATGAATCTAAAAGAGATCATGTGGCATGGTCAAACACACTACTGTCTACATTTGTCATGATTCCAGTCTTGTTTTCCCCAGATCTTGTGTGGGCTAATGTTACTTCCTGTTTTACACTATGTTTTGTAGTCCTTTGTAGTTTTTCTTGTTGATTAGCTCTTTGATTGTTCCCATGTGTGTCTTGTTTGCCGATTACCCATTGTGTATTTAAACCCCAGTGTTTCTTGTTGAGTCCTGTTCTATATGGATGTTATGTTTGGTGCACTCATTCTGGTCTCTGTGTTGTTAAGTTATGTTTATTCTTTTATTAAACTCACTGCATTTGGATCCAGCTCTCCTTTGTTTTTGAGTTACATCAAAGTATATTAAAAGGGATAATTCACCCAAAAAGTGAAACTTGTCATTCTTTATTCACCCTCATGTTGTTCCAAGCCTGTGTGACTTTCTTTCTTCTGCATAACACAAAAGAAGATATTTTGAAGAATATTGGTAACCCAAACAATTTTCGTTGACTTTGACTGTATGGAAACAAAAAAACAGATGTTTCTCAAAATCCTGCCCCTGCATGGCCAAAGAACCTGTCGTATGATCTCAGCTAGCAGTGTGATGATCACATGTTTGCTCATCATCACTGAGAAAGCATGTGAGAATGACCTCATCATTGCTGCACAGCCTTTTTCCCATCAACCAGAGTGTGTCATCATTCTGTTAAGCAGTGGAATGGAACTGCTCGTATGCTGCAGTGACTCTTCTGATAAGGACTAGCGGAGGCTATTTTGTACTTTACCGTTTACTTTTGCGAGGGGGGGGTTGTGTCATGAACGGGAATAAGATTCAAGCGAGAATATATCACAAAGTAAGGCAGAAAAGGAAGCAAAAAAGAAACCCAAATGAAGAAGTAGGGTAAAAATGGAAGATTAAAAAAACCAAACAAAAAACAACAAAAAAAGGTGTCAAGTTTCAGTTGGGTTTTTTTAGGTGGCGTAGTAGATGGAGCTTGTAGTAAGTCTTCTCCTCATAGAAGCTGAAGTGGAGCAATAGAGAGTTTATGAAATATTGATAACCCAGATATTTACTTGGACACCCACCCACCCAAACAGAGAACAGAAAAAGGCACATCCCAAATCATAAATTATTAAGTCTCCACTTCTCACTGTGATCCTGACAGACATAACCTTCACTGTTTGATGGGCTCTACTTAAGTAGGTCAATTAATAAGTAAATGTTACCATTATTATTGCTACTGTTTTGAAGGATTCCACTTTCTTTACAGTAATTCTAATGATACTGGAAGTACTGCTAATTACATTAGTTATGCGTGTAATATATTAAATTAAATTTTAATTTCATTTATACACAAATGGAAATAATATAAGTTGAATTTCATTCTATACTATTTATAAAATGAGAGAATAATTAAGGACATTTAGGAACACATTGTTGAACACAAAACTAAATGAGACCATACACAGTCTGCTTATTTCAGAGAATTGTGCCACTTCTCTCCCCATGACTTACTACTGATTAATATATCAAATTCGTAATACTTTTTTTTTTTTGCTAGTTAAGGTCGTTATTAAAGATTTTGGCGTTGACCTTTTACCCTGACACATTCAACCCCAATATTCATGATAGCTAGTTACAACTCAATTCAAAATTTTAGGGCTGCAACAACTAATCGATAAAATCGATAATAATCGATAATGAAAATCATCGATAACGATTCTCATTAATCGATTAGTCAGGTCTGCCCTCTGTACGCAAAGCTTCCACCCGTTGCGCCAAATGATAGCACTGAATAATGCATTTGTATGGACAAAATGTGCATCTAGAAATAGTGGCGTGGAAACAGAGTGATCTGATGCAGGAAAGGTACGTGATTCAAGCGTACAAAACATGAGAACATTTGCGTTTAACACACCCTGTCATGCGCTTTGACAGATGTGTGTGCATCCTCAGCGCAAAACGTTCAGTTTACAGGTTATATCCACTGATCTACATAGAGAACTAGTTATATCCTCATCTGTAAATGCTACTAATTCACGCGAGTATTTCCATTTTGCATTAAAGCGCGTCCTGACAGTCTGCGTTAAACTTCAAACTTCACTGAGAGAGCGGCAGGCGCGCGCATGCGCGTCATACAGACAGAACGCAGTCGAGAGGGACACAATTAATATTCAGTGCAAAAACATTCATTTAGCTGAAATATCTGCTGTTGGACGCTAAATTTAGGTTTAAAAGTCAACATGTAATTCAAGTATTTTATGAGAGTAGTAACTGTAAAGGGATAACAGCGTGTAAGTGAATATAAATGTAAGACGTTTCTACAGGATAAAGAAATGACAGTAACAGGTTGTGTGTGTGTGTGTGTGTGTGTGTGTGTGTGTGTGTGTGTGTGTGTGTGTGTGTGTGTATTCCTGCAGAACATTCCTCTAATCACTGAATTAGTGTTTTTGTTTTTCTTTAATATCATTTTAATGTAGGGTTTTAAACTCCTTTTGCTTAGTAATTTTTTTTTTTTTTTTTTGCACATAATGTAGGCTATAGCACAGATATACACTTACATAAATTAACCGTGGTTCTATTAGATCGTAAAACCATGTTTTTATTATAATAAAACCATGCTTTTACCGTATGGATTTGAAGCAAAACTATGGTTCATTTGTGGTTACCATTGAATAACTACAATAACCCTGTTATTTATTTATTTATTTATTGTTTGTTTGTTTTGTTTATTGTAAAACCATGGCTAATTTATGTAAAGGTAGATATATTCACTATGTGTGCGTTCATAGCACTCAGCGGACACGTTTGTTTGAAGGACTGGATTGGACAGGATGTGGAATAGTGTGTTTTGTCAATAAAATAAAAAGGTATTTTTATCCGATTAATCAAAGAAAAAAAAAAGAAAAAAAACGGCCAACTAATTGATTATCAAAATAATAAATTTACATTTGAATGTAACAACATGGTAAAAAACTGCCTTAAATCACTTAAAATTATTTAATCTGTCTATTGACTTCATTTTTGGCTAAGGACAATATTATATTAAAATATTATTATTTGCTGAAATTGTATTGAACTGAAGATGCATACTTTTGACATTGTGCTAGCCTGATGAACAGATCCTATGCCAGTTGAACTGAACTGGTCATATTGCACATAGCAGGGACGTAACAGAGACATGATCATCACATAATGTCGAGCCATGGGCCCTCAATTGGAAGATCAGAAGCAGCGAACATTATAATCTTGTCATTAGTGTTGGAGAATTACTCTTATGAGAACAGCTGCAAAAGAGGAAGTGATGTGAGCTCGGCTTATCTGAGAATATTACATCATACAGAGGGAGAGAGAACCCGTGTGCGAGAGAGACTACTGTGACTGTACTCAGAGGTCCAGATGGCTGTGAGATTTACTCAATCTACCAGATTAACGTAGGATGGAATAACTCCCGTTTTCCTTCAATCACAGAATTGCCTGACCACTTGTGTTACTCTATGAAACCATTTTAGCTCTAATGTTGTACACAAGTTCTTTTGTCCTGGTTTAAAACAGCAGTCACTGCAATAAAGTTTCATTAAATCGGACCATAATGAAGATAGACTAGATAGGCCAGAGCAGTGGTTCCCTCAACACATTACATTTTATATGTCTCTCTAGTCAAACACACCTGGTTCAACTCATCAGCTCATTAGTTGAGACTTCTAAAACCAGAAACGGTGTGTTAGATAGGTAGATATCCAAATGTACGGTACGAGGGTTGGGAACCACTGGGCATTGTGGGCAGGACTACACCCCAAGTATAATAGTAATTGTGATGCTTGATTTGATATTAATATTCTATGTTGACAACATACAGATTATACATATTTTGTACAAATATAATATACATATTTGATGAGTTTAGTTAATGCCAATTGAAGTTGTTCTACAAACCCGATTCCAAAAAAGTTGGGACACTGTACAAATTGTGAATAAAAAAGGAATGCAATAATTTACAAATCTCATAAACGTATATTTTATTCACAATAGAATATAGATAACATATCAAATGTTGAAAGTGAGATATTTTGAAATGTCATGCCAAATATTGGCTCATTTTGGATTTCATGAGAGCTACACATTCCAAAAAAGTTGGGACAGGTAGCAATAAGAGGCCGGAAAAGTTAAATGTACATATAAGGAACAGCTGGAGGACCAATTTGCAACTTATTAGGTCAACTGGCAACATGATTGGGTATAAAAAGAGCCTCTCAGAGTGGCAGTGTCTCTCAGAAGTCAAGATGGGCAGAGGATCACCAATTCCCCCAATGCTGCGGCCAAAAATACTGGAGCAATATCAGAAAGGAGTTTCTCAGAGAAAAATTGCAATTAGAAGTTATCATCATCTACAGTGCATAATATCATCCAAAGATGCAGAGAATCTGGAACAATCTCTGTGTGTAAGGGTCAAGGCCGGAAAACCATACTGGATGCCCGTGATCTTCGGGGCCTTAGACGGCACTGCATCACATACAGGAATGCTACTGTAATGGAAATCACAACATGGGCTCAGGAATACTTCCAGAAAACATTGTCGCTGAACACAATCCACCGTTCCATTCGGCGTTGCCGGCTAAAACTCTATAGGTCAAAAAAGAAGCCATATCTAAACATGATCCAGAAACGCAGGCGTTTTCTCTGGACCAAGGCTCATTTAAAATGGACTCTGGCAAAGTGGAAAACTGTTCTGTGGTCAGACGAATCAAAATCTGAAGTTCTTTTTGGAAAACTGGGACGCCATGTCATCCGGACTAAAGAGGACAAGGACAACCCAAGTTGTTATCAGCGCTCAGTTCAGAAGCCTGCATCTCTGATGGTATGGGGTTGCATGAGTGCGTGTGGCATGGGCAGCTTACACATCTGGAAAGGCACCATCAATGCTGAAAGGTATATCCAAGTTCTAGAACAACATATGCTCCCATCCAGACGTTGTCTCTTTCAGGGAATACCTTGCATTTTCCAACATGACAATGCCAGACCACATACTGCATCAATTACAACATCATGGCTGTGTAGAAGAAGGATCCGGGTACTGAAATGGCCAGCCTGCAGTCCAGATCTTTCACCCATAGAAAACATTTGGCGCATCATAAAGAGGAAGATGCGACAAAGAAGACCCAAGTTGAATTCATTCTAATCCTAAACTGAGAACTTGTTCGTATATGCATTCACTTTTACTATTTCTCTCAAAAATGATGATCATGTTGGTAAGTACTCAAGTACTATCCTTAAATTCTTTTTACAACATCGGCAAAGATCGTTTACACTCATTTTCTTCTTCTACTTCTTCCAGCGTGTGTGTAGTTGAGTTCTGTTGACAACTATGCGTTGCTCAACATACGTCACTTACTCCGTTGCTCTGATTGGTTGTATGTCTATTCAATTGAGTGCAGAGGCGTTTTCTTTCCTGGTTCGGGTGAAACACGCCCCAATAATCACAGCCCAATGGAGCAGTATCAGACTCATATTCTGACTAGAATCTGAGTATGACGACGTCAGACTAGAAAAAAAGCATCACAGTTTCCAAATATTAAGCAGCACAACTGTTTTCAACAGATAATAATAAGGGATTTTTCTTAAGCAGTAAATCAGCATATTAGAGTGATTTCTGAAAGAGTATTTGGTTATTAGTAGATTTGTAGTATTTTGAACTGTAATACTAGTAGTAGATTTGGTTATTTTGAACTGTAATACTATTTCACAATGTTGCTGTTTTTCTGTATTTTTATCAAATAAATGCAGCCTTGGAGAACAGAACTTTATATTTGTGAATCTTCACAAAGGGACCATACATTAACATGACACAACTTAAAGCATTTCTGATATCAGTGGAAAAAGTTTTATGACTAAAAGGTGAAACACTGAATGTCATTCATCTGCCATGTCATTTGCTGGTGTAAGCATTTACCGTATGTCCTCTGTCACATGTACTTTAGCTATAATGCCTTCAAACAGCAATAATGTTCTGCCTTCTCAGTGCTGACTGGTAGAAATGAGCGGAACAAGTTCACAATGAAAGAGAAATTCTCTGAATAAAAAGTGGGTAAGTACAGATGAAGTATTTGAGATCTAAAGTGACTAAAACTTGTACAACTAATAATTCTTCTCTCTTATTTTCTAGTAAAAATAATCAAACCACAAGATATACTTCCATGAGAAACTACAACTTAAAAATGGGGTCATTGGGGATATATTTCGTGAATTTTTTTTTAACTTAATAACAAGTAAATATGTTATCTTAATTGTGTTTAGATAAGCATATATATCAAATCAATATATGTTGAGCTAAACAACCTAAAATTAAGATATGCATATGGGAATTATTTTTCTTTTGTCACTGACAGTGAGAAAGAGAGAAATGTGTGTGGGTGGGTACAAAGCTCATTATTCTAGTCACTCATTCTCCAGCACCGTTCCCCTTTACACCAAAAGGTGGAGAGAAAGACTACTGACAGAGATTGCCCTACACAATCTCCCCTCCATCTCTCTTATGCCAATATTTCACAGCACAGGTAATGCTCTCCGAGACCATTAGGGGAGTGCTATACAGACACTTCATAGTCTATCCGTTAAAAATACATTTACTCTTGAGCTTCTCTTCTTCTCTGATGTAAAGGTTGCTTGTCAAAACATACGGATCTAGAATGACTAAAATGGATTGAGAGCTATAGAGGTTTAACTCATTCACGATGCGATACAGAAGATCAATACGCAAAATATTCTAAAGGTAAGAACTTTGGGTGGATTTAAGGTAAATGCAGACATTTTAGTACACCGGAACAGTGCGTCTGTCTGACTGTCCACCATACGGATACGGATTAAAAGAATTCAGCTCGGTAAGCAGAGCAAAAGGGGAAAGCTAGCAGCATCTAGTGAGAGAACCGGACAAAAGCAGATGCCACAAAATGCCTCTCTCATCACGCACGCACACACACACACACACACACACGCACGCACACACACACACACACACACTCACACACACTTGCTCCACTTCCCTCTGCTCACTCTCTCTCCCTCCCTCGTTTCTTTGCTCATGTTTTTTTTTTTTTTTTTTTTTTCGTCTAATGTGCAGGGCTACAGAGGAAACTGAAAACTTTTCCAACTTTTCTTTTTTCCTCTTCAGAAAAAGAAACCAAGTATAAACTGTTTAGCAAGAATCCTTCTTCTAAACCTATATGGGGACTTTATCAAAATTCCAGCATACTTGGGTTGATTTACACATGTGAAATGCTACATGGTGACACTATAATTTTATCAGAGTAACAAAATGGTGTAATATAAGCCCTGTCCTACTTTCTGATGAAAATGTTTCCATATATATATACATACATGCATGCATATATCTTAATTTTACAGCATATAAATAAAAAGCAAATGGAACCATTTTTATCCTGAGTAAAAACCCTGACCTGAGAACATTAAGTTTTAAAAGATATTTCACAAATGTCAAACGATACTAAGTTTTGCCATGAGACTAAAAACTGAAATCAAGTTTAGTATGGTATAAATAATATATGCATAAGCTATACATATAGCTATACAAAATGTTATTAAATATGGATTTTGCTCACTTGAATGAGAATTGGTGTGGACGATTGTCTTTGCTGTTGCCAGATTTTGAAAAACATGCACAGTTTAGCTGTAGCTGTCTATAGTAACGTTCAGAGCATTGTAGATTAACAACAAATCTCAAAGTGATGTTTACCTTTGGATTTACTTGTACTGCCATATAAAATGCAAAGATTAAGATAACCTGGCCACAACTTAACATCTAATATGAATATCTAAAAATAAGATCTAACCTGCTTCCTCCCATGAATTGGTGTGGCAAGTTTCTTAAAGGGGTCATATGATGTTATTTTAAAAGTATTTTTTTTTTGCTCATTGGGTGTAAAAGTCTAGGTTAAAATGCTTTCATGTTCAAAAAACAAATTTTTAACATACAATACATTATTGCAGCTCCTGTATTCCCAGTCTCTCTGAAACGCGCTGATTTAACACCTCCTTCCGACCCAGTGCATTGTGATTGGCTAAAACCCTGAAGCGTATGTCAGAAATGTAACGCCCCTTACCATAACCGTGAGCTTCAGATTCCAAGGCTTCTAAAGCCATTGTAAACAAGGTTGATAACGATGAGTCCGAGTCAGAATCTGAAAATGCAGATGATCAGGCAGATAGACCAGAGCCAATTGTCATGCAAGCACGACTTGAGCTGAAGGTTTCACAGTCAGTGTTAAGTTTTTATTTTGTAACTCTCTTACCTTTCAGATTCTATGTTATTTTAATTTGTCTTCTTCACTGTAAAAACGTTAGGTCCTGAAGTGACAACATAAAATACAGTTTAAAAACATATTGAAGTGTATATCTGAAGTGTATGTCTACAAACCGGAAGGTTGGTGGTTCTATCCCCGGTTCCACCTGACCAAGTGTCGAGGTGTCCATGAGCAAAGACACCTAACTCCTGACGAGCTGGATGGCGCCTTGCATGGCTGACACCACCGTCGGAGTATGAATGAGTGAATGAATGGGTGAATGTGAGGCAATATGTAAAGCACTTTGGTGGCCATGGTTCTTTTGAAAGTGCTATATAAATGCAGTCCATTTACCATTTTATATTTCTAATTTATTTAGGTCTGTATGGCCAGCGTTGTTCTTACCCAGGTTCAAGAAGCTGTCCTCCGGTAAATGGGCTGTAATGTCAAGCAGTAAACGTGCTGTACTTTAGCTTACACACTCCGCACACAACACTTGGATATGTGCCCAATAACATTAGAGCAAGCACAAGCAGCCATGTAAAGATGCTACTACTTACATGTTTCAAATGATAAGCTATATTTGAGGGCGATGGATGATAGGCAAACATTTGGATTTCCTGCCTGCGTACTGTAATTACCAGGAACTGCTGTTAACAATCTGTCCCTAACTTCACCACAAGTTTTTTTTTTTTTTTTTTCTGTGGCTAACCGAAAATTTGCTCGACTAAGCTTTATCTACACATTGTGACAGACATTTTCGTAAGTAATAACTGGATTTCGATCAAGGTGATTCAGGCAGGTAAGCAGTTTTCCATGTTAGATAGAATAAATCCCTTTATGGGACACTATAAGCTTTGTAACTTTGCAGATCTTATAGATGCACAAACAGATACATTACACACTAACGGAAAAGGAAAACATTAAAAGCATCATATAACCCCTTTAACATCATCTGTTATACAGTTCAAGATTCAAGATTCAAGAGTTTTATTTGTCACATATACAGTTATATACAGAATATACAACCGGCAGTGAAATGTAAAAATATAGTAATTTTTATATATAGTAAAATATAGTTGTTGTTTTTTTTTTAAATATAGTATTTATGTAGAAAATATTATTTCTAATGATAAAATACTTTTAAATATGTATAAGTGAGAATTTGCCAATAAATTGTGTACTCTTTTGCCTCAATAATTGTTGCAATTAGATATTGTTGATTTTAAGAAAAACTTACAGTGAATTATCTGGTAAGATGCAAAGTTACTTAAATTACAATTTTATATGGCCAACTACACATACAAATGTGTCAAAATGCCTGTCTTGGCTAATATTCACGTAAGCAAAGATGGTCATGTCTTAAGTGAATGTAACCAGTTGAGAAAGTAAACGCATTAGTATCAGTATATTGGATTGGTGCAGCTCTTAAAGTGAGCGCAGTCTAATATACCAGCTGCTGTCTGTGTCCTTAAACAACAAAAAGACTCACTCACTGCTATTGACTGAATAACGTTTGTAGCTTTAATAAGAATCTGTTTATATTTAATTCATACAGTGAAGACTAGTCAGTGTTTTATTTTTACATTTGGTTTTTCAATTTATGTTTTATTTCTTACTTGAATGCTACTGTTAAATAAACCTAATGTAGGCCTACCTGAAAAAAAAAACTTGAAGCACTTATTTCATTTAGAGCACTTAGCACTTTTATTTAATTTGTATTATTTATTATATTTGTTGTATTTTTTGAGTCTGTGTTCATATTTTTAACAACAAAGTTAAAGTACAACAGCAAAAATAATCATCCACCCCTAGTTTGAGGCATTTTTGTTTACTTGGATATTCTTGATGTTAAGCTTTCAGGTTGATATAACTATCATGTTAAACTGTTAAACATGTTATACCTGTTAAACTGTACATAAACTGTTCCTGGACCCTCCTCGTGCTAAACATTTTGAATGTTTTGAATCGACTAAATATAGCCGATCAACTGTGGATCAACTTAGTAGAAACTACAAAAAAATGTGAAACGTATGCCGGTTATATCATTTTCTATTTTTAAATACATTTAAATGTAATTTTAATTGATTCTACACACTTAAATCATTATCGTGCAGTCCAACGTCAGAATTATACTTTGATATATCAGTGCATTATATTAGATAAAATGATTTCAGTGCATAAACTCTTTGACATAGTTTACAGTAGTGCTTAAAGGGCTGGTTTTAAAGGGCTGCCTGCTGACACGTCACTGATCCGAGGCTAGACTGAGATGATGATGATGTCACTGGGGAGAGGGATTGTCAGAACGAGTGAGTTCTCATTCTGTTGGGGGTGAAGGGGTTCACCGAAACCTGTATCTTTTTACTGGAGTAAGTGAGAGACCCAGTGAGGTGTGGCCAACACAGATATATATCTATATCTGTCATCATTTACAAACAAATATCTATTTAGAACAACAATAGATGCCCAGGTTGACGAGTTCTTGTTTAAGGGGGTTGAGAAATAAATTTTTTATCGGCCATAACTTCTAGAGAAAAATAGCACACTGTGCAAAGATGAAACTTTCTAGCCCTCATGTGTCAGCCGCCCATTTTCGCGCACACTATCAAAGGGAGTATACTTTTAAATCTTGATAGACGTGAATATCGTGATATGTTTGGCGACACTCTATCGATTTTCAAAAACATTGTATCGATATTTATTTATTTGTTTACATCCAAGACTTGTGTCAGTGGCTTTGTGTTCGGTTTAAACCTGACCGCTAGATGGCTGTGTTATCTCAGAATGTAAACTGTGACGCGGAGAATCGCAAGGTTGCATCACTAGCGTTAGCATTAGAATTATACTAGCTCCCACCACAGTGTACAGAGCTTAAGTGTGGACTCATTTTGGCCCCTTTACTATAAAGAAACCACAAAGGAGATTTGCAAAATAAGTCATGCTAAAATCCATTACTTGGTAAACGCATGAATCTCAGCGCTCACTTAACATCCCGACACCATCCAGGCTGCTAAGAGTGGCATTTGGATTGAATATGTAAATAAGCACTGCTCACTTTCCTTTCAATAACAAAATAAACACAACAAAAATTATAGCGGTGAGAAAACAGCAGCAAGAAAGCATCTGATCGTAGCGAAGTGGATATGATTGCACAAGCTCTGCAATTCAGCACTCCAGTCAAGGCAAATTTATTTATATAGAACTTTATACAATAGATGTAGAGGCTTTAAATATCAAATAATATAAAAACAAAAAACAGTGTAATGCAGTCATGAAGAGGGCTAGCCATTTTCTGTTGTTAAATACTTAAGAAATTAAAAACTGCTAAGCTGTGAACCTCTAAAGCAGGATCCAAGAATATACACCAATCAGGCATAACATTATGACAGGTAACATGTATAACGCTGATTATCTCTTCATCACGGCACCTGTTAGTGGGTGGGATATATTAGGCAGCAAGTGAACTTTGACCTCAAAGTTGATGTGTTAGAAGCAGGAAAAATGGGCAAGCGTAAGGATTTGAGCGAGTTTGACAAGGGCCAAATTGTGATGGCTAGATGACTGGGTCAGAGCATCTCCTAAACTGCAGCTCTTGTGGTGTTTTCCCGATCTGCAGTGGTCAGTATCTATCAAAAGTGGTCCAAGGAAGGAACAGTGGTGAACGAGTGACAGGGTCATGGCCAAGGCTCATTGATGCACGTGGGGAGTGAAGGCCGGCCCTTGTGGTCTGATGAAACAGACGAGCTACTGTAGCTCAAATTGCTCAAGAAGTCATGGTTCTGATAGAATGCTGGTTCTGATAGAAAGGTGTCAGAATACACAGCGCATTGCAGTTTGTTGCGTATGGGGCTGCATAGCCGCAGACCAGTCGGGGTACCCATGCTGACCCCTGTCCACCGCCGAAAGCGCCAATAGTGGGCATGTGAGCAGAACTGGACCATGGAGCAATGGAAGAAGGTGGCCTGGTCTGATGAATCACGTTTTCTTTTACATCATGTGGATGGCCGGGTGCGTGTGTCACTTACATGGGGAACACATGGCACCAGGATGCACTATGGGAAGAAGGCAAGCTGGTGGAGGCAGTGTGATGCTTTGGGCAATGTTCTGTTGGGAAACCTTGGGTCCTGCCATCCATGTGGAGGTTACTTTGACACGTACCACCTACCTAAGCATTGTTGCAGACCATATACACCCTTTCTAGTGGAGTCCATGCCTCGACGGGTCAGGGCTGTTTTGGCAGCAAAAAGGGGACCAACAATATTAGAAAGGTGGTCATAATAGCCTGATCAGTGTATACAAGCATATACATATACACACACCTAAAGAATCCTCCAAAAACTTTTCTATTTTACCTTTAGAATGCACAAAATAGTGATTTGTGAGATACATGCAAATGCAGATCCCACTGTATTTGTTTAAATAGAAGTTTTTGCTCAGATTTTATAAATATGGTGGTGTGTTTGACAGTTTTTCTAAAATTAGATAAAGTAAAAAAAAAAATAATAAAATAAAAAATCACAATATATTGCCTTTATTACTGTATTGCAATATATTGTATCATATCCCCTGTATCGTGATACATATAGTATCGCCAGATTCTTGCCGATACACAGCCCTATAGCTATGCACAGCTGTAGGCAAGTACTAATCGTTCACATCAAAATTGAAGTATACTTTAGGCTCAACAGGGTAATTCGCCCAAAAATAAAAATTCTGTCAGTATTTACTCACCCTTATGTCATTCTAAACCTGTATGACTTTCTTTCGTCTTTGGAACACAAAATAATTTTGAAGAATAGCCAGACAGTTAACACAGACTTCCACTGTATGCATAAAAAAAGAGAGAGACATTCTTTTATGTTCCACAGAAGAAATAAAGTGGTTCGGAAAGATATGAAGGTGAATAAATGACGAAACTTTAATTTTTATTATACAGCAGTGTCTGTGTTAAATAAGTGTACATGGAAGAGAATGTCTGTAAAAAAATAAAGATAAAGTGGAATAATTTCATCTTAGGTTTCCTCTTAGATACAGACCAAACTATTGGAGTTTTAATGTTTCTAGACCACCAGTGATGATCCCCAAAATGGCTCTGTTATTACAATGTTTCATTCCACTAAACTGCACAGCGCTGCTATTGGTTTTTCTGCTTTAATGTGTGCAGGTGGTGCTCCATAACCGTTTTTTATGATGGCAGGGATCTGCAGTCAAGTGGACACAAATCGATGTCTGCCTTTTCTCCTTTCACACTCTGTTATGTACACACACATGCACAGACACACAAACAGAAACTGGGGTGCCTTATAAACAAAATCTTCCAGACATCACCATACCGCTACACAATAGATTCCTGACTTGATGCCATATCAGTCCCTCTTTATGACAGCACCAGATCCCTGTCTCCTGAGAAATCCAAGAAAGCGGATCGATACATTTAGCAATTTTTCTACTCCAGCTAATTAACAAATAGACAGAGGAGGTTGTAAACAATGTATGCTGCTGTTTGATTGGTTGATTTTTTTTTTTGTTTATCAGGAAAACCCTCTAGTCATGTGATGACAGTTTTCCAATCTGACTTGCAGCGTTTTCCAATTAGTTATTCTACAGAGACAGTGAAGTCTTCACAAGGCACATGGTGGAGCCAGTAGCTTTGGCTTCAGGAGAACAGATCTGTGAGGCTTGTGGGGAGGTTTGCGCTTTAAACATGTGGAGGAATTCATTTGAATGCAATGAAAGTACTGAAGGGTTTGGCGGTAAAGCTAATCAGGGAGATGGCTTGTGTTGGCAATGTATAGCCTGTGTTAGACTGATACATTTCTAGATGCAGTCAATGGTTTGCTTACGTACAAGACAATACTTATATAAAATCTAAATGTATAGTAAATCCAAATATATAAATATCAAAATATATTGGCTAAATATAAACCTGATTGTGTAATTCCTGAATATGCAGTTATATTTTTGAATATATAAATGTAGCTCTGAAGATATTTGTACAACTTTATGAAACTGACTGACAGACTTGTTTTTCATATTTTATTTAAATTAGATATTAAGTAATGATTTTAATGCACAACGTAGAGGGAAAGAACCGGCCGATGCAGAGCGGTGGGTAGTTGCCTTTTGCAGAGTGCATTCAGATTGTTTAATGCACAGCAAGCCGTGGATTATCTTGCTTATACCATGGTCATTTGCCAACATTGATAAGTTAAAGTTGTTATTAATGTATGCAGCTCAATATTTGACTGTTACGGCTTGTAGTGCGGAAGATTACATTAATTTGAATGAATGAATTATATAGAGATAGTGAGTGATGAGCTATGAGAGATGTGCAAATTACCCGCGCGGTCTGTTCAGAGTCTCTCTCTATTAACAACAAAGCTGTGAGTTTAATTACTTCAAAAACAGCAATGTTGCCCCTCTTTGCTGTTAAATATAATGTAGTGCTTCAGTAGCGAAGCTATTTCATTAATGAATGTCGCTAGGCAGTTTCTGTGATCCTGAATGTTTCTGTGTGTGCACAGCATGATCTCACAATGACGTACGTGTGTGTGCTTCAAATGAAAACAGCACGAGTGGCATATGTGTGCGTGCTTCAATGAAAACAGCGCATTCATATAGAACGGTGTTTAAACTGACTAAGAACTACCTGTGCATTAAACGATTTTATTGCACATCTTCCATCCAATCTGAATAGAGTAGTGAGATAGACCATGGTATAAGGAGCTTTAGGAATAATGACCCCGATCTATGAACTCTATAATGACTTATAATAGCTTTCAGTCTATGGCAAGATTTATATTTTTAAGACAAAACAAAACACTTGCATGACTCTCTCATTATGGCCATTATAGTGTCTTGCAAAAAACAAATACAAAAAAATACAAAAATAAGGCATGCTGGATAGCTTAAATGGAATAAAAACCATGTATTACCATAAACCTCATTTTATGAAATACATGTTATACTTGTAAACAGTTTAGAAGTGCGGTTGTGCTATCTTTAAAATAAATGCCACTTGTTTTGAACATTTTCCACAAATTAACTTGATTAACAGTTATTAGTAGAGGCTGCATAACAGAAGCCAGGTGAATGGAGAAAAGCAGTGGAAAAATAGGAGAGATTAGTGATGTCAACCAAAAAAGGAGAACAGTTTTAGAGGCAAAGCAACTAATTACATTTTTATAAAACCCACCAAAATACACAGCATTTAATACATTTAATATTTAATATTAACATTATCTCCTCATTTTCCATCTTCAGCAAAACATCTACTTTTATAAAATTCCATAAATTCAAAGGAACCGTACAAAATGACAGCAAGCTAATTCAGAAACTATAAACAAAGCTTATACTTATAATGTAGCACATTCTATATGGCATTTTACTTTCAATTATGCGCAACAGACCATTCAAAGGGTTCAAAAATATTTAAACTAAAATATTCACTGAATCTGAAACTTAAATTAAATTAACTGTAAACCATCAACTAATTTAAACCTAACAATGAGGTAAAATATTGAAGACACTAATCTAAATTAGGGGTTGCACAGACTAGTTGACTTTAATGCTCTGCCATTAATGCATCTGCCACGCTTTAGGTTTGATGTCGACTAGTCGCTGATCATGGCCTACAGAGGGTTTCCACTTTTTCTCTCAGTTTCCAACAGTAAATATGACAAATAAATGCATACTCTGAGAGCGCTCTACAAGATTACTATATTGCCAAATATTTGCCAAAACTATATTTGCCAAAAGTTTTGGGATGTCTGCCTTTATATGCACATGAACTTTAATGACATCCCATTCTTAATCCGTAGGGTTTAATATGGAGCTGGCCCACCCTTTGCAGCTATAACAGCTTCAACTCTTCTGGGAAGGCTTTCCCCAAGGTTTAGGAGTGTGTTTATGGGAATCTTTGACCATTCTTCTATAAGCGCATTTATGAGGTCAGGCACTGATGTTGGACGAGGAGGCCTGTTTCGCAGTCTCCACTCTAATTCATCCCAGAGGTGTTCTATCAGGTTGAGGTCAGGACTCAGTCAAGTTCCTCCACACTAAACTCGCTCATCCATGTCTTTATGGACCTTGTTTTGAGCACTGGTGCGCAGTCATGTTGGAAAAGGAAGGGGCCATCCCTAAACTTTAAAAAAGCATTAAGAGTTCCTTTCACAGATCATTTTTGAGTTGTCGTAGTTTGCTGTAGCTCTCAAGCAGTGATGGGTAATGTAGTTGCCGTGAGTGCCAGCTGTAACAGAACCAGTGTATAAACAAGCGTTACAGTAAACAACACAAAGGACAACATTCCCGTCTGTGTGTCGTTTGCAATATAGGCGATATAATAGCACATCCTGACTCAACAAACCGATCTGTGTAAATGAGTCAGACAGGGTAATAAAATGCATATGAAAGTGTCTGTCCCGTCCATATGCAAGTTAACTTGGTAAATTTTGATATTATATGCATTATATTTGGTTAGGGGAAGAAAAAAAAACAACAACACTACAACGGTCGTGATATGACGTCACGCTCTGAAGCGTCTTTTTTATAAACATGAATTCAACAAATAACAAATAGTAATACACTCAAAAATGTAAGAAAATATACAATCTACTCAACTTTGCTACAAAAATATCGCAATCGTCACTAATTAATTCATATAAATGTAATCTTTATTGTGCTATATCTGTATCTGATTTAGAACAAGCAGAAATCTGTGAGAAATATAATGACCCAAAGACAAAAGAACTGATAAAAATAAGCTGTTATGTAGGAGCAATAATAGCCTTGTGGGCAGCGCTGTGTCATATGCCATAGCAGTGCACAAGGCAACCCGCATTCGAGTCTCAGCTCGAGGTTCAGGCTTATATGGCGTCATCATCAGCGACTAGTTGACTTTAAATCACAAATGACAACTTAAGTCATTGAACCCCTAATCAAAATTAACAAAGTAAAGCTCAACTGTACAATGTGTGACATTGTAACTCTGGACTGGCAACCAAAAGGTTGTAGGTTTGAACCCTGCTGAGAGAAATGCATGAACCATCATCACAGTTTCCTTGAATTTAACCCCTAATAGCCCCTGTAATAAGTGTAGCAAAACTGCCAGGATAAATATCATCAACTAAATTTTGGATTTTACATTAACTCTAAAGTCTTCAAATGATCCCAAGGAATGCTTCATATTTAATGTTATAGCTGCAGTGATCATATGTTACCAGTGTAATGACCACAGAAAAAGAGACTGATGATTAGCAGCACTGGGATATCGTAGGAGGTTACTTGACTGAATATCATAAACATGTTCATATGCACTGTCAGCATTAGATTCAAAAGGGTACTTTCGCCACTCAAGTGCTGAACTGACACACTGCTTACTGATTTTAAAAACTATCGCCAGGTCTTAACGGAGTGAGAAATGGTAACGAAGACGCGTGCTCAACAACACATTTCTTAGAGCACATCAATGTTGTTCATAACCACACACACAGAGCCTCTTTTCCAGCGCAACCAATCAATGAAACGTTGCCTAGGAAACAACCTCTACCCTTGGGAGGCTTTTCATAGATTTCTCTCTTTCTTGATGTTCCCTCTCATTCCCGGAATACAGCAGTTGGGTAGAGTGAAAGCAGAACCGAAAGCCGGTTTTTAACATTTGAAGCCCAATGTTTTTAAATGAGCTTAGTAAATGAACTGCATGTTCCAGATGCCACTTAAAATGGAATGACATGTGAAATGCATGTAGTCATTGTGTCCTGTGGTTGTGTAACACTCGCTGTTGGTTGCATCCGATAGAAGGAAACCATATTAAGTTGACCAAAAAGCAAAGCAAATAAAACAGTGTCCTGCTCCTTGCAGAAGTCTAGTTTGTAGACTTATGATAGACTAATTGTGATATAATAATCTAGTTCTTGCCAGCAAAAACCATTCATGTCCACAATAGTCACTGACCTCACTGAAAGCTGTTCTATGGAATTAGACAAAACAAAAAAACTGGAACATATTGATGAAAGATAATGATGGCATGCACCAAAATATGCTGATTTTATTGAAGCAGTACATATGGAAACAGTTTGTCATTTATTTGTAAATTAAATTACATGCATTAAGTCTGATGTATGTTTGTGGTTTGCATTATGAGCTTTCAAAACTGTGTATAATGTATTTGTGCATTTTGTTAAGTGCAACTGAACATTTGTGAGAGGTCTTGATACCATTAAACCAATAAAAGCAAAATAAAACTGACTGGACTGCAGATTGTTGTGCTCTGCCCTCATCCTTCCTGCAGCTTTTCACACCTACTTCTGTAGCACTTTTCAGAATTGTGGAGAAGGACAAACCCAAGCTGAAAAGGAGAGTTTCGTCACACTTTAAGTCTGATATTCATTTGTATACATAAAACAGAAGTTAAGATAAACGCAATTTAGTGTTTGTTTTAGGCACTAGTGTATAGCCATCTAACTGGCCCACTGACAGTTATACAAGAGCGATTTTGATTTTTGAATTTGTTGTAAAAACACCTGATTGGGCCAGCAGTAGTCTTACCTGACTAACAGACTCTGTGGGCATTGTCAAAAGCCAGAGAGCTTCAGTTAATCTTTACCTCTTAACAACACAACCAAGTGGTGTGCAGATCAATTCAAATGATTGATTGTCTATCTGATAGAGTGACGGAATGAGTCTTGTCTGATGTTATGCTAGTCTGTTTTTGTTGATGTTTGATGATGTTAGTCTGCACGTGTCTGTCTGAACAGGACACATCCTCTCATCCTCACACGCCATGGCCTTGTCATTCTGCGAAATGCAATAAAGTAACTACATTCACATTGACTGTGCATGGTTCTTGTGCACAGCCAGCAGAAAACAACACAATTTCACCTAAAACTTTAACAAAATTCTTTAGCTGGCATACAAGCAGTTCTTTTGCACATTTAATGTTTTGCTTTATATTTTTTTAAAAAGGCTAAGTTTAAATTACCGTCACGTTACTGTTACATCTTGAAATTAATATATTGAGCAGGTTGAGCGAAATGTCCACTCGGAAGATGAGCCAGATGAGGGAGTATTTTGAAAGCCTACACAAAACGTATCAGTTTTCTTCAGTCATGTCAAACTAGCATATAACAATTCAGATTGCTTATAGGCTTGTTATACTACCGGTTATGAGAGGGGCAATACGATGTGAAATTTTATATCGGATTCAGATTTAAGGGATAGTTCACCCAAAAAGACAATTCTGTCATGATTTACTCACCCTCAGTTTGTTCCAAACCTGTATGTCTTTTTGTTCTGCCTATCACAAAGGAAGGTATTTTGAAGAAGGTTTGTAATCAAACAGTTGATGGTCCCCATTGATTTCCATAGTATTTATTTTTCCATACTATGGAAGTCAATGGCGTCCCAGAACTATTTGGTTAACTATATTCTTCTAAATATCTCCTTTTGTGTTCAGCAGAAGAAATAAACTCATACAGGTTTGGAACAAAGTGAGGATGAGTAAATGAGGACAGAATTTTAATCTTTGGTTGAACTATCGCTTTAAACATATTCCTTGTCTGGGATCGTGCAGAGCCTCTGAAGCCCTTTGAAACGGCATTGATTTGGACCTTCAACGTTTTGGTTTCCATTGAAGTCCATTATGTGAATAAAAATCCTAATGTTTTACTCAAAAGCTTAATTTCTTTTCGACTGAAGAAAGAAAGACAGAAACATCTTGGATGAGATGGGGGTGAGTAAAATATCAGGAAATTTTCATTTTAAAGTGAACTAATCCTTTAAATAATGTATTGTTGTCAGTATATGTCAGACTTTTCTTGTGATTTTGCCGCTTGTTGTGTGTGTACAGATACTTTTCGTACAAGATAAGCACGTTCAAACCGGGACACGCAAGTGGTTGCTGTGGTAACGAACAACAACGCCTTAACTTGCTGACTTATGTGGACTTTTATTTTTATTTGAGGATATATTGGTCCTGCGTTTCCTATTGATTCAATTGATTTGAATAAATATGTCTAGAACGGCTAAGGTTGCTTAAGTGAACGCTCAAGTTTAATACACAATTATCACAATGCAAGCACATGTATCTGACCTTTTCAGTATGGGATTTGACTGTTCATAGATTAAGGGCCAGATTTACTAACAGCTTGCGCCAGCACAAACCTTTTTTTGGCGTTCTGTCAGGATTTACTAAATTTTACATGCACTGAAAAGGCGTGAACAGGCTTATTTTTGCGGATTACCATATTGCTTATGTTTCCTAAGATTTACTAAGGTTTGCGCTAGTCAGTTTACTGGTATTTGTGCTATTATTTACCGCCAAAAAAAAAAACCAGACACTAATTTACACTAATTTGATTTTTTTAAAGAAAGTAAAGAAATAATGGCAAAAAAAAATAGAATCACGAACCTCTGACCACAGGCAAGTCGCCTCACTAAACCACAATAAGAGCAGGCTACAGAGAATTCTCTAAAACTCAATACAACATCTTAGAAACCCAACACCCATGGCTGCATATGTATACAGACCAACAATTTTGCAGATAAATGCAGAATGACAAACATGGAACTATATAATGACTTCTTAAAGCTACTTTTGTGATATCTATGCAATGCTTTACTCATCTACCACAACCTTGTAATGTCTTTGTATGAATTTTATTTCAGGGCTTTTGACCATAAATATAAATACAGACAAATGATTGTGTATTAATATGATTACAGTAATCAATATGATTGACTACAATTTTTAACCAAATGTCACCTACTGAAAATATATACAAAAAGTTTAAACAGAGTCTGTACAATGAGCGGCATGGGGTGAATTAATTGCAGCAATCTGTGGAGAGCTAAAAGAATATAAAATAGTAAAAGGATTTTCAAAACAGCGCTCAGCTGTATCCATCACTATCCGAAAACAAGAAAACAGATTTGAAGACAAACTCAGATATATTCATTTACATCCAAATGCCTGATTGACACAAACACACCCCCCTTACCCCACCTGTCAAACACTCTCCTTTGTTATCCGTCTCCCATCATTTTAATAAGATTCGTTGGGTTTGCTATACGTTTGTGAAGTTACATTGCACAACACTCCGACACATTAATTGACTGGAGCTCAGATTCTTCTCTTTACCCTACATTTCCATTCTCTTCCCATTTCTACTTACTATGACACCATATTATTCAACAGTGTCTCTACCTTCTGGCAATTATTGAAAGCGCGATACTGAATATCCAATTGGCCAGAACAAATAGACATAGTGAAATGGCAACTATGCTTTTTCAAAAGAGTCAAATATTAAATTCAGTAAAAGGTGTGCACAGATGTTTTGAATGAAACTTTGGGGCCCAGTGAAAGGAGACTCTAGTGCTACATTATCAGCATAAAAGAACAAGTTCTAAACAAATGTGAAGAAAATGCGTTTAGGAAGATGCCAAAACAGTATCAAACAACTTGTTATGATGTTCAACATCACAAACAATCAATGATAAATACATATCTGCCACACAGGGCACTATTATTTAAGCATAATATAGTTGAATCAAGAACTGACACATCTTCTGCGGACAGATTTCTTTTAGTTGGTTTTAGTAATTATCAAACCTACATAAATCTATACAAATGTCAAGACATTTTACTTTTATCATATCCTTAAATCCATTCTTAGTTTCCTTTCACCACCTTCTCTTTTGGGAGAAAAAAAAAAAAAAAAAAGTTGCTGACAGACATTTATTTTAAATCTTGCTGTTGAAATCAGTAATGTATTATAATTTTTTTTTAAATGTATTAGTTTATTTGACAGGGACAATGCAGAAAAAACATTGCTACAATTTCAAGCAGCCGATGCTCCACATATAAGGCTAATTTGTAGCCCCAGTCCCTGGTTAGGAATTTTTAAAAACAATAAAACAAATCTCACACACACACACACACACAAAAATTATATATTATAAAAAATTAAATTAAAAAATTAAAAAATAAGACGGTGTACAACCATCAACGTTCACAAACCTGCTTTTGTTTGAACCACGTTTTTTTTTATTTCTTTGAAAAATGTTTAACTCTGTTTGCATTTTTAGTTCAACTGGCAGGCTGTCCCAAAGCAGTGTACCTTGAACTGAAAATGTGGATTGTGCAAATTTAGTTTTCCTCTTCGGTACTGTGCAATTCTCCTCTTGTAGTGATCCCCATACTACGTTTTTTGTTGTTGTTGTTGTTGTTGTTGTTGTTAATTGGCATATGACATCTGGAGCAAGATTGTTTATACATTTAAAAAACATTTTAATAAGAGACAAATTTATAACATTTTCAAAGCTAAGCAAACTATTATTTTGTAAAATATTACAATGATGCCATCTAATTGGTCTCTTGTCCAAGATTTTTAGCATGCGCCTAACATTGTAGAAAATCTCCTTTACATGTCCTCTTCAAGGTTATGTGTGTTTGAAGTGCTTGCATGTTGCAGCAGCGGATCACGTGAGATCTGCAGCTCACATGGTGTTGATGAACCTGCAGGTTTCAGTTGGATCACGGAGCAGTAGCATGACCACCACAAGCAAAGTTGCCTGGCATGTCCATAAGCAGCTGAAAATAGCAATAGGCTATGGCAGATTAGTGCCAAGATTGCACCAATTTAGTACAGAATTTGCAGTTGCATATTAGGAGAGAAGTAAAAGGGTAATTGTATTGTTTAATATTACTTTTCATGTCTCGTGTTCCATCATATCCTAATCACAAATATCTAATTGAACCCCAGCCGTTCTAGTACTAGGATTTGATCACAGATCTCTCGTTTCTGAATACAACGCAATTTATTTCAAACAGGGCTCCGATATGGGCAGTTATAAATGTTAGCTAAAGGGTAAATGCACTTTCAGAGCCATTTTCGGCTTTTACTGTGTACGCTTATCAAAGTGACAGAATGGCGTAACCTTGCCATTGCTTTCTGAGCTCAGGTGCAGGTTTGGTGATTCTGCCAGCAGAGGCTAGTGAGGAGAGCTGAGGCACTGTAAAACACAAACACACACACACACACACACTGACTGCTGGAAGCCAGACAATTAAGGGGATGGAGGACGGGCACATTTGCATACATATTAAAGTGAGACCGTTATAGAAGAGAAAAGAGGGAGCGGGCGAAAGATTGAGGCGGGGTGGTGGGGTATGGGGGGTTGTAGCGATAGAGAGAAAGAGAGAGAGAAAGAGAGAGAGGGAGTGACTAGAAGCATATGAGCGAGCCTTTCTCATAGATCTCTTTCATCAAAACACACAGGGCCCCGCCTTTGCTTGCGCATAAATCTGCATCTCTTTAACAGGAGGCTTTCTGGTCCTCTCAGTCTGGGCAGCAGAGAAAGGAAGGAAGGTCTGGCACAGTGATGGTAAGAGTAGAGTTGGCACTGCAGAGCTGCACTAAAGATCAGCAAAAGCACCTGATAACCACAGAATATATTCAACAACATGGAATATCCTTTCTTGCCAGAAATCAAGTTGCTGCACCATTTTAACCTTCTGATGCCAGTGATGTAATGCAGAAAGTGCCCATTGAATTCTTGACTTACACAAAATATAGTACTAAGTAGTACTGAAAGTGGTTCTTGGCTTGTAACCATAGGGGAACCATTTTTGGTGCTATATAACACCATATCTTTAAAGGTGCTCTACAGCACCTTTATCAAATGGTGCTATGTAGAACCCATAAGAGGTGCCATTTCGCATTTTATTTCTTCAACAAAAATGGTGATAAACAGTGGCTGAAGAGCCACTGAAGAACCAAATTTTGGTGCTATACAGCACTTAAAGTGGTTCCCCCATGATTACAAGCCAAAGTGCTATATAGTACTATTTTTTTAGAGTGTAGGGTTAAAGTCACTGGTGGTAGAAATTAGATGATTTGAAGTCTCAGACTAGCACACTTCAATAGAAGAGAATGAAAGAGGACATTTGTGACCATGATACTGAATTCAGAAAAAAAGTTACCCAAAAAAATCCACTGGGAGTAAATGAAACAATAAGTTGCTTTTAATTTCATCATTTTCTCTATAATAATGGTTTTCAGTGGGTGGGCGTGTTATTAAGTTTTACGACATGATGGAAGATTTAAATTTTTTCTGGTGAAAATGAAATCACAGATGAAGCACTTAGAAACAAATTATGAGCAGAATATTGTCATATCTAAAACAAAACTACTTTTCCTGGTAAAGGTCAAATATAAAGTCGTCCACTGTTGTTTGTAAACTCAACCACATATATGTTAATTGTCCAGAGCACGTGATAAGTATTTGTAAAGTATTTTACCGAAAGGTCAACTACCTTTATTTCAAACTATAAAAAAATAGCTTGTCACTTTTGCTGTCCCTCAAAAGGGAAACCTGTGCCTTATCTACCCCTAGGGATGCATGTTATTACTTTAATGTACTAATATCCACCTTTAAAGAGATGGTTCTTAAAAAAAAAAAAAAAAAAAAAAAAAGAGAGAGAGAAAATAGTCAGTGTCATGTTCATTCCAAACCTATAAGACTCTCGTTCATCTTCGCTGCACAAATTAAGATGTAACAAAACCTGAGGGGTTTCTGTCCCTCCATTGAAAGTGCACACAACCAAACTTTTGATGATACAAAAAAATCATAAATGCATTATAAAACTAATCCATATCAATCAAGCGATTCAATCCAAGCCATGTGAAGAGCTACCATCACTTTGTATTATGAACAGATTTAATATAGGGGTTTATCTGATTTTACCATTTGACTTTTTCATGACCAAAGCACATAGAGTGCATCAAATATGGTAAACGTGTGCAAAACTGGTTCTCACACTTCACACGTTTTAGCTTCCATGTTTACTATATGATGCGCTCCATGTATGTGAGTCGATCATTGTTTTGTCTATATGTGAACAAAAGCCCAAATGAGGGTGAAAAAATGATGACAGAATTTTTATTTTTGTGTGAACTAAACCTTTAAAGTCACAAAGAAATACAAGTCTTTTCTGCTATATTGTGATGTACATCCAAGTGTAATGGATTATCGGAAAAAAATAGGGCGGGGACTTTTATACATCGTTTGTTGATTGGAATTTGAGTGGCGGTAGATTGCAACCTTGCAGGGGCAGGGTTTGAAGCACATTAGGGTGCTTTCACGCCTGAGTATTTGTTTCGGAACCTGGTGTGTTTTCTCCCTTGGTTCGGTTAGTTTAGGCATATGTGAACATGATAATCGCGCTCGGATCCGTACTAAAACAAATCGCTCCAAGACCGCCAGAACGAGGTGGTCTCGGCCTGATTGCAAACGAACTCTGGGATGCTTCGCTTGAGGTGTGAAAGCCATCCGACCCAATGGACCAACAAACCAAGCTGGAAATGTGCTATATAAAAAGCAGTAGTGTCTGATACTGTAAGGGAGCACATTAGTTATCACAGTTCAAAACCACAAGAGTACCTCTTCACCTTAAAATGATTTGTAATTGCGCTTCTCTGTCCCGATGAAGCCTTGATTCCTGCACTAGATGCATTATAACAGTGTTTCCGCGTGTCTTGACACTGTTAACTCTAGACAGAGGGGAGATCCAGAGAAAGCGCGTTTTAATTTTCTGCAGTATTAACACAATGTAATATATAATTTAACAGCGGGAATGATGGCTACATTCGTATAGTGTTTGCGTGTGTCTCGACAGTTACAAATAAAGCCACAATAAGCTCATGGAGCGAATTTGTCAATCATCTTGATGGATGTCGCAGAGGAAACTCTGACCAACAAGAGGACAGTTGTACACGCATGTGACTTGCATGAACACATTTTGGTATGCTTTGCCTTGTAAAAGTGAACCGATCCAAGAAGAAAATGCAAGATTAACAAATTAAGTCAGTTTTGAGAGAGAAAAAAATTCTGATCTATAGGTGTGAAAACGCCCTAAATGATTGGAGAAGTCCTGCAAAGGTCACCAGAGAAGTGTGTCAATTTGACAGGCGCTAGCAACACCAAGGTCATGGGTTTGATTCCCAGGGAAAGCAAGAACTGTCTGCCAAATGCATAAATTTAAATGTAGATGAATAATTAGCAATAAGTTCTATAACATGGATTTATAAAACAGATAGGTGGGCGATTTTAATAACATCCAACTGTTAGGGGTAGATAAGTTACAAAGGTGCCCCTTTCGAGGGAACAGGCTTTTTGTACCCCTAAAGGTGCATATTTTGCACTTTTTCTGACAGTGTAGTTCTGTGAAACTTTTGGCACAATACCTATTAAGCAACAAATAAAGCATATTCACTTTGTAATTGTCTTGAACC
Organism: Paracanthobrama guichenoti; assembly: GCA_018749465.1. Taxonomy (NCBI): domain Eukaryota; kingdom Metazoa; phylum Chordata; class Actinopteri; order Cypriniformes; family Gobionidae; genus Paracanthobrama; species Paracanthobrama guichenoti. The sequence continues at coordinate 20,260,810 of CM031947.1, forward strand.
ATGTAACTAAGGTGGGGTCTGCGGTATGAAGTGCTGTTGCCGTCTTCTCTCCTCCACAGTAACGGTTGCCGTGGAGGCTGCAGTTGATGGCTATAACAGCAGCTGTCGCTGCAATGCACTCTGCAGCCCATGAGGAGCGAGAGGGAGAGAGAGAGAGAGAATGTCGGCGCGAGCGAGAGAGAGAAAAGTGGCAGAACTGGTGAGAGAGAGGGAAGAGTGAGTGATATTTAAAGAGAACTGGGAGAGATATACCAAGGGAGGGAGGATAGGAGATAGAGAGCGAAAGAAGTCTAAAAAAATAGGGTTAGAAATAGCAAGCAAAAGAGAACTTCAGGCAGAAAGAGCAGAGAGGGACTGCAAGGGAGAGAGAGGGACAGAAAAATGCAGTGGGAGCTGGTTTAGATTGTAATGAGAGAGGCCCTGCTTCGCTCTGTCAAGCTGAACTTGCTCCACCACCTCCAACCTCCACAATCACACATCACACACATTCCAGTCTAGCCTCAGAGGCCGTGAGCGTGTGCACGCGTGTGAGCATTTGTGTAGCTGTGCACGGTTGCATACACTTTTTGTGCGCATTTGTGCATGTACTGAAGATAGAACGACACTGAGGTTTCTCCTGTCCGAGTGCAGAGGGATACGGAGAAACTGTAGACAAAACAGGATGAGGATGAAGCTTGGCTTTAACTGTTCTACCTCAGATTTCAGAGCTCGTCTGTGTCATGCATCTGTTAGCGTGCATGTATTTCCAGCACTAAACTGAGCCGGGCATTGAGGAAGACTGACGCAAACGAGCAGTGACTAACTATGTAAACACTGCAAAAATAGTCACAGCAATAGTCAGGAACACAAGTATGAGGAAGCTTATAAACAAAAAATATACAGACGTGACCATATACCCGACAACAAACACAGAGATTCAAAAGAAGAACAAACTTTTCTAATGCAGACTCATACTTTCATATGCAACCTTGAGTGAATGAAAACATTAACTACACTGGCAATAGATAGGTGAAACAGGATGCTTCATACTTTTATGTACTCCAAAATACACACACACACACACACACACACACACACACACACACACACACACACACACACACACACACACACACGGAGTGTGAGAGGGAGGGGTGAGTCTCCGGCAGAGTTTCCTGCCACAGGATTTGAAACTAGAGCTCCTTCAGCTGTGGTCTCCTGTTTCCTCTCCCCGTTTCCAAACACATTCATTCACTGGGATGTAGTTCCGTAGCTGTATCTGTTAGGATCCACGCTTATTAAATATGAGACTTCACATGTTCATTCGAATTTTGGGACAGCATGAAATGGTGAGAAATAGTACTATAGTTAGTAATATATTTACAATCATTCCAAATTACCATGAATTTTCTTTCCTTGGTCTATACCCATGCTATCTGAACCAGACAGTGGCAGGGTCCAGAGCACAAGGACAAATAAGACATCAGGCAGATGGGCATCCCACAGCAGCAGAAGTCAGATGAAGTACACTAACGAGAATCTTCTTCCATTTGTAGCACTATTCGGTTACAAACCACTGCTTTTCCATGGCACACCGATGGTACTAACTAAAACCATGAGATTGTATCATTGCCATATTCATACACTACTGTTCAAACGTTTTGGGTAAGCAAAACATTTTTTGAAAGAAAGAAATGAATACTTCAATGCATCCTTGTTGACTTTTGTTACAAAAGAAAATTATTTCAAATAAATTATTTCTATTTAAAGAATCATGAAAAAAAACAAACACACATTGCATGGTTTCCACATGAATACTAACCAGTGCAACTTTTTTTTAAATTGATAATAATATATTTCTTGAGCACCAAAGCATATTTGAATGGTTTCGAAGAATCATGTGACACTGAAGACTGGAGTAATGGCTGCTGAAAATTCAGCTTTGACATCATAGGAATACATTCTATTTATTCAATGCAGGTTTCATCGATTTATTAAAGAAGAATCATTTTAAATTGTAATAATATTTCACAATATTTGGCATGTACAGTTTTTACTGTATATTTGATCAAATAAATGCAGCCAACGTTTCAAAAATATTACACAAAAAATCTCTAAACTTTTGAGCAGTAATGTAAAAAAGGCATATAAATCCAGGATACTTCAATACTATGGTATCACAATCATGTTCAAAAAAACATTTTTAGAACGGTATCATGTCCACATGTACTTTTTGGTGACACAAAGCACACACAAAATAAAACATTGTTGTGCCTTATCCATGTCGTGTTATTTTTTTATAGTAAAGGTGCATTAAGCATTTTTTCCTTTAAAAATGCTTTACCCATAAATAAATAAAGGCAGTGGCTATTTACACTAAGTGCAAATAGCAATAGATGCTGTTTACACCAAGTGTAAATAGCAACTAAATTCTATTTACACTCAGTGAAAGTAACATTTCCTTAGCGATAGATGATATTTACACTAAGTGCAAACAGCTGTAGATGCCATTTACTAAGTGAAAATAGTGATATATTCTATTTACACCATATAAAAGTACAGTTCTTTGCAATATGTGTAAATAGCAATTACATGTAATTTATACTTTTGACAGATACATAATATTTGCACCTCAGTATTGTTGTATAACAATTTCCCTCGTAAAGGGACAATAAAAGCCCTCCCTACACCTACCCCTAAACCTACCCAATAAATGCTTTTATTATTATTAAATATTAAGTTTGGCAGTTTATTTCCACATTTAGAACATTTTCTTAATTTGTATTGAAAGTAAATGCTTTTCCGATGTGATTTGTGATGAGAAAACAGAAGCTCTGCAAAAGGCGGATTGGAACCCGTGTTGATTGCGTCAAAACAATGATCCATTAGCCATATGCTTTAGTGATTGCGCCACTGAAGACAGTAAATCACAAGCGTTGTTTTTAAATGTTATTTGGCACAGACAGGCATTGTTAGGCGGAGCTAGAGCGAATAGCACTTGCCAACAAGGCACGCTATTTGCACTTGGTGTGAATAGACACTCCGATAAATAAATGGATTTTGAAAAATATTTATAATACAAAAAAAAAAAAAAAAACTTGTGTAAAAAGTACTGAATACATATTTAAGGTTCCTTTGTCTATATTAATTCTTGATAAATCTGTCAATCTCCTTCAACATGCTCTACTAAATGAGGACAAGACCATGTAAATTGCCATACCTAAGAGAAGTATGATAAAGAGGAATTCTTACAATTTTATAAACCATAAAAAAACACCATATTAGCATTAAACCATAAAAATAAAACACTATTTTGCTATAAACACTATAAACAAGTTTACATTTGAACTCAAGGGTTCATGAACCTTTAGACTGCGTGAGAATTAGGGGCTAAAATTTGACTAGATTTGGAGCACTACTGGTGCTTTAGACTAAACTTTAACATTTCTGTATGCCTTGAAATCCTTGGAACGAGACTGTTGCCTCCAGCTTGCATATTAGTGTCATGGCACATGATTGCAGCACTGAATGGATTCTAACACCTCATTTCTCTCCACGGGTTTTACCGAACCATCCAACGCTTGAACATTTTAAACCTCCTCAAGAATAAAATGGTGGTTTGGAGCAACAGTATTATTGCCACTGTCTCATCCCAGGAGATAAAAATTTAGTTACAGGACTCCTTCACATAAAACAACTGTGCACTGCTCAACTCAACTCAATCTATTAATTTCAGTATCCTGACAGAGTAACAACTGCCTCAACCAATGACTTTGAAATGGGGCTATCTGTTTTTCTGACCCAGCGAGGAAAGGGGGTGTGTAAAAACCTGTCTGAAAAACGAGCAATTCTATTTAATGGCACTAGTCACTTCACCTTTACATTTACCATGCAACTACCAGTGCTGTACAATAGATGTTATTTATACATTTAGCTAAGCTGTTGGAAAATGAAGAGCAGATAAAAGATAGAGGATAGTGTAGAACGGGTTCACATAGTCCCAAGTGGTTTGGTCTTTTTAACCGTTATGCCAACCATCACTTCAGTTAATCAGAATTTAACCCAAATTTAAGGATTCGTTTACCCAAAAGTGAAAAATGTGTCATCATTTACTCACACATATGCTGTGAGGGTGATGACTGACTTTCTTCTGTGGAACATAAAAAAGATACTTTGAAACATGTTGATAACCAAACCTTTCAGACATTACTCAAAATAGCATTTTTTTAAAGTACGCTATCCTTTTAAACATGTAAACTTCCCAACTCACTGTTCCTAGTATTTGTGGGAACAATAAAATAAATACACATGTGATACATTTTTAATGCAGGGTGTAAGAAAGAGAGAATTCAATCAGACCTCAGCTGAACTCAGTCACTCTCTTTCAGGCTAGTCGGATACAGAGGAGCTTTGTGAGACCTGCATCACTCAAGGAAGCAGACTGAAGGGAACCTTGTTTGTGTCTTATGTGAAAGGTCAAGGGTCATCACAGGCCAAAAGGACAGGGAGCCCTAAGAAAAGAAATTGTATTTTCCAATTCCAGAATTCTGGTTGATTTGTATGCATTATCTGTATATTAAAAAAAAATATTCTGCAAATTGGAACCAGACTGAATATGGAGGGGAAAAGCACAAATTAGCATTGGTGTCCTTTAATGATGCAATCAAGTTTGATAGAACAAACTGTATTTTTATGCTGTGCTAAATAGGTTACAAATTTGTAGAAACACAGGCCAGTCTCTTTTCTTAAATAATTTTCACTAATGCTAGAACAGAAGCTTATCATGCTTGGGTTATTCCTACAGCCTTGACTGAACTCATTTTATATTACAACAGACATGTTTAAAGGGCTCATCATGGCTATCACATTCATCTTCATGGGTCTATGTTCTCTGCGCTTCAGAATGAACTGCTTGTCTGTCCTGTTCATCCAATAATATGTTCTACAGGCTATGCCACAGAAAGCAGGAGGCCCCTTCTTTCCCCTCACTTTAACTGGAGCTGAAGAACCATGGGACCTTCAACATCCTTCTTTGTTTCTCTCAGAAAAAAAGAAGGAAATAGAAAAAAATGGAAATGGAAGCAGCATGTGGGAAAAAAAACGACAGAATTTTCTGATGCCTAGTGAGAGGTATACAGGAAGAAGAGCATTAAAATAAAAGAAGGGTAATGTAGAAATTAAACAAAGAGCCAATATCAAATATAGAGTGTAGTGGTTCAACGGATCATATTCTGTTGTTTGAGTCAATGATCAGATTATTTTTTGGATCAGCAAGAATTTTTTCAATTTGCTTTACATTTATTACTTAAAGCTTTAAATACTCTGATACCACAGCAAACACTACTTGCCTAACTAATAAAACATTATTAAAGGAAAGTGAACTACAACTAAAAACACTAATCATAAGCATAGATAAATACATAAAGTTACAAATAGAATTGTAGAACTGTAGAATTCATTTCAGATACAGAAATGGTTCGGGGGTTCCGTGCGCACAGATAACAGCACACAAGTACCGAATGAAATTCTCTTTTGCCTCTTCCAGCACTGGAATGGTTTAAAATCTAGTGACTGTGTGAACTGGCAAGACAAAATACGCTCAAATTATAAACTTTCAAAATTTCTGATCTATTGTTTAAAAACTTGATTCATTTATCCATATTTGTGGGATGATGGTTTAAAATTAATAGGATAAATGTATTTCAACTAAGTTTCCTACAGCAAAAGAAAATAAAAACAGAAATCAACAAATGTTGCTTTAAAATTCTTCATCAACTTGAGCCATCCATGCTCTCTCTCTCTCTCTCTCTCTCTCTCTCTCTCTCTCTCTCTCTCTCTCTCTCTCTCTCTCTCTCTCTCTCTCTCTCTCTCTCTCAAGTTAAACATATGCACATAGTGTGTTCCTTGTTACATACATCTGCTGGGCATATGAACAGGCCTGGGCCCACAACAACCATGACTGTTTGCCATACAGTCAATCTTCAACTCAGATCAAGGACAAGTGCTCCCTTGTATATCTCAATGAAACTACTAAACTCACCATAAAACCTATTGTTCGAAACAGTGCCATCAATGTTGGGAGTAACACATTACAAGTATCAGATTACTTTTTCAAGTAAAGTAAAATATTACTTTTAAATTTGCAACAAAATATTGGAGTTACTTTTTCAAGCAAGTAACTTTGTTTTCCTATTTATTGACTGACACCTCTCCTGTCTTAATGTTGAGAGAAATTGAATTTGCATTTCCGTCAGCCTAAGGCTTATTCAGTTCACTTTTGGTGTGAAAAGGCCTTTACATTTACCAAAAATAGAACTTTTTTTATTTAAAAAAAACACAAGAAAACCCAGCCCAGATGAGAAAAATGGGAAAAATGCACAAGTAACATAACACATTACTTTCTATTAAAAGTAACTAAGTCACGTAATTAGTTACTTTAGGAGTAACACAATATTGTAATGCATTACAAAAGTAACTTTCCCCAACACTGACTGCAATGTGGAATATACTAATACTGGTCAGGACTAAACAGGACTACAGACGCTCTCTTCCTCTTTAAGTGGATGTGGACCAGACTTTACAGTCTAAAATCTGGTTATGTAAACGTATTGTTATGGCTATTATTATGCAACAGAATTTGTTTCATCGTTTATTTGAAAAAAGTTGTCCATTTAGATTATTTTTTGCATCTCTTAATCAATCATAAAGACACAATAAAAGAGACACAAGAAACATAAGCATTTAACAAAAAAATATAAATAAAAGTATGAATAGTTCACACCTCAAAAAAAAAAAAAAAAAAAAAACCTGTAATTAATTGCTTATGTCTAAGTTGCTATTTCCCATACATTGAAAGTGGATAGGGACCAGAAACAGCTTAAACATTCATTCATGCGCTTATCCACATTCATAGGAAACAGCAGCTTGGACATTCTTCTAGATGATTCATTTTAGTGGTCCACAGAAGACAAAGTCAAGCGGGTTTAGAAACACACAAGGATGAGCAAACAATGAAAGAAATGTATTTTTGAAAGAACTATTCCTTTAACATCTATGAACTTTAAATCAAACATTGCCTTAACAATTCACAGTTTTTATCCCCTCATTTCGAGTGATTTTTTTTTATTCTGTCCTCCTGCTGTCGGCAATAAATCTGCATGTTGAGCGTTTAAAGATTAATGTTTCTCTCTCTCTCTGCATCTCTCCTTCTCCCTCCCACCATCTCTCTATCCGTCCCTGCATTCTTTCTTCGTTTCAACACCCCGGCAGTACCCTCACGTATGCATATGTAAATGGCTCTGCCTCTGAGCCGGTGGAAGTAATTGTATGCATTTTTAACTGGCCAATCGACTGACAGATAGGCATAGATTGTCTCGTCTACCTCTCTTCCTCTCTCTCTTTCTATCTCATTCTCCCACACACACACACACACACACACACACACACACGCTCAGTGATTTTTTTTATTTTTAGCTCTGTGCCTCCCCCTCCAGATGCACAGGAATCATTATGTTGTGGTGGTCTGCTATAGGGCGATTAGAAACTAGAAATCTCTTGCTCTCTTTCCCCACTAGTGCGATATTCTTAATCCAGCTATTTGAGTTCTTCCATGACCTATGAGTTTTCCTGGTTTTGATAAACTTCAAAAAAATTAAAAAAAAGACTAACTGATCAGAAAGAAAGAACCGATTTAACGATTAGTTCACTTGAATATTAAAAAACTCTCATCATGTCGTTCCAAAAACTGGACTTTTCTGTATAACACAAAGGGAGAAATTCTGAAGACTGTGCCGGTTGCTCTTTTCCATACAATTACAAGACCATAAAAGTATCATAAAAGTCCATTCAACTCATGCACACAACTCAGTCTTCTGAAGCCACATAGCCTCGTGAGAGAAATAGATCACATTTTACATCGTTATTGACTAAAAATCTTCCCTCAATTAGTAAACAAATCATTCAGTTCAGTTTTGTGATCCAGATCAACAGTTTAATTGAAAACAATCTCAAAATATATATATATATATATATGTTTGGGACAACATGAAAGTGAGTAAATAATGACAGATTTGGATGAACTATCACTTTAAAGTTTCCTACCACACATAAAATAGCCCTGTAGCAGCCATAATGCTGTGTCTGTATCAAATTCTGCATTCTAACATTCAAATGACCTGTCGGTCTGTCACTGAATAAACACTTGGTTTAGGTATTGTCAAAGAATTCATTCATTTTTCTTCATTTATTAAAAATGTATTCATTTAAAAACAATTTACTGTTGTATATTCTAAGTTAAAAGTGGTAGAGCCTCTGGAACTTAATTTTCTTTAATGTATAATTTGAAAAAAAATTGTATCATTGCCATAAAACATTAGGATTCGGATTAGGATTCTGAATTAGGTTGCAGCTCTGCCCGGTGTTAACCTACAATTATAAAGTACTACGCATGTTAACATAATATGCATGCATTTACATTTGGCTTTTATGGGGTTATTAAGTAGACCAACTTGCCTGAAGTTGTCCTTTGGAATAATTCAATACATTCACATTTTGTGGTTAAGAAGGTTGTGCCATTACTTTTGAGAGTAATGTGGACCCTGAATGAAAATTACTAGCATAACAATGAGATAACTTTGCTTATGGCACACCAAATCTGGATACAAATCAAATGCAAATCAGGTGCTTCTCAGACCATTACAAGCTCTCTTGAAATGTAGCCATTTATTTCTCTACTTTCATAGAATCACGTAACTATTAGTAGATGAACAGCAGATGAATTTGATTCGGCAGATAATGGCTATAACAGATCAGCAATGCTTCAATTTTCTGTTCCTCCAATGCTGTTGTAATTTTTAGCTTTGTGACAGTTTTAGCTGTGGCACAAACAATGTCAACTTCCATGACAACAGAAGACATGCTGCAATGCTCCTTTATGTAATTATTGTTTTCCAGTTTCTTTGTCAAATGAACAGCTTTTCATGGAAAACGGCTGCATTCAGAAGAATTCTTCTGATTATAGGGATGGATATGATATAAAAGACAGATTAGAGAACTTTGGTAACTTCCTAAACCTAAATTTGAGAAACCTACTAAACTAGGAGGTATCGAACATGTTACTGAATGAGATATCAGATTGATATGCTTTTTTTTTCTTTTTTTTTTTAAAGCACCAAAACTGGAGATAACTTTTTAACTTTGGACCTTTCAAATTTGGTTGTGTCATAGAAATACATTGTTTGTTTATTTAAGAGATCGCTCAACACTTTTCTCCTCTTTTTCCATTTTCCCTGGAATAAAAAATGTGGCAGGACCAGTTTCTGTTTGGGAGGACATGCAGGAGAAGTGATGATCAAAGATGACTCCACTCAGACTATCAGAATCACTTCATGTCCAAGTGCACTGTCATGGCTGACGTTGCTTTAGGACATTTTCTGATAATCTCTCCTGTTCCGCCCTCTTTCTCTTTTTATAACTCATTCTCTATCTTCTGAACATGAACAAACTTGAGCTTAGACTGTATACCAAAAAAAATTACTGGTTCAGAAGACTCACTCACACTCTCACTCACACTCTCACTCACACTCTCACTCACACACTCACTCACTCACTCACTCTCACTCACTCACACTCACTCACACACACTCTCACTCCACACCACACTCACCACACTCACTCACACACTCACTCACTCACTCACTCCACTCACTCCTCACTCACTCACACACTCACTCACCACACACTCACCACTCACTCACACACTCACCACTCACACACTCACTCACCACACACTCACTCACACACACTCACTCACACACTCTCACTCACTCTCACTCACTCCTCACCACTCACTCACCTCACTCCTCACTCACACTCTCACTCACACACTCTCACTCTCACACACACACTCACTCACTCACTCACTCACTCACACACACACACACACTCACACACTCTCTCACACTCTCACCACTCACTCACACACTCACACTCACTCACTCACTCACCTCACACACACTCTCACTCATTCACTCACTCACTCACATACTCACCACCACACACACTCACTCACACTCTCACTCACACTCTCACTCACTCACTCACTCACTCACTCACTCACACACTCTCACTCACACACTCACCACTCACTCCACTCACACACTCACTCACACACTCTCACTCACACACTCACTCACTCACACACTCTCACTCACACTCTCACTCACTCACACTCACTCACTCACTCACACACTCTCACTCACACTCACACACACACACACTCACTCACACACTCACACACTCACCACCTCACACTCACTCACACTCACACACACACTCACTCACTCACACACTCTCACTCACTCACACACTCTCACTCACACTCACTCACTCTCACACACTCACTCACCACTCACCACACACTCACACACTCTCACCACTCACTCACTCACTCACTCACCTCACCTCACACACACTCACTCACACTCACTCACACTCACTCACTCACTCACTCACTCACTCACTCCACCACTCACTCACTCACACCACCTCACTCACACTCACACTCACTCACTCACACACTCTCACACACTCACTCACACACTCACCTCACCACACTCACACTCACACTCACTCACTCACACACTCACTCACTCACTCACACACTCACTCACTCATTCACTCACTCATTCACTCACTCTCACTCACACACTCACACACTCACACACTCACTTACTCACACACTCTCACTCACTCACTCACTCACTCACACTCACTCACTCACTCACTCTCACACACTCACTCACTCACTCACACACTCACACACACTCTCACTCACTCACTCACTCACACACTCACTCACTCAATCACTCACCACACACTCACACACTCACTCACTCACTCACACACTCTCACTCACACTCACTCACCACACACACACACACTCACTCACACACACTCACACACTCACTCACTCACACACTCACTCACACTCACTCACTCCACACTCACCTCACTCACACACTCACCTCCTCACTCACTCACACACTCACACTCACTCACTCACTCACTCCTCACACTCACACTCACTCACTCACTCACTCACTCACTCTCACCACTCACCACCACCACCACACACACACACACACCACACACACACACACACACACACTCACACACACACACACTCACACACACACTCACACTCACTCACACTCACTCACACACTCACTCACACACACTCACCACTCACTCACTCACTCGCACCTCACACTCACTCACTCACTCACTCACTCACTCACTCACTCACCACACTCTCACCACACCACCACCACTCACACACTCACTCACTCCACTCACTCCTCACACACACTCACTCACTCACTCACTCACACACTCACTCACTCAATCACTCACTCACACACTCCTCACTCACCACACACACACTCACTCCACTCACTCACTCACTCACTCACTCACTCACTCCTCACTCACTCACTCACACACACTCACTCCACTCACCTCCTCACTCACTCACTCACACACTCACTCTCACCACCACTCCTCACCTCACTCCTCACTCCACTCACTCACTCACACACTCTCACTCACACACACACACCACCACTCACTCACTCACCACCACACACTCACACACTCACACACTCACACACTCACACACTCACACACCACACTCACTCACTCACACTCACTCACTCACTCACTCTCACCACTCACTCACTCACTCACACTCACTCACTCACTCACACTCACTCACCACACTCACTCACACTCACACACACACTCCTCACTCACTCACTCACACACACTCACTCACTCACTCACTCCACCACCACCACTCACACTCACACTCACTCCACACACTCACCACACTCACTCACTCCTCCTCACTCACCACTCACACACCTCACACTCACACACTCACTCACTCACTCACTCTCACTCACACTCCTCTCCACCTCACACTCTCACACTCACACACACTCCACACACACTCACTCCACTCACCACTCACCACCACTCACCACACACACACACACTCACTCACTCACTCACTCACTCACACACTCTCACTCACTCACTCACTCACTCACTCACACACACACACACACTCACCACCTCACTCACCACTCACTCCACCACACACACACACACTCACTCACCACCCACTCACTCACTCACTCACTCACTCACACACCTCACTCACTCACTCACTCACACACACTCACACACACACACACTCACTCACTCACACACTCACTCACTCACTCCTCTCACTCACCACTCACTCACTCACTCACCACACTCACTCACTCACACACCACCACACACACACACTCTCACTCACTCACTCACTCACTCACTCACTCACTCACTCACTCACTCACTCACACTATCACATAGCATTACTGGCTACTCTTTATTTTCTGCAAGATTTAAAAACCAGTGCATGCCTATAAAAACTATGTTCATATTTGGAATGCTGCACATACAGCTTACAGATATAGCAAAACATTTGTCTACAGAATTAGCATGGAGGCAAAAAAACAAAGCTTTATGGAGATAAAAAAAAGGGGGGGGGGACTTCACCTGGAATAATTAGAACAATTTGTTGTTGCACTTCAACTAGTGGCCTGCTGGTTGCAGCAATTCTAGACTATTTATCAGGGTAATTTCAAAGAGAATTGCTCACTATTTTAACTTGCACAAAATAATTTGTATACAGCATATAGAATGCCATATGTTTGGCATTGCTTCACAGACACTGATAGAAACATTTAGGAATAAAAATCGAAAATGGTGTTGGCTGCGGTCCAAATGTGATTATAAATGTAATCTGTACACATCCCAGAGGAAGTGCACAATGTAAGTCTAATTTACAGAAAATGGTTTGGACAAGTTACACATGTTGTGTTGGCAATTCTGGTGCTCAGTGACTGAAGATCATCACCTTAACAAGCTAGTCTGGTTATCAGGGTATCAACACTCTTAATGAAATAGTGCTTAGTACTTGATATATGACTGCTAACCCACTCAGATGCCTTAAACAGCTGTTCCCAGATATGTCTAAAGCTTTTGGTGTAAATTCATAATTTCACTCTAGAGAACACTTGTTAAAAGAAAAAGAGGGGGAAATTGTGTGTGTGCACACATACATACATATACACACACATATAGGCTACAAAAGTTTAGAAATATATTAAGAATATAGGGTGTAAGAGTTGGCTCCTTTTAATTCATGAGATGGAATTGGAATTTGCTGTATTCAAATGGCATTCTGGTTGTGTTCTTCCACATTGGTCCATAAAATGAAAATAAATGTATGAAATATCAAGAAGTACATATAAAACAAGCAGTCTGCAAGGCCTATAAAATATACAAACTTAACAATAAAAAAATTACACATTGCAATTATATGAATTTCTAATTCTACTTAAATTCTAACACTTCTAATCACAGATGATTTTCACAATAAGGTTTAAATACCACCAGGGTCTTGTGCTGTGGTGGAGCTAGACTTGTATACATGGGATGGCCAAGGCTACTTTAGAGGGCCCATAGACTGTAAAAGAATATCATGTGCAATACTTATTTGTTTTCATTGTTTTTAACCCATGTAATACTGTATTCTAATAAATGATCTACCAAAATTGTAGATACCAGAGCAATTTCACAATTCTCAATTCCAACTTATATACCACAGCAAAAACTACAAGCCTAATAATATAAATGTAAAACATTACTGAATTCAAGAGAACGGTCAGCAATAAAATAAGAACAGTGCTAACAATTAAGTGCTTGAAGATCTAACAGTAATTCAGGTACAGAAATTATTCAGAAGTTATTCATTCAAGATCAGTGAGTGATTTTTCTTCTCTTGTTCCTTGATTAACTTTAATGACAGACGGCAGGAGGTAGGCTATAGGGTGTTCTCTGTGTGCGCGCTATGGACGAAGCGTCATATGCCGCACTCCAGTCATCTGTTTAGCCACTAACGTTAATGTTCTCTTAATATTCAACGTTAATACATTAACAATGTGCCGCTGCACATCAAAATAAATGCTTCTTTCAACTGGAGGTGAAATGGAAATAGTGATCTAAATTTTGGGGTGGTCAATCAGGTGTCAGGGGTATCCATTGCCACCCCGGACACCCCTCTGACTCCGCCACTTGAAAAAAGGCATGACCCTAATATATCCACAACCTCAAAATGCAGCACAAACCAGACGAGCAAATGCAACAAAATATGGAAAATCAACTGACTTGAATGCATCCGTCCTCCCTTAATGGATTTAAGCAGGAATCTCAACTTCTAGACATTCTAGATACAGATTTCATGAAACGCTAGACTACATTCACTCTCACTGAAGGTTTTTATGCAGTTTTGCACTGAGAGAAACAACATATCAAGCACATAAGACTAACAATTATATACAATTGTATATGTATGTAACATTATGAGGTAGGCCTATTGAAAAAAACTAAAGTTAAAAGAGGTGTCTGGTTCTTTTTTTCCATTTAGTGCATTTTTTCATTGTCAAATAAAGTCATGTGTTTTTTTGTAATGATTAATGTGAATATAAATGAAACCTCACTACCTACACATCTACTATACACATCTATAATACTGATGTTCTAGAGCTTCACAACAAATGTATTTTAGCCCATTGTAAGGTGTCAGAAATGTTGCAGCAATGAGGCACTGTGCATGCCTACTTTTACATATATCTTGCATTTTTATTGCTGCAAGGGTGGGAAAATTAACTTAAATTACATGTTTCCGAATATACACAAATGTATTTCGGTTCAGAAAGGATTCACATAACAGCCACTAGATCTGTGTAAATCAAGCATATATTCCTTTTTCTCTTCTTGTCAACACAACCATGCAGCACTGCTGTGGAGCATTTTCAGTGCTGCAATGTACAGGCACCAGCGACACACAAGGTGTCATCACGACCACAAATCACTTCCTTGTGAGTGTTTCTTCCACCCACCACCCCCCAACCCAACTCTTTTTCTCTTCCTCTCTCTTTCTTTTTCCTCTCTCCAGCACGCCATATAGGTCGGAGTTAGTATATATCTCAATTAGAGAGCTGGGGTTGGAGAGGGGGAGGGCTTGTGTCCAGGCTGACTCCTCCCCCCCAGTGCCCCACACCAGCCCACTTAAAGTGGAAGCAGCAGCGCAGTGCCGTCTGGAGCCCTGTCAGTCAAAAGCCCTGCGGCCCTTTATGCAAATCAGTCTGTCTGTGGTGGACTGGGAGGGGAGGGGGGAAACATGTCTAGATTTGTTTGTCATCCGTTATGCCCTCCCCTTCAATTCTTCCACTTCATCTTCTCTCTCTCGCGCACACACACACACACACACACAAACACACACATACTCCTATATTCCGTCTTTCCCTCTTCTTCACCTTCCCTCATGGTATGCCTTGACACTTTTATTCCTCCTTTTTCTCTACTTCTCTCTCAGGTCCAATAACCTGTCCATTTCTACAGCCTTGAGATGAGAAATTGTGACATAGCTGTGAAACTGGGAACCAGTGAGGTGAAGCATGCAATGCTACTGGGCTCTAGAATCTGGGTCGCATAAAAAGGGAGCTAGACGTGTGCATGTCTGTGAGCGAATGTCTGTGTGCACATGTAGGAACATTGTAATTGAGAGATTTAACTTAATTGTATAGAAGATATTAATACATACTTAACTTAAAGGGGTTGGAATTCATTCACACAAACAGGAACATAAATAAAATGTCTTTCAGCAAACATGCTCTTATATGGGTCAACTTCACAATTGATAATGCACCTAGTTTTGGAGTTCTTTGAAAAAGCTGACAGACTATTTAAAAATTCCTCTAGGAGGATCACCATAATTCCTCCACCTCCTCCCCAAAAATATCCCCATTTTCAAAACTCTCAAAAAAGCGTCAGGTTTGAGAAAACAAGATGTCTCATTGCATCCCTTTGGAATACCCCCTGTCGTGAAATTCCTCGAGACATCAAACTAAGACAGACAACTGAGACAAGAGCTGCGATGTACTTTAAAACTGGTGACCAAACATCACCCATCACCAAAAAGCAGCATCTTCATCTGCATAAATAGAAACAGCAGACAAGATTTAAACTAAATAAACACACAAATAGTTCTGTCAAATCATCTGCTTGTCTAATCCAAATGAGCATCTTCAAAAGTAACGTTAAGACTACATTGCCCTTCAAGCGATGACAGGATTATTGGATGTTGCCATAGTAAAGTACAGCACAGAAATGAACTGAATTTAAAAAGTAGATAGAAAGGGAACTTATTTAACATGATAGATGTTGTTATTCATTGACGGGATCCTGGTGTCGTATTATACATTGCGCTATATTTTAAAAAGATGTATAACAGCAAAATCTTTTCTCAATTTACTCAATGGCAATACTGAAACATGCAACTAAAAATACACTTCAAAGTTAATTTGAGGTGTACTCGATTGCAGAATGATTCAGAGTTATATTTCACAGTGGCTGCTGCATCCTTTTTTGTTTACGCATTGTAAAGTCCATTACCCAGGAGTTAATATACGTTTGAGGAAGCTAGAGCGGGGAAACAAACTCGCTCCAATGACATGCCAAAACTAGATCTGAAAAAGGGTGTGTGTGTTTGGTAGTAACAGTACTCACCTGTGGAGACCTGTCGTCTTTCTCTTTTTTTGTCTTTTAAGGCGCATGGCTTGTTTCCACACTTCTGAAAGAACACAGATTCATAAATGTTAATCATAACTACAGTCTGACAAACTCTCCAAGAGTAAAAAAGTAATGTTTTATGAATAAGTCCTAAAAATCATCTCCTCACCAGGGCCATGCGCGCACACAGCAGAATATGGTTGCCAGTAATGTTTTAGGAGCCACTCACACAGAATATGCACTTGTGTTTTAAAAGCATGATGAAAAAGAATGCAAGAACGGTCTCGAGACAACTTTTAGAACTTTTTTTAAAAAGCAGCAAGACGCGGCACAACTGTCAAAGGCATCCATCTAGACTAGTACATATAAAACAGTTGAGTTGTAAAACAATTAACAATTAAAGGTACACTATGTAACTAAAACTGCATGCATTTTGTGGAAGAACACTGTTTTGGTTGTTGTGGTTTGGCTCTGTGCGAACTAATATAGTTCTTTCTCATAACTTAAAAAAAAAAAGACAGAAAGGCTAAGGTTATCCTACTGCTCATAAAACATTCACTATAGGCTTAAGAGATATTACCAGCTTGAGATCCTAAAGTGCTAAAGACGTTAGTGTGGCTAAACCCATTAACAGACACGGTAAGTTACTTCCTTGAAAATAAATTCCAGGACAGCACTATAAAGCACAATATAATGCTTTACACTCTGTTAGAAAGTTAATCTGTTCAATAAAATACGTTACTCACATGTAGAGTAATAAAAATGCCATCTCCGACTCCGCGTCACCTTTATAACATTTCAAATTCCACAGTTCTCCCTTCGAAAAGCCAAGCCAATGTTGATTCTCGTTTTATTACGAGCTCTGTCACGTTGTTTCTTTTTGCCAGCAGACTCTTCTCTGTTCGGCCTTCTGCGTTTGCGGTGATTCCCTGGAGGGTTGAGATTCCTGCTCATCTTGACAACTAACCTATGCCACTCCCACACAGAGCGGCGCAGGTGTGACGTCACTTTGTAGGCCAACCGCAGTTAGCATCTCACTGGTTAGCTCCATAAAAATCCCAATTGTCTCATTTAGCCACTTGTTAGCCACCGCTTTTTTAAAGACACGTAACAGCTTCAAAAAAAATGAGTGGGGTAATACTGATGTATTTTATGTTGTAGAGTAAAACGTGAACGTGTCTTGATCTTGTGTTCACCACAGACATTATTTAAGAGGTTACATTATTGATTCTTATAAAACCGTTTTTGTCTTACCCTTCACTATGGTAATTAAGCCTATATTGCATACATATGTCAGCCACATCTGTAAATAGACTGGTGCGGGTATGACATCACTTTGTAGGCCAAAACGCGGAAGCTAGTTAGCATTTTAGCACTTCCGGTTACGCATCCTGAAGTCTGACTTTTTTTATTTTTTATTAATAGGGTTTTGGTTAAACCTCTGAAATGTCTGTGGTGAACACAAGATCAAGACACTTTCACGTTTTATTCTACGACATAAAATACATCGGTATTAGCCCACTCATTTTAAAATTGTCAATTTTGAACAAAAAGTTACATAGTGTACATTTAAAACTGTACAAATTAAGTTAGTTGTCTTTCAAGTCATACGAGAGCGCTGCATGCTCGCATCTGGTGTGTTGCGTCTTTTATAGTTTCGGTAACTTACAGAGACGGTATAAAATGTGCCATCCCAAGGTTTCAGATCCAGTCTTTCACTGGAGCTTCTCCCGT
This sequence comes from Paracanthobrama guichenoti, assembly GCA_018749465.1. Classification (NCBI taxonomy): domain Eukaryota; kingdom Metazoa; phylum Chordata; class Actinopteri; order Cypriniformes; family Gobionidae; genus Paracanthobrama; species Paracanthobrama guichenoti. The sequence continues at coordinate 20,279,209 of CM031947.1, forward strand.
CAGCTTTGTGGTCCAAATGCTACACTTAAAACTCAGTAAAATGCATCTTTCTGTTCATCAAGACTAGATGAACTCGCATCCTTGTTATAGAGGTCGCCATATTTGATACTTTAGTCACTGGCTGCGTCCAAAACCGAAATTTTCAATAAGTATTAACTTTACTTCATTAAAGGGTGCGGGTTCAAAGATTCCGGCTGGGGAGGGGCCTAGGGTGACCAGGCGGTTTTTGGTGTTCTGTCCCCGTTTTACAGCTCGTTCGAAACAACCCGCAGATATATTGCAAAAAAAGCGCCCAACCAACTGATACAGCAGCTGCTGGTCATAGGAGCAATCGTGTAGTGATTATTTTCACCAGCAGATGGCGCTGTGAGCTACGCTGGCTCTACTTGGTCGCGCGCGCGCCGCTACTGCTTCATGAAGAACGTAACCGAGAGCAGAACGCCATTATCGTCAAATATCAAAAGAAACATCGTTATCGCTTTCAAGGTAGTCACATACTAACTATTCGTTTTTAATTTAAAGTAACACTGTTTGGATGTGCTTTATTACAGAGCCTCAAAAGGGTGCGGGATTGTTTTGTCCTCAAAAGTTCCACATTTGATTAAGTATAAAACTATAAAAACCTAAACAATTACACTTGCAACAAATACATGTGCAGAATACACATCTTTCTGCTTAAAATAAAACTAAAATGCAAATTAACACGACCAATTAAGGATAGTAAGCACAAACGTAACAAAACATTTTAAGAAAAAAACAAAAAACATTTATATAGTATAAACTAAAATATTTAGTTTAGTTCATGAAAATTTAAATATTAAATACAGTTATAAACTGTTAAAATATTTGTTAAATAGTTTTATTTATCATATTTATGTTTTATTTTTGTAATGTGTTTTTAAGTCATGTTATAATATTGTTTTGAACTGCTTGTTATTTACAATGGGTACTATTAACTGTTTTCATTGTTTGTTTGTTTTTTTTTTTTTTTTTTTTTTTTTTTTTTTTTTGGGGGTTTTTGCGCGGGTGCATTGAATTGTATTAAATCCAGACCAAAACTAAATCATAATAATTATTAATGTTAATAATAATATAGGGAGCCCACAACAACAACAACAAAACATTCAAAATGTATTGTCATTATAACAAATAAGATTTTAGTGATATTTTGACCACTCAAATAGGAAATGTCCCCGGTTTCCATTCTGGTCACCATAACATGAAGCCAGTATATACAGATACACAGTTGTGGGTATTTTCAGTTTGCAGCAGTTTGCGTCGTACAATCAGTTTAACAGCATTAAAGAGGGGCTGTTATCATTCCATGCTAATGCATGCCCACGAATGAGTGTGGTTTTATAGCGTATTTATTTCAACTGCTCAGGTAAACTCAATGGTATGACCCATTTCAGGGGTGGCCAAAATTATGATTTATAGGGTTAAGTTAGTTCACCCAAAAATGAAAATAATGTCATTTATTACTCACCCTCATGCCGTTCCACACCCGTAAGACCTCCGTTCATCTTCGGAACACAAATAAAGATATGTGTTGAAATCCGATTGCTCAGTGAGGCCTGCATAGCTAGCAATGACATTTCCTCTCTCAAGATCCATTAATGTACTAAAAAACATATTTAAATTAGTTCATGTGAGTACAGTGGTTCGATATTAATATTATAAAGCAACGAGAATATTTTTGTATCGGGTGTTGACAGCATGAGGGTGAGTAATAAATTACATTATTTTCTTTTTTGGGTGAACTAACACTTTTACTACTTTTATTATAGTAAAAGTGTAGTAACCATGTTTTTTTTTAGCTAATTGATTACCATTTATATAACCACAAAAACCTTTGTTTTACCACAAATACCATGGTTAAACTATGGTTAGAGTAGCAAGGCCATGGTTAATTTGTGGTTACCATGGTATAACTATAACCATGTTTTTTTGGTTTTATTTGTAGTAAAACTATGTTTCATTTTCGTAAGGGATATCGTATGAATGTGTGTAGTATGAGTGTAATTAGGACGCAGCAATCCTTCTTTTGTCACATATTGTTTTCCGCCTACTTTATAGTAGGCCTATTGAAGTATGCGATTTCAGATGCAGCCGCTGTCACTGTGGTTACCGGTAATTTTGGCGCTGACATTGTTCATTTATATATTTAGAAATTTGTTATCAGCATTTTATGAAATTGCTGTAGAATGTAATGAAAATGTAAATAAAGGCAGCAAATTTTAATATCACAATTACACTAATATTGTGCTAACCTGCATGCTTTTATGTATTGGCTGAATTATTTAATATAGATTAGTATTAGTATAGAGTTGTTTTACCAAATATTAGCACAGCTGTAATTTGACCATGGACATAAGGACAAAATGGTGCTTTTATATTTATAAAAAATAAATAAATAAATAAACAGGAATTGACATTTAGCACATGCATTTGGCTGGAGTATTAAAAGAAGTAGCCTGCATGTGAGTTTAATTCTTTTTACAAAATGATTTGATTTTTCAAGTAGTCACATTGTTTTAAATCTCACACGGTTCTTTATTTTCTTCTCTTTTAATTATTATGAGTGTAGACTGCAGCATAAGACCAGCAGAACAGTCACACTGCACAGCACTACCCCCACCTCCACTCGCCGTAGCCATGGAAATGCTACCCAATCCAGAGCCTCGGAAATGCAGGGAGGGCGGGAATGGCTCCGAGCCCTCCTTCCACCTCTCTTTTTAGACAACATTGCCACACACAAATACACGCACAGGCGGCATGATTCAAATAAGTGAGGTAGATAGTTACATGCATACCAACCATGTCACTGTTCTCACCCTTTCTGGCTCATTCACAGACACATTCACAAAGAAATCTGACGCTAACACTTCTCTCATTCTTCTCTTGAATGCATGGCCCTCAAGAATTTTCAGAGAGACTCATTAAGATTTAGACTGACATTTAACGAACATTAGTAGAATTAGTAGCATTTTCAAACTTAAATGTTAATGACAGTTCAGTTCTTGGAAGTTGCACTTTAATTTATGCACATGTGGTAAAGACTATTAATCTTGAATTATTTCCATCTAGAATCTAGGGCACTTCTTGCCGCCTCTGTAATATCTAACTATATTTTCTTTCTCTCACCAGACTACACTCGCAGTAATCATATATCTTTAGCAACCATCAAGGCTTCTAGCATGAACAGGTGGTCACTGGTGAAGTGTGAAATATCTTTAGAGTTAAAATAATATCTCCTATGCCAACTTAATATGTATAGACAAAGTTATCCTTTTGTTGGTGGATTCCTCAAAGATGTTATTTTGAGGAATGGGATATCTGTTTGTCCAACCAATAGCAAATAGGGGATTGTTCAGGAAACCTGGGAAGGATTTTTTAATACAGTTCTGTTCATATATAACCCTTCCAGAATATGCAAAATGTTAATCATTTTTACAAAATAAGAAGGATCATAAAAATCGCATGTTATTTTTTTATTTTATTTAGTACTGTCCTGAATTTCACATAACAGATATTAACATAGTCCACAAGACAAAATAATAACTGAATTTATCAAAATCACCCATTTCAAAAGTTTACATACCCTTGAATCTTAATACTGTGTGTTGTTACCTAGATCGTCCACAACATTTTGTATTTAATTATGTTAATTAATTATTTAATTATTATTGTTCATGAGTCCCTTGTTTGTCCTGAGCAGTCCTGTTCTGTCCACTGTTCTTCAGGAAAATCCTCCAGGTCCTGCACATAGTTTTGTTTTCCAGCTTCTTCTGCATATTTGAACCCTTTCCAGCAGTGACTGTATGATTTTGAGATCGATCTTTTCACACTGAGGACTATTGAGAAAACATTCACTGATGCTCGAGAAGGAAACACTTTACATGAAGAACCGGGGCGTAAACTATTTGAATGGGATAATCGGGGTAAATTTGACATATTTTGTTATTTTGTCCCCACCCCGCTCTTAATGCATTGCGTTTTGTTTCAGGATGACTTATTTTATGATTAGAAAGTTCAAAAGAACAGCATTTATTTAAAATAGAAGTCGGTTGATCAATTTAATGCGCTCTTGACGAATAAAAGTATTCATTTCTTGAAGAAAAAGAAATCATACTGACCGCAAATCTTTTTTTATTTATCTTTGGTTGAATTTTAGATATGAAACAACGTGAAAACAGAAAGAATATATTATCTTCTACTTTTCGTTTTTTGTAAGTCAGCATCTGCACTGCAGAACATAAATATATTATAAAGTTTACAGTTTTTACTGCAGAAACATTTCTGAAAGAAAGCTGCAACCTAAAGGAACACAAAGATTATAATGCTTATTTACAACTACCATATGTTAGTCTTCATAAATGGTCCACTGAGTCAGTCTGTAATAACATTGTTATTTTGGACACAAGGCAAGTGTCCACGCAGGTTTCTACTGCTACATAACAACATTAATGTAACAAAACACTTATGTATGAGTAGAGAATTATCTCCTCAGTGAAAACAGATTGTGTAAGCCACCAGCAAAATGATTCTACTAATCTCAAAAGCACCTTCTTAATCAACATTAAAATCTTAAATAAGATCCTCATGATTTTTCAGGTTATAGTGGCAGGCTAAGCATCTGAGGTACTTTTACAAAGGTTGTGGGTTCAGTCCCAATGGCCGCATTACTGTGGCCATAATCCACCATCACCATCGTCCCTCAAGTAAGTGTGTGACTATATTGTACAGTAATTCCATTAGAGAAACAGCATCTAAAACTGAAAATATTTGTCAATTAAACACAGGGTACCCAGTTTCTTGCAGGTTACCCAGCGCTTTCCGAATCTTTTTCCATTGATGAAGGCAGTGTTGCAAGTCGCCAAAGGCCTACAGCAGCCAGAGAGAGAGAGAGTCTGCCAGAGGGGCCTCCAGGACCTAAAGCTCCTTAGACCCCACATTGGTACCCAGCCTTCATGCCTTGTAAACAGAATTGCAATTTCTTTCCATCTCCTGCCTAACACATTCTGCTACACCAAATATAGCCGCCTATTTCCAGCTCCCCAGCTCTAACGCGTATCCTCCCCCTCAGCTGTCTTGCAAAGGGGGCATCTAATCTGCTTTCTTCTTCACCACTCGCTTGCATTGTAAACCGATCCAAGAAAATATGAAGGGAGAGGGTGGAAGGTGCAAGGATGAGAGAAATAAGAGCGATAGATGGTATAAAAAAGAGAGTGAAAAGATAGAGAGTGAGGCCGAAAGAGAACGGGGGAGAGAAGACGATGACCTAATTACAATTGCCCACAGTGTGAACCATCTCCCTTTGAAGAATATGAAAATTGCAAAGAGACAAGGAAAGCCAGACCAGCCATGATGTGCGAAACACACAGCAGAAGAGGAGAGCAGATTGAGTGTGTATTGCTTTTGAAATCCTTATCACACATTCACATCTACGCAGAGAAACGATTCTTGGTTGTTCCAATGATGTTTCATTCAAAAGGTATAGCTGTCTTCTAAAATCTTGAAAAGTCTGGATAACTCAGATGTAAATGCGCTATACTGTTTTGAAGAAATTACTACCTTGTTGCATAGACAGATCAAAAGTAACCTCGTCAAAATTCATGTTTTGTTTTGGATGAGAGGTTTGAAAATGAACAGTGATTCATGCGCTTGTCGTACTACACAGCTCCCCTCAGGTCACCAAGTAGTAGTTGTTGTTTTGAGAACTGAGAATCTGTGCCCATGATTTTATAATCTGTACTTCCAATTTATGAAAGCACAAATCACAGTTCATTACCTCATTTTAACAATATTTTATATATTATATTGTTACTGAAATATTGGATTGATTTTGTGAATGCTGATTACTGATAGTACATTACAAAATCATGCACACACTCAACTCTCAAACAAATAATCCTTGGTGGCCTGATGGAGGTCTATGTAATGACTGTGTACAGCCCCGTTTCCACCAAAATTATAATTTGTCCCAGGAACGCTTTTTCCCCTCAGACCTGCTGCTGTCTGCGTTTCCATCACGGTCTGAAAAGTACCGTGAAGATTAGTCAAAATTAGTCTGGTGACAGGACTGTGCGCGACTTTCCAGAGACCACTGGATTTCGTCCTCCGCAAATAAAATGAATAAAGCCTGAACCTCGTCGTCGGTCCATTGGTCGTATTTTTTAAACTCCATTGTTGATTTGAATAGCAAACAACTCTTACTGCATGCACCGCAACAGACTTAGGTTGAAATAAAATGCTGCGTGAGTTCAACCAATCAGCATGCTCAGCGCCCAAGTCCCACCCCCAAGAGTTCCTGAACTTTGAAAAAGTACTACCTCACAAGCAGGGCCGTTTTGAGGGGGAAATCTTTACCCGGAACTTTATTTAGACACTGGTTCCTGCAGTCGAAAAACACACAGAGTACGACCCCAAAGTCCCTAGTTCCTGGAGAAAGTTCCCACGGAGGAAACGTGGCTTATGATCAAATGCTGTGATATTGCCTCCACCAGACCAAACATTTAGACAATATCTCCCAGGATCTCGACAGAAATGCTTTCTTAAGATACAAGCCCATAAAGCAGTGTTTCCCTACTACTGTGCAAGTTTTTTTTCTAAAATGATCTTTTATTATAAAAAAATAAATGCTACAAATAAGAATATCATTGCACCGAAACCTTGTATCACTATATTTCCTAAAATGAATGCTATTGATAATTGCTATTGATCAAATATTTAGCCAATAAAAAGCATTTAAAAGAGGTTGTGACTAAACCTCGTAACCCTATTGGCTCCTCAAACCGTCAGTTAAACTCAAACCTCATAACTCCCGCCTCCATTTAGAAAGTGTCGCGCACAGTTGAAGATCTCTGCTTGTTTGCAATGCAAGGGTAAATGATTCTTTACTCAAGAAACACTATGTCCATAAAGGCTATAGTTTTTTGTATTTGAAGAGCGAAGAATAATCTTGCCGTCTAGTTGCATTGCACTTCATCTTTTGTACCATGAGATTTTGATCAGAGATTTCAACAACAAGAACTGAGCGCCCATGTAGCTACAATAAACTTTATAGACTGGTGCGGGTATGACATCACTTTGTAGGCCAAAACGTGGAAGTGTGTTAGCATTTCAGCACTTCGGTTCCCTCTGCTTTTTTGAATGGGATTTTGGTTAAACGTCTGTAGGTCTGTAGTGAACACAAACTCAAGACACTTTCACGTTTTATTTTACGACATAAAATACATCAGTATTACCTCACTTGTGATTTTTTTGAAGCCGTTACGTGTCTTGAAAAAGGTGGCTGCTAACAAGTGGCTAAATGAGACTACAGAGGCAGTCGGGGAGATTAAACATCATCACACTGAACAGGTAAACTCAGTCCACTTTTACAGCATCATTATGCTCATAATTGTGAACTTATAAACTATTCTAACTCAAATGTTCTGGAAAAATGTTTATATGTAAATGTTTATATGTAAATGAGATAAAAACTGAAAGAGTTGTGGGAAGTTGAATTCATGGGACAGTGGTGTAGTCCGTTTATAGCCTACCTTTAGCCTTTTACTTCTGGGGACTGCATTTAGGCTTCAAAATTAATAAAACTTGTGTTCATCTGTGATAATTATCTTGATGAACAAAATGTGTAAGTATCATAAACTTTTGTTGATCACAGAGCTTGTTTTTTGCGATAATCCAAAAGCCTATGGGAAAATTGTATTGGGTTTTTATTGAGGTAACCAGTGTGACGCTAATTGGACTACAAAATGGCGTCATACCTGCACCACTCTATATCCTGTAAGTTGATGAAAAAGTAATGGGATACTCTAAACGTGGCTGTTCCAGTGACTGACAAATTATATCTGTCATTCCTTGGTCAAAATTGAGTTTGATTTTCACAACGTTAATATTATAATGACATGTGCACGTGTCTCACATAGCTATATAAAGTCACAATACCAACTTCAACAACAGTGTCAAATACGAGGTTTCTGTCTGTCAGCGACAATCTGTAAATTTGTTTTTATCATCACCAACAACTTCATACTATGACCTTATCGTGTTCCTATATGACTTATGACTTGTCAAGTTTCACATTCAATGTGTACTAGCCTACTTTTAATATAATATCTAGTTTTAATACGCCATTTGAAGCAATGCATGTTTGTGCAATTTTGTTATATTTTTATATAGTGGTGTGCCGTGGGATTATTTACTTATCAAAACTGTGCCGTGGCAAAAAAAAAAAAAAAAAAAAACAAGGTTGTGAAACACTGCCATAAAGTACATGCAGGCTTTGATATATTATTTAGACATATTTTCTAAAGCAGGCGAGAATAGAGAATTTGAGGTGAGAGATTGTGTATGAAAAAAATAGCCAACTTTTTATTTATAAGAAATTCATCTCAACTATCTGTTTTCTATCTCTTTGACCTAATTAGCAGCAAATCCCTTACAACATGTTAACTTTAATTATCACTTTCCGATGATTCATAAAACTAATTAGCTACACCTTTGAGTAAGGGATGTGAATTTAGTCCAAGCCATCACGTCCTCGGAATAAGAATGAGTCATCTGAAGCAGTGTTCTGGCTTTTGCTATTTATTTGGGAATCAGGATTCAAACTGAATGCAACATTAACAAAAATAAAGCAACACAGAAAGGAAAAGTACATGAATTGGATTTAAGGGGTCCACATAATTATAGACACATGCAAGAGATATTGCATACAGAAAACTTTACGCGTAGTATCTATTCTATTTAGAACCGTACTGTCCTGAAGAAGCCTTTATATGAGTTTGGGTTCCCCGCCTTTTTCAAATCTGTAACTCTCAAAGCCACCTCATTACTGCTTTTCTGGAGCTCAACTGACTGTCAACACACTCTCGACAGGTAAATGATTTCTTTCTTAAAATGTCTATACGTTTTAACTTTAAATATTGTAACTGGTTTCCCACCAAATCATGTTTTCTCCCTCTTTTAGAAGAACACGTAAGCGTGAGCAGCTCTGTTCAGTTGAGGATACAGTTGAGGATCTTCTCTTCTCCACAGAATAAGTAACAGAGATATTTAATTGATGATCCATATTGTTGGATTTTTTTTAATTATTACTTTATGCCTAAGCATACCCAGTCACAAAAAAAACATTAAAGCTAGCCCATTACAACACATTAAAGGGCTCGCATACAGTTCATTTTTTGCTAATTTTGGCCTTCATAAACATCACTGTTTTTACATAATCTAATGTACAGAGAAACTTACTCAATTGTTAAACTCAGTTGTGTATTTCAGATGCTGTCACGTAACCATAACCTTTTCATCTGCAGAGAGAAACTGCCACTACACCCATAATGAAGGACATAAAGAGAGGATTGTGAAGATATTTCACTGGAACTTGGTCTTCATTATCTATTTGTTCAATGTCAATTTTTATTTATTAATGTATTCAGCTAACAACTGTTGTTAGAGCATTGTCATTTTGTGTAACAATTTGCCATGTCAATATAAAATAAAAGTACTTAACTGACTCAGCATGCTCGGGTTTATTATTATTTTATTTTTTTATGAAAAAATCCAAATAGAGGCAACAAGATATTATAAGACCAGTTAGATAGAGAACAACAAAAACAAAAAAATAAAATAAATAAGATATAAAAGATAATATGAATAATGCTAACATTAATAATATGAAGATACTAATATGATAATTTATCATGTTATTTAAAAAGTTATTAACACCATTAGGGTCCTATAACACTTTCAAAGCATTGTTCTTTTTGGAACGGTTCTGTTTTGCACCAAAAAGGGTTCTGCTATTGTTACAAGCCAAAGAACCCTAATTTGGTACTGTTTAGAACCATATTTCTTAAGAGTGTACTGATCTAAAGTTTAGGGTCCATTTTTAATGTTTTTGAAAGAAGCCTCTTTTGCTCACCAAGGCTGCATTGATCAAAAATTTTCTATTTTAAAATGTAATTGATTACAGTGATGGCAAAGCGTGGATAATTTCTCATTATTATCAATGTTAAAAACTTAATGCTGCTTAATATTTTTGTGAAAATAATTCCCCAAATGTGTTAATGAAGAGGTTTATAAATGTTGTTACTGTCACTTTTGATCAATTTAATCCACTACAATCCTTCCTCATAGTCATAGACTAAGCAATTAGAACAAAAAAAAAATTTACACTATGTATAAAAGATAGACTCACCATTCCATGCATTTTAAAACTGTGAAACTCAAAGTTGCATTATTAAGAGGAACCACCACCACAACAGAAAGGGAACAACAACAACACTGCAAACAAACAGTAAATATAGTAGTGATTTGCATGATTTAGTCATGCCATGGTGTATGCTGGTCCAGCAATGAGTCATATTTACATATATGAGGTACAGCAGTAAGATGAAGGAATTTAGAAAACATCCTCAACACACTTGAAAACCTTGACACACATATTTTCCTCATCCTCAACTCTGGACCTCACTCTGCCATAAAAATGGCCTCTTCTTGCATTGCATAACTCTATGTGCCATCTGTGACTTTCAGCATACACATACTCTACACTGTTGAATTCCCAATGGAAGCACTTTAGTATGGCTACTACAGTAATGTATACATGGCATGTTCCTCTTGACTCAGCCAATCTTCAGTCCTTATATACAAAGATCACCTTGCTAGTCTTCATAAGATCCCTGAGAGGTTAAGCTTTTAACACAACATTTAAAGTGGCTTTTTGATATTCAAATGTAGGTCAGTGTACTAAATAGATGGTATAGAGGAAATCTCTAAGGGCGTTTCCCACCGATTGCTGGCCATTCGCTGTTCATTATCTTTTTTTCTGCATAGACTGGCACACAGTTTAATAGAAAAAGCATCAGATTGATCGCCATTTTCTGTGCCATTCGAGGCACTGAGACGCAGATAAAAACAACGTAGTATTATAATGTTGATTCATCCCAACTAGACAGGTCTGGGAGGAGGCAAAATGAAATATTTAATGTGTTCTTTTCAACTTGACTGCATCTGTGCTGAGAGGCTGAAAATATCCAACTGGCTTATGTAAGAGCCCGTAGCAACTGTAAGGAGGGAGAAGAATGGAGAGATAGAGGGTGACAGAGAGAGAACGAGGGAGGGAGGAAGGGAGGAGAGACACACAGAGTGTCCCCGCTCTGCAACAGCAGTCTTATCAGGTTAATGCCTCCCGTTCTATTTCCTGCTCCCTCGCGCTAGTCGCTACCACTGGAGATTCACGGGTGATTCGTGCCCAGCTGGACGAGCTGTCCCTTCAGCCAAAGGCAGAGGAAAAAGAACAAATAAGAGAAAGAAATCATTATATGTTAGAACTAGTAAACAAGATATGTTTAGGTCCGTGTAACATTAGCCTCACAGAGTTAATCTCTAGTGAACAAAAAATAAATGTAATTGTTGGACAATGGTGTACTCATAATGGTATTTCACAAGTTCAAAAAAAAGTTTTGGGTCAGTAAGATTTAAAAAAATAATAATTAGGAAACTTTTTATTCAGTGAGGATGCATTCAACTGGTCTAAAGTGACAGTAAAGACTTTTAATGTGTTACAAAAGATTACTATTTTGAATAAATGTTTATCTTTTTAACTTTCTATTCCTCAAAAAAAATTCTTGAAATAATGTATCACATTTTCCACAAAAATATTAAGCAGCACAACCACTTTCGACATTTATAATAATAAGAAATGTTTGAGCACCAAATCATTCTATTAGAATGATTAGTGAAGGATCATGTGACACCGAAGACTGGTGTAATGATGCTGAAAATTCAGCTTTGATTACAGGAATAAATACATTTTAAAATATACTAAAATAGAAAACAAATAAATGCAGCCTTGGTGACCATAAGAAACATCTCCTAAAAACATGAACTTTTGAAAAGTAGTGCAAAGTCTAATCTACTAAATCCCATACAGGACAAAGTGTATATACCAGACGTGCATTTAGATCAGAAGCTCATCCATAACACATTTCACAAGCAACTAAGAAGTTTTTAATCAAGTTCTCAACAGGTTCTGCTGCATGTTCAATTTCTCTTATAATTATCCATTCAAAATGAGAAAAAGGTATCATCCAGATCAGGATGGATGTTTCGTAGTGGAAATTATACAGTGTTATAATTCTCCAACGAATGGTGATTAGGCCTAAGGTTAAAGACAGAGAACGAGCATGGACCAAATGAATTAAATGTAAATTAGAGTGGAAGACTATGTACAATAGGGTTAAGGGTCAGATGAAATTGTATTAATTCGGATTTTGGACATTTTATATTTCAACTATTTGAGTCTTTCGGTATATGCCAGCATTTGTCAGTGTAAGTGGTGTTTTGTCTGGGCACAGTTGGAGGGGTGGGGTGCTGGGGTTTACATGTAGGAGGAGAGTAAACATATTTTATCACTCACTGACGCTCACAGGCTGTAAATCAGGATCTGTGCTGTATCGCTTCTCATCTCTGGCTTGTAAAATGGATTAATGAGACCTGCCCCTTCTTATGAGTGCCACACACACTCACATGTGCCTTGTGTGAAACAGACAAGCCATTTCCTCTGTAAATTGTAGCTCTCAGTAAATCATCATTTTATAATGCCTTCTGGCTTTGTCAATTGTGGTTAGCAGGTGGTCGTGATTTTGCCAAGTAAGACATGTTCCTAGTTAAACATATTTTGCTGATCTTGGAACAACATTCCTGTCCGAAAATTTAGTCCTAACCCTATCCCTAACCTAACCCCACCCCACCCATAACTTTCCCCTAAAATCAGAAGGAAATGATAGGTGAATAATACTAAAGAAGCACCTGGTTTTAAGCCTAAACTTGACATAAACTGTAAATGTATCCTTCAAATCTGATTAGTTGATTGGAATGTTTCACAATCAACAAATATATTGATCCTGGAACTTGGTAAAATAAACATCAAGATGTTCAGGTAACATTTCTCTATCCAAGTAACCTCAACAGACAACTGTGCAATAGAAATATATCCTCTGAACTAAAATTCAAATAAGGACAATATTTTGTAGCCCATGGTTACTCAAGCTGCTAAGATAAATATGGATGGATGGAATATTACACTGCTAGAACACTGTATTGACCACTCAGAAGCCAGGACTGGAACTGTGTTTTATAATATATATTTTAAAAGTGTGATTTGAAGATACTCTCACATGCACACAGTTAAACTGAAGTTTCTCTAACATTATAATAGAAAAATGGCTAATTCTTGAAATTATTAATATTTGACTTGCTTTTTAATGTAATGTTGACCCACTAAATAGCTATAGTATATACACTCACCTAAAGGATTATTAGGAACACCTGTTCAATTTCTCATTAATGCAATTATCTAATCAACCAATCACATGGCAGTTGCTTCAATGCATTTAGGGGTGTGGTCCTGGTCAAGACAATCTCCTGAACTCCAAACTGAATGATTTAAGCAGTTTTGAGCGTGGCATGGTTGTTGGTGCCAGACGGGCCGGTCTGAATATTTCACAATGTGCTCAGTTACTGGGATTTTCACGCACAACCATTTCTAGGGTTTACAAAGAATGGTGTGAAAAGGGAAAAACATCCAGTATGCGGCAGTCCTGTGGGCGAAAATGCCTTGTTGATGCTAGAGGTCAGAGGAGAATGGGCCGACTGATTCAAGCTGATAGAAGAGCAACTTTGACTGAAATAACCACTCGTTACAACCGAGGTATGCAGCAAAGCATTTGTGAAGCCACAACACGCACAACCTTGAGGCGGATGGGCTACAACAGCAGAAGACCCCACCGGGTACCACTCATCTCCACTACAAATAGGAAAAAGAGGCTACAATTTACACGAGCTCACCAAAATTGGACAGTTGAAGACTGGAAAAATGTTGCCTGGTCTGATGAGTCTTGATTTCTGTTGAGACATTCAGATGATAGAGTCAGAATTTGGCGTAAACAGAATGAGAACATGGATCCATCATGCCTTGTTACCACTGTGCAGGCTGGTGGTGGTGGTGTAATGGTATGGGAGATGTTTTCTTGGCACACTTTAGGCCCCTTAGTGCCAATTGGACATCGTTTAAATGCCACGGCCTACCTGAGCATTGTTTCTGACCATGTCCATTCCTTTATGACCACCATGTACCCATTCGCTGATGGCTACTTCCAGCAGGATAATGCACCATGTCACAAAGCTCGAATCATTTCAAATTGGTTTCTTGAACATGACAATGAGTTCACTGTACTAAAATGGCCCCCACAGTCACCAGATCTCAACCCAGTAGAGCATCCTTGGGATGTGGTGGAACGGGAGCTTCGTGCCCTGGATGTGCATCCCACAAATCTCCATCAACTGCAAGATGCTATCCTATCAATATGGGCCAACATTTCTAAAGAATGCTTTCAGCACCTTGTTGAATCAATGCCACGTAGAATTAAGGCAGTTCTGAAGGCGAAAGGGGGTCAAACACAGTATTAGTATGGTGTTCCTAATAATCCTTTAGGTGAGTGTAGATGTGGTTCTCATGCTACACTACACCTGTTTTAAACATTTGTACACATAATCATGACGAAAGATAAGTATAAAATCTTCATAATTTTTGCTCATTTTTCACTTTATGGTTGAATTCTCAAAACAACAGAGAGACTTCTACACTCACACAGTGTTTATGTCAGTCATATCATAAAGGAGCAGAAGCCCAATCATTCTACATACTGTGCCTGCACTCAGGGCCGGATTAACATAAGGGCTAGGTGTGGGAGGGGGCCCATGCTTGGTTGAGGAAATGATTGACAGTCGATCGGGAGCACCTAAACTTTTCCTGGTGTGCCACTCGCCAAAACCCACCACGCCCCCACATATTAAGCGCTGTTATTTACTGGAGTGCTGCGAGTGCATGGGAACAAACACCAAAAGCCAGGTAATGAATTGTCATTAAGGCTGATTTATACTTCTGTGTCGGACCTGCGCCGTAGCCTCTACGCCGTGAGCTACCTATTTTCATTAATACTTCTGCGTCCTAGAGACGTCGCCCGACATGGCGCAGCCGGGGCCCCACCCTGGAGCCAGGCACGGGGTTGGGGCTCGTATGCGAGCGCCTGGTGGCCGGGCCTACCCCTATGGGGCCCGGCCGGGCTGAGCCCGAATGAGCGACATGGGGCCACCCTCCTGTGGGCTCACCACCAGCAGGAGGGATCATTTGGGGCCGGTGCGTAGTGGATCCTCATTGCTAGGCCCCCGACGACCCAATCTCTGGACACGGAAACTGGCTTTAGGGACATGGAATGTCACCTCGCTGGCGGGGAAGGAGCCTGAGCTTGTGCGGGAGGTCGAGAGGTACCGGCTAGAGATAGTCGGGCTCACCTCCACACACAGCTTGGGCTCTGGAACCACACTTCTTGAGAGAGGCTGGACTCTCTACCACTCTGGAGTTGCCCATGGTGAGAGGCAGCGGGCTGGAGTGGGTTTGCTTATAGCCCCCCAGCTCAGCCACTATGTGTTGGAGTTCAACCCGGTGAATGAGAGGGTCACTTCCCTGCGCCTTCGGGTAGGGGATAGGTCTCTCACTGTCATATGTGCCTACGAGCCAAACGCCAGTGTGGAGTACCCGGCCCTCATGGGGTCTCTGGGAAGGGTGCTGGAAAGTGCTCCAACTGGAAACTCCATCGTTCTACTGGGGGACTTCAACGCACACGTGGGCAGTGACAGTGACACCTGGAGGGGCATGACTGGGAGGAACAGCCCCTCTGATCTGAACCCAGTGGTGGACACTGAAAGTAAGGGATGCCGTCAAGCTGAAGAAGGAGTCTTATCAGGCCTGGCTGGCTTGTGGGACTCCTGAGGCAGCTGACAGGTACAGGCAGGCCAAGTGGACTGCAGCTCGGGTAGTTGTGGAGGCAAAAAATCGGGCCTGGGAGGAGTTTGGTGAGGCCATGGAGAAAGACTATCGGTTGGCCCCAGAAAAGATTCTGGCAAACCGTTCGCCACCTCAGGAGGGGGAAGCAGTGCCCTACCAACACTGTTTACAGTGGAGATGGGCAGCTGTTGACCTCAACTGGGGATATCGTCGGACGGTGGAAGGAATACTTTGAGGATCTCCTCAATCCCACCAACACGTCTTCCATTGAGGAAGCAGTGGCTGAGGGCTCAGAGGTGAACTCATCCATCACCTGGGCTGAAGTCATCAAGGTAGTTAAAAAGCTCCTCGGTGGCAAGGCACCGGGGGTGAATGAGATCCACCCTGAGTACCTCAAGTCTCTGGATGTTGTGGGGCTGTCATGGCTGACACGCCTCTGCAACATTGCGTGGCGGCTGGGGACAGTGCCTCTGGACTGGCAGACCGGGGTGGTGGTCCCTCTTTTTTTTTTGTGGGTCATGACCAAAAGGACAAGATCCCGGATACAGGCGGGCGAAATGAGCTTTCTCCGCAGGGTGGCTGGGCGCTCCCTTAGAGATAGGGTGAGAAGCTTGGTAACTCGGGAGGAGCTCAGAGTAGAGCCGTTGCTCCTCCACATCGAGAGGAGCCAGTTGAGGTGGCTCGGGCATCTATTTCAGATGCCTCCTGGACGCCTTCCCGGGGAGGTGTTCCGGGCACACCCCACAGGGAGGAGGCCCTGGGGAAGACCTAGGACACGCTGGAGGGATTATGTCTCCTGGCTGGCCTGGGAACGCCTGGAGGAAGTGGCTAGGGAGAGGGAAGTCTGGGTGTCTCTGCTTAAATTGTTGCACTGTTGCCCCCGCGACCCAGCCCTGGATAAGCGGAAGATAATGGATGGATGGATGGATGGATGGATGGATGGATGGATGGAGGGATGGATGGATGAATGGATGGATGGATGGACTTCTGCGTCCTTGTCTGCGTCGACATGCAGTTACACATGCAGAGAGAGCATGTGTATCCCTGAGGGAGGGGTTCTGGCAGATCAATCACAGCACCTGCGGTCCGCGTAGAATTGACGCATTGTTACATTTTTGGAGAGGTACACTCAGGGTACATCGTAGGCTACGCGTGCAACACACAGCCAACAATGTAGCTACGGCGTACACTTGACGCAGAAGTATAAATTAGGCTTTACCTGATTAAACTGCGCCGATCCATCCAGGATCGTCTCATGCACAGCGCTGAGCTTTCATCGCTCTATTGAAGTGATAACAAGCACAGTCGCTTTATCCATTTGAATTTAATACAAGTGTGACATCATGCACTGTCAGAAAAAAGGTACATTGCTGTCACTGGGGCGGTACCCTAAGGTACAAAACTGAAAAGGTACTAATATGTACCTTTAAGTTACTAATACGCACTCTTAAAGTACTGATATGTACCTTTTAGGGGTGAGTAAGGTACAAAGATGTACCTTTTCACTTTTGTACCTTAGGGTACTGCCCCAGTGACAGCACTGTACCTTTTTTTCTGACAGTGTGTACAGTAAAGGCTCTGTGGAGAAACTAGCTGAAACAGACTGAATAGCTCCGACCATGTAAAGTGAAGTGTTGAGGTAAACTATAGGCGGCCTACATGACTGTAATCATGGCCATAGTCAGCTATGAGGTCATGAGGTCCTGACCTCTGTATTTTTCAGAGGTGTACATAATAAATGTTGTGAAATAATTGACTAATAAAGTATTAACACTACTTTAGTGCTGCAAGGACATCTTATCTGAGCTGCCCTGCCTGTGGTCTGTCACTGCTCGTCAATGTCAAAATATTTGAGATGACCAATCAAATTAAACTAGGCAGGCTTTATGTTCACGGAAGCTGCTGAGTGCGAATTCACATTTCACAGCACTAGTCGCGGGACGCATCAGTAAACGGTGCGAGATGCCAGTAGCTAAACTAAACATTTCATATTTGACAGCTGTTTTAGGATAGAAATTTTAAACAATGAAAAGATCAGCCAGAGCTCACCTTTAGGAGGGGAAGAAACAGGGCAAGAGAAGGAGACTGAGAGAAAAATAAAGCGAAAGAGTAATGGAAATGAGGAGAGTGATAGAAGTGAGAGTGATGAAATGAGGAGAGAGCAGGTATGACAGATAATCTACTGCCTACTAACATGGTTTTGAAAGCTATTTATTATTAATTTTTATAGATCAGATAAATCAAAATGGGGGGAACCATGCCCCCCAAAATACCTTCAATATCGAACCTCACTGGTTTTAAAACTCAAGGCAGTTGCATGCTCAAAAGTTGTTGCTGTTTCTGGAAACCTGTTTGCTTTGACCTCATATCTGGAGTTTATGCTGTTAATGTGTTGTAGCCCGGAATATTTATATATAGGCCTACTTAATATTAAAATTGAATATTCAGACAGTATATACTCATTGTCAATGTGCTTTGAAGATTTATTTCCTTATATATCCTTTATATTATTTTTTATACTAATTTCTGTGTTAGAAAACGTTGTGGCTACTATGGGGGCCCTTGGGTTTGTTATAGCCCCAGGGCCCTATGTGTTCTTAATCAGGGCCTGCCTGCACTGCATTCAATCAGACAAGATAAACATTTCAAAACACTATGACCTTACAAACATGCAGATTTTAACACTATAGCTGTAACACACTTTCTAATACACAGATGAGATGTTAGTTTGTCATTTTAAAAGAAAAAATGTAAGATTGTTTAAATGTCATTTTTACAGCAGGAGGCAAAAACTAATCAAACCTACAAAGCAGTATGTCAGTGTGTGTTTGCTTGTTCAATCACTGTTTAAAAGACACCATCATCAATCTGCCACTGGAGGCACCAAAGTCACTGTATCTACAGTGTGTGTAAACACCTGACATGTCCTGAACAAATACACACAGACACAAAGAAACATGTACATACAGACGACTGTCATGGGAAAACAGCAAACTATTTATGCACATCAACACAGATGAATTTACTCAGAAGAACGAAAGAGCAGTAGATGAGGTCCATATAGAATAGATGTTTGCAAATGCCTTGTTTTACCGTCTTGGTTTTAGACAGTCATGAAGATCAGAAAGGAAACTAGTGAATACACTCACCGGCCACTTTATTAGGTGCACATTGCTAGTACTGGGTTGGACCCACTTTTGCCTTCAGAACTGCCATAATACTTTGTGGCACAGATTCAACAAGGTTATGGAAACATTTCTCAGATATTTTGGTCCATATTGACATGATAGCAGTTTGTTGGCTGCACATCCATGATGCCAATCTCCCGTTCCACCACATCCCAAAGGTGCTCTATTGGATTGAGATCTGGTGAGCATACTGAACTCATTGTCGTGTGCAAGAAATCAGTTTGAGATGATTTAAGCTGATGATTTGAGCTTTGTGACAAGGCACGTTATCCTGCAGGAAGTAGCCATGTGTTCTTCTGCTGCTGTATCTGCTTGAAGGTTCGATGTGATGTGCGTTCAGAGATGCTCTTCTGCAGACCTCGGTTGTACCATGGTTATTTGAGTTACTGTTGCCTTTCTATCAGCTCAAACCAGTCTGGCCATTCTCCTCTGACCTCTGGCATCAACAAGGCATTTTCGCCAATAGAACTACCGCTCACTGGATATTTTCTCTTTTTTGGACCATTCTCTGAAAACCAAGATGGTTGTGTGTGAAAATCCTAGTAGATCAGCAGCTTCTGAAATACTCAGACCACCCACTGGCAACAACAATCATGCCACTTTCAAAGTTCTCCATTATGATGAACTTCAGCAGATCGTCTTGATCATGTCTACAAGTGTAAATGCATGTTGCTGCCATCAAATTATCTGATTAGATATTTGCGTTAATAAGCGGTTTAACAGGTGTACCTAATAAAGTGGCCGGTGAGTGTTTTTGAATAGATAAACACAGACATTCAAACACACACACACACACACACACACACACACACACACACACACACATATATATATATATGATAACAGCTGTCTGCTATTGCTTTTAGATGCCCTGATGCTGTCAGTTGACAAAAACACCCTCTAAGGCCACACCTCCGGAATCTAACAAGAAAACTGAGACCTATACCATGTGTCATACAATGAGGTATCCTGGACTTTGTCTTCTATGAGGACAGTGGGATAGTGTGACCCATAGGGCCCCGGGCAACACGAGGGTGTGGCCGAGCTTGGGAAACAATGCTGGTATAGTTGTTGGTCAGGTACTGCAACCAAAAACAAAACACTTGGATCTGACGTAAAAGTCAAATGTGCTAATGTAAATGTTTCCAAAGCATCTGACAGCGAGTTTAAGATATACATTTTATAAGTTCAAGAGAATCTATCTAAATGACTTTGGCATTATTACCAACAAATTCTACCAAAGGAGCTGAAGGATATATTTGCTTTAAAATGTATTTATTTACACTGCTACTGTTCAAAAGTATGTGGTCAGAAAGTGATTTTATTTATTTTTTATTTATACTTTTATTCAGCAATGACGCATTAATCAAAAATGACAGTTAAAAAATTTTCACAAAAGATTTTTACAGTATTTCAAAGAAATGCTGTTCTTCTAAACATTCATAAAAAATTATCTTCACAAAAATATTAAGCCGTTTTTAACACTGATAATAGTAAGCAATGTTTCTTGAGCTGCAAATCAGCATATTAGAATGATTAGTGAAGGATCATGTGACACAGAAGACTGGAGTAATGATGCTGAAAATCACAGGACTAATACTGAAACATTCAAATAGAAAACACTTATTTAAAAATTATGATATTTTACAATAGTATTGTTTTTACTGTATTTTTGATCAAATAAATGCAGCCTTATGAGCATAAAACACTTCTTTCCAAAATATTGAAAAAATCTTACCAACCCCAAACTTTTGAAAAGTAGTGTATACACTCTAAAAAAATGCTGGGTTAAAAACAACCCAAGTTGGGTTGAAAATGGACTAATCCAGCAATTAGGTTGTTTTTAACCCAGCATTTTTTAGAGTGTATTTTTTTTTCATGCAATATTTGAACTCCCATATCTACATCTTTTATTTATCAAATCTTACATTATTCCCATGGCCATGCTTTTATTGAGCTGGCGTGGTCAAATGGATGACACAAGTTTGAATCTAGCTTGAAATATTTCCTGTGCTCTACCCACTGTTCTCTGAAAAACATGACAATAGAGACTTTGACAAAAATATCAATAAACGATGTTGTGAAAAAATATTAAGTTTCAAATTCTGCTAATAATTTGTCAAATCAATCATTCCAATTGTGTGGAACAACACATTATACTATACTAATATTAGAGATATTTTTGAAATTGAAAAACGTAAAAGATATAACCACATGTAGAGAAGGAGAGACAGATGAGGGAGAACAAGCCAGAGCAGAGTCCTTGAGTCTGTTGCTGGATCCGTCAAAGGCTTGCTCATACCTGTATCATCTTCAGTCCCTGCTGCACACCTGGCCAGGCCTCCCTTTTAGGTGTCTCCTAGACACGACACAGCATGCTTATGTGTGTGTGTGTGTGTGTGTGTGTGTGTGTGTGTGTGTGTGTGTGTGTGTGTGTGTGTGTGTGTGTGTGTGTGTGAGAGAGAGAGAGAGAGAGAGAGAGAGACAGTGAGAGTGGGAGATCTTCAAGTAATGTGCTAATTTCTTTAAAAGGGACTTTCCCACTACATTAGTCAAGTGTCTTATTAATAGACCGAAAGCACCATGTAAAGCCAGAATCTACGAAGACTTTAAAATGCGTAAAAAGTTTGCAATACAATATTAAAAACTGAGCTTTTCAGCAGTTGGCTTTGAAAGGTTTTATGATACTGAGATACTAAAAGAAAGTGTAGCTTAGTAGCATAGCTATTCTCTGAGAAAGTAATTAAAACA
This sequence comes from Paracanthobrama guichenoti, assembly GCA_018749465.1. Classification (NCBI taxonomy): domain Eukaryota; kingdom Metazoa; phylum Chordata; class Actinopteri; order Cypriniformes; family Gobionidae; genus Paracanthobrama; species Paracanthobrama guichenoti. The sequence goes on from CM031947.1 coordinate 20,301,001, forward strand.
AGCAGGAGCCTTCTGACAATTTGAGAGTCAAGCTGGACCTCTAGTGTTTCTCACAAAAAACAAGAGTAAAGTTTTTCTCTCTCCCCCTTTCTCCTTCTCTCTCTGTCTCCACTGAAGCCCCTCCTGGTGGGAGGGGTAACCCCCCCCGTGTCAAACTTCAAAGAGGAGACTGAGCTCCTCTTGCATTCATCTCAGTCTACCAGCTTAACCACCGAGTTCAAACAGCTCACCCACACCCTGTGAGCTGAGGACTGGAGGAGCTGCACACAGCACAGAGACAGACACTAGCGCAAACACAAGCGGATACATGTACACAAAAAGGCACAAACACACAAACTTACATGCACAAACTTGCACAGAGCTTCATAATAATGTTCTGAGACGTTTCTGAATGCAGTCTTTCAAAACTTTCTCCTGCATTGCTTTGGAAAACTTCATGGTAGTAATTTTCATTCTTCACCATATCCAAGACGGACTCTGCTGTTTGACCTAATTTCCGAAAAGACTACTGCAGTATAAAATAAACTGATTGCTGTTTTAATATATTTTAAAATGTAATTTATTCCTGTGATGGCAAAGCTGAATTCATTCCTCCAGTCTTTAGTGTCACGTCACATCATTCTAATATGCTGATTTGCTGCTCAAGAAATTTTCTCATTATTATCAATGATTATTGATTAATATTTTTGTGGGATGTATGTAGTAAAATACTGAAACAATATAAAACAAATAGTTAACTCTGATCTAACAATCCTAACTTCTGATTGATCAATCCAATGTTTTAGCCATGCTAAAATCAACATAGAAACCAGTTACAGTTGCAAACAAGGAATGTGACACTAAAATAACCAAGGCAAAGAAACATACATATCAACAATAAACATGACAAGTCTATTCTGATAACTGCACGTGTGTGTGTGTGTGTGTGTGTGTGTGTGTGTGTGTGTGTGTGTGTGTGTGTGTGTGTGTGTGTGTCATTATTTTTGTTGCATAGCAACGTTATGTCAGGAACTATATCTTCTAGCGGAAGGATGTTATTTAAAGGAATAGTTTTGAAACATGTCATTTACTCACCCTGAAAACTTACTTTCTTCTGAAAAACTGTTTTTGTCTCTCACTCTCACACACACACACACACACACACACACACACACACACACACACACACACACACACACACACACACACACACACACAAACACTGGATCTGCATAGGCTTTCACTGCATGGAAGAACAAAAGTGAGGCTGAGTAAATGTTAAAATTTTGGGTGAACTATGCTTTTAAAAATTCCTTTAATTAAATAATATTTAACAAAAATTGTATTCTTAACATTTTATTTTATACAAATAACATACAGAGTATATTATTTGAGGTGAAACATTTCATGCTTCAAATATTCAAACAGGCGTTTATAAAAAGAAAAAAATAAAGAAAAAAAGAGAGAGATAGACAGACAGCAACTCTAATATAGCACAATTTTGATTGTCGGCCCTCATATGAGAATAAGAGCGCTTACTAGTGCTACATTAAGTGCTGACTTCAGTGGAGTACTTACTCTCTGCCCTAGATTCAGGCAGCCCACACTAGAGCTCTATATACAGTTGCAAGCTCTGAGCAAATTGCTTTAGATATTGACACTGTAGAAAAAGGTGAATGACATTTAATTTCGGTAGTCATTTAGGATAAAAACAGTGCTTCACCTGAATGAGCATTAGTGACTTTATATCCATGCACGCAGCTCTGTCTATTTCCGATGAGCTCTGGGGTCTTCAGATCACAGTTTGTCAAATATGTTTACAACAGCAATTTTTTTTCTCTAAAATGAAGCCTTTATTTAGATGTGGATCATTCAGAAGGCCTAAAGGGGTGGTTGTTAAAAGTGTAAAGCATAAATGAAATGTTTCAAGTATTGCATAGTTTTGCACTCTTCGAAGAACAGATCGAGGCGAACATTATTAACAAGAACTTTGCAAACTCAGGGAGATTTTCTCTAGGAGACTTGGAAAGTACCCGCTCCCTCCCTTTTCTCCCCCTCTTCTTCGTGAGAGAGAGCATGTGTGTTCGATTAACATTTGCCGGAGTATTTGTTTATGGAGTGCTCTCTCTCTCTCTCGCTATGGCCCCACCCCTGGAATTCCGGGTGTTCCATATTTCCCGAACATGGTTCAGGAATTCTTTGACCTGATTCCACCAACTCCAAGACCACGTCTTTTTTCTCCGTTTTAAAGCGCACATATTTATATAAATATACACAAATATATTACACTTAGCATTTCTGCTAACAAAGGGAAAAAATGAAATTGACAAAACTATTAGTAGGGGGTAAATGTATGAAAGACAACTATGCTGTCTGCTTTTGACCCCCCCCTCTCCCCCTCTTTCTTTCCATCTTCCTCTCTCTACTTCTCTTAGCAGACAAACATGTCTTGTTAATCCTCTTGGCTTTCATAACTATGAACAGGAAATGCTTCTTTTGCACTGGACACATTGCCAGCTTTTAACATTTCAGTCCTCTCTCAAATATTGGCCTAAAACCATTCATTTATTTCTATACAATCAATTTTAAACCACACTTTATGTTTTAAAAAAGAACCTGCTGACATGTGGAAGTTACTGCTATAAAACCAAAAAAAATGGGAAAGGGCTGTTTAGATTTTTCTGCCTGCCGTTTAAAGGGGTCATGAATTGAGAGATGTAATTTTCCTTGTTCTTTTGACATGTAAGACATGTTTGACTTTGTCATTGTACTATAAAAATATCTTGTATGTTTCAGAACTCAAAACTTCCTTGTTAGTCCAAATACAGCTTTTATTGAAAGCAATCTCTGAAAATGACTTGTTTCGGATTTTGTCACATTATGACAAAATAGTGCGATGAAAAACCACCTCTGTAGAATCAGATCAACGCTTACACTAGTGAGATGAGACGAAGAAGAGAGATACAGGATCACTGGACTAAAATAACATTACCTTCCAAAGGATCCTAATGCTAGGAATGTGGTTATTTTCAACAATGTGGATGTCTCAGTTGAGCATGATTATTTATTTGTATTCGGTACATTTCACAGTGGATTCTTTGGTAAATCATTTGCAATTTTAGTGTAGGCTTTGCAAACAGACTATTACGATATGGACTCGACCGTAATGCCACAACATGTAAGTAACCGTGTTACATCAAATGCCTGATCTGTGACCAGTGATTTCTGATGTGTAATGATTCATGTACAATCAGAAGTTTCTGGTCTGAAAATCGTTATCAATGCTAATCACTGCAACCTTTCCCAAGTGTGGGTACCTGCAGGTTGGAGTAATGGCCGTGATGAAAGGTTTGGGGCATAGAGAAAGGTCTTTATCATTGGTCGCGAAAGCTGTCTGTCAGGGTATGGGGTAGGTTTAGGGGTTAGTTTCTGTTGCAATTCGCCTATCGGCATGCCTCCTTTCGGCATTTCCATTACTCCAACCTGCAGCTAACCCTGTCTCACCTTTCATGCGATAGGATTAGATCTAAATATAATGCTATAATCAACATTTTTTATGATTAGTTAATCTTGACAGCTGTAGTAGTTAAAACGTAGTAAAGAGTAAAGAGAGTTACACATGTAATAGTTCATATGCAAAGATGTTAGCCAATCACAGCAGTGAGCGTTTACACTGAAGTCTCACAGCAAACAGAGCGTTCAAATCAGAGGGCTAAAATCAGAAATGGTCTTTTATTTCTAAATGATGGCAATTTTTTATGTCAAAATTAAAATAACAAGCGCACCCCAGGAAATGTTTAAATGCAGTTCATTACCCCCTTAAGCATGTCATTAACATTTCAGTCCTCTCTCAAATATTGGCCTGAAACTGATGAGGGACAATAATTGGAGCTAAATCTTTTTATTCATAATTGCATTCAAAAATATATTAAAAAACAGAGAGTTAAAGTTTAACCTCACACAAAAATTATTTCAACATAAGGACGGTAAAATAAACAGGTGAAGGTGTCTAAAATGAGATCATTTCACATTCAACCAATTGTTGCCTACACAAATCTCCCATTCCCCCCTCCCTCGTGTTCTGTAAGGCAACAGCCATGTAATTCTGACCAGGAGAGTGACAGAGTGGACACCAGCAGAGGGAGTGTATGAAGAGTGGACTGCACATGTAACTAACCCATACACCACTTCCTGAGAAGAGTTTCCTCGGCAGAGACACTCCCTACAGCGGCTCATAATGCATCCAGCAGCAACCAACACTGCAAGTTTCTGAAGGAGAGCAGGCCAGTTTGTTTTGCGTTCCCTGCACCCTGCTGTACGTCTGAGCTATATGTATAAGACACAAAGAACATATGAGAAACAAAGGGAAATGCTGCCACATACAGCTAAAATGTTACCAATATAGAAAACGCATGTAATGTCTGTTCAGACTAAAAAGCTAAATACTGTGAAATTATGTATTCTCGGAAACAAATGATACCAATTCAAACTATTCAAAAGTATTTAAAAACAACATAAATTGCAAGACGCAATTTCTAACACACATTATTTGGTCTAGGATTATTTTAAGTAAATAGCCATTTATTTCTATGTAATCGATGTTAAAACACTTTTTAAGTTTAATACTTGTGGATAGATCTACTGCTATAAAAGAAATCTTTTCTATGTGCTTTTTTCTGCTGGTCGTTTGAGCATGTCATTATTGGCAGAGCTGATTTGATGCTCGCATTTTCAGGGGAAATTGTTAGTTCTAATATTTCACACACACACACACACACACACACAGCGGTATAAGCACTTCAAGGAGAAATGGGCCCTCTGCAGGAGAGCATTAGTAGGCGAACCTCGAAATCAACGCAAAGTGTCACCACCAGCCATTGGATTCATGACGCACACAAGCTGAAGGATAAAAATAGGGCACAAGCTACACTCTTGAGAATGCCCGTGTACCTGACACTTCCACGGGCGCACACGTTCCGTGGAAACTGACTGATGCGAATTTCAGTCGGGAGAAAGAAAAACATTTGCTGCGAATTCGCTCATTCCTATGCTCCTAAAGTAGTGCGCGCTGCAGGCACAACCTCTGTCTTCCGCTGTCACCCTGCAGCGCGCACACGTGGGCGAGCCCGCGCAAGCTCTGTTGAGCTGGAGGGAGGAGTAGGCACGCAAGTAAAACATGCATCCTGACATGTGGAACATTTAACTTGTGTGTCGCTACCGCACTATAGATTTATGAAGAACGATATATTTCGTAAAATCTTTTAAGAGCCATTTTCACTGTATGCTTGCTCGTCGGTCGTTTTGCGTCATTCGCCTAAAACAGCCTGTTATCTGTTACATGTAAACATTTAACGTTAATATGAAACATTTTAAATAGCCTACTTAAAGTATAGCTGTATGCTTTTGTTTTGTTCGCTTGCTTTTATAGTGTTATTTTGGGCTGTATTCCACGTGAGTGCGCAAAGGTTTACCTATAGTGCGTGCATGCGTCCGTGCGCGCGCGCGCACCTCAATGTCCATATCCACCTAAAGCCATCAAAAATGCACCCCCCTTCGACTGAAGAGGGCAGTGAGGAGAATCATTTCTGCCACTTTGAGCCGCGGCACAAAACTACAGCCGTGTTTAAGATCATCTCATTTTAAATATGACCAGATGATATTCTACCTAAAGTTAAAAAATAAATAAATAAATACTCTTTGTAAGTCTCGGGGTCATTATGTGTAGGCTACTTTGGTCTGAACCAAGTCTGTCATTCATGTTGAAATCAATGAAATGGATTACCAGATCAAGGACAGAGCCAAAGAAAACCCTATTTCTAGCCTTTAAGATTGGTACGGTTGTTGTTTTTCTCTGTGCACACAGTCTTGAGTTTCTAAATTCTGAAATAAAGGATACAGACCTTGGACTTAATGAAACTTTAAAAATATATATAGATTCATTTTGTAGATATTCCTGCTCTCTAGAATGTATTGTAAGCTCTGAAAGAAATCTGTTTTATTCATACATACAGTCTGATACAGAATCATAGTTGGTTAGCAACAAAATATCAAGAGTAACTTCAAAGATAGGTCTGAAAGAAGAAAGTAAACGCCTTATGTTGTATACCACTTTACAATAGGTTATAGGCCTACTTAAATACTACTAAACTCATTTGACGTCAAATTAAATAGAATATAATTAAATAAAAGATACCCAGGAAAGCAATAATGTTGTGTGTTCTTTACAAAAAAATATGATAAATACCTAAATACCCTGTGTATGTGTGTGTGTTTGTGCTGTGTTGGAGATAAAAAGAGCAAGAAAAGAGTTTTGTGTGTGTGTGTGTGTGTGTGTGTGCGTGCGTGCGTGCGTGCGTGCGTGCGTGCGTGCGTGTCTGTACCTGTGTGAGGGAGAGATACAGCTCCCTCTTTCTTTCATTCTCTGTATCTCTCAGTCCCCCTCACCCCTCACCCCCCTCACCCCCATCCCTTTGGTGAGCAGTGAACACACCCTCAGTCCGTGGCATGCAGATGAGTCTCAACAGGTTACAGGAAGCTGAAATTCCAGAAGAGCTAGAAAGGCTCAGACAGGAGAGGCTGTTCAGTGAGTTCATTTGTCACGTATGACATCAACGCAAACATTTCATGAGAAAGTCGTTGATTCTACAAAAAAAACCCTGCTGCATCTCAAACAGGGCTCTTTATTTTTAATTAATTAGATAATTAAATGTGTATTTATTGCCATACATATGAGAATAGTCTTAGCCAGCCTGAATAGAGGTTTGTTTCAAACCAGCGTATTTCACAATTATTTAATATTTTCAACTCTGTATTTAGGCTATGTATATATATATATATATATATATATATATATATATATATATATATATATATATATATATATATATATATATATATATATATATATATATATAAAGGGCATTACTTTATCTAGGTTAGTGCAAATAATCACAAGTGGGTTTACCCTGGCTTATATATCACATATGTTCATATTATTACATTTTCTTGCAGAACTAATGGAAATGGAAATTGTCCGACAGACTTTGGAGGAAAGCAGGCTACTTTCCGACCGTTCACTCAGCTTGCTTTACGGGAATAGAAACATGCGGGGAGATACAATCATTACCATGGAAACCAATCTTGCCTGAGGAGGATGGGGATGGGGAGGTCAGGACAAGTGGTTGCCTTGGAAACCGCACACATCGCTCACGCTCAGAGCCCTCCCTTAGCGGGCTGACGTATTGCAAAGGGGGTCGACGACTTTAATTGGCCGAAATTCAGCCTCTGGGCTTGACACCTCCCTCCCAACACAGTTCGTGCTCTTAAAGGGGAAATAAAATGCAATTTGTGAACCCGGGCTAAAAATACTTCAGCAAAGTATCAGTCAAAATGTTACATGAATATAGGGTATGCAGTCTTATTTGGTAAGGTGTCGCTGACGGCTGTTCCTGCTCTAGACGTTACAAAACATGGAAAGTGAATTGCGCAACGGCCAAACAGAACGGGACAGCTTGCGTTTAGTAGCAGGGTGATTTAGCCTAATTCTGTAGCTAGCGCAATAAAAACTCAAAGACTTAAATGTTTGACTTAAAAACTCTCCCCCACAAGAATTTACAGTAACGTAGGCTACTGTCTTATTAAGAACAAAGATCAGTAGGCTAATAATCTAACTTGCAAAACAAGATGACCTATATTAACGTTTTATTTATTTGTCAAGGACGTGAACCGTCACTATATTCTCTTAAAAGCGCGCTTGAAAATGTGGCCAACTGTAACAAAGCACCAACACACGAAACTCATTTCCGTATGATAAAGCAGAAGTGTCCACAGACAGAAACATCTTACCGTGCAAAGCACCATCGCGTCAGACTCATACCGGTACATTTAATCTACCAGACATCGATTATGAAAAAATATGTTAGCCTACAGATCAGTGCACTTGCCGCGTGGGTTATTCATGTATGGCTTTTGAGAGAGGCTATGTCAGAATATACCTTTACCTCATCAGCTTATATTAGCTACTATTGTCAAAAATATGTCTACTACAATCTAGAACGTATGGTGGCGTCCGACCCTGGGAAATTGCATCTTGCGATTTATGTTAAGTTGATTACTTTGCCTTTAAGTTCACAAGGCATCCATCTGCCAAGCGGGGAAAGCTCCGCCCTGATATTTCACCCACTGGTCCTCCTGCCACCGGAATGCCCGCGAGTGTCCTGAGCAACGCAAATCACACTTCAAATCCCACAATGCTCCTTCTTTGATAAAAGTACTTCAGTGACGCCTCAAGACCGGGGAATGTAGTTTTTCTCACTTTAATTTAGAATGACGTTAATTAAAAATATATATTTTTTAATTGTGTTTACGTCTGAGATTTTCTTATTTGAGTAAGCAGGAAAGAACTGAAAAATTGCCATGTAGCCTACAATGATTTGAAGAATTAGAGTAAGTGGCTTAAGCTATGTCAATAGCCCATTGAAGCATCTTTCCATGATCCACATAGAAATAATGAAGACTCAATTCAGGAAAGTCTCATAAAGTAATAGGCCTTTTAAATAGCTAAACTTAGTTATTACAGCAGTCTTAACATAAATTTGTCATACAAACGCAAACCTTAAAGGTAAAATACAACAACAACAACAACAAAATCACTGGGGTTTGTGCTATAGTAACCTAAGTATTATTTTCAGAAACGTTTTGCATGTGTTTGTGATCTTTGTTTTGAAGGATGTTTTTGAGGTAAAGAGCAATCATCTCCTATGTTAGACAATAAGAAAGAGGTGCTCAACTCAACTAACAAGAAAATAGTAAATCCTATAGGCTATTTTGAAGCGTTAAAAAGAGAGTTAATTTTCTTTCTGATGATGGAAATTTAAAGCCACTGACGGTGACCTCTATCACATCTGGAGATAGCGTTGGCTGATGATTCACTGTCTCTAGTGTTTATGCTTTTTCTGTTTACCATATGATACAGGACATAACATGTGTTGTAAATGTTTTTGTCACTGTAAAAGACTCAGCAGAGCCCTTCAGCTCTATATTCTTTTCAAATTCACCTATAATTTCTGGTGTTCTGAATATGCA